>CP092864.1:115098801-115698801 GCA_030710605.1 Cordylochernes scorpioides | reverse complement strand
TAGATCCAACTATTGTTCATGATCTTCAAAGTCTTTTCCTGCAACCAAAATATCATCTATGTAGCAGGCCACACCTGGCCTGGATAATCAGAAAATAGAAAATAGGCCTTCCATAATCCTCTGAAATTTATTTGGTGCTACCGCTATGTCATATGGCAGTCTTTTATAATAAAACAACCTCTTTTTTTGTGTTTATATCAACAACAGCTTTGGCTTCTTCCGCTAACATTACTTGTAAGTAAGCCTGTTATAGGTCTAGAGTCGAAAATACGGTGCTTGTAGATAATTTTGAAAAGATCTCATCGATCGATGGAATGGGATACCTATCTAATTCTATTGCTTTATTAGCTGTACATCTAAAATCACCACATATCCTTACACTACCATCCTTTTTTGATACCGGTACTATTGGAGCGGTCCAATATGCATGAACTATGGGTTATAAAATGCAAGAATTCACTAAACGATCAATTTCATTCTCTACTTTGTTATTTAGAGAAAAAGGTAAACTTCTGGCCTTACAAAACACAGGAGTCACATCCTTTTTTAAAATAAAATTTATTCTAACGTCCTTTAGACAGCCCAAATCTTTGTTAAACAAATCTGCATACCTATCCATCAAATTTTCATATATTTTTAAATATATTTCTATTATAAAACGAAAATTAAAATTATACCGCGAATGTTTCTTTTTAAAAATCGAAATTTATTTTCAAAGAGAAATATTTCAAAGAAAAGAAACATTCGCGGTATAATTTTAATTTTCGTTTTACAATCATCAGCCGCGTTATATTGTATTTTAAATATTTCTATTATATTCATTATTTAAAATTTTAATGCTAAACAATATAGAATAATCAAGTTTCAACTGTTTAAGCCATTCTCTTCCTAATAAAATTACCTGGATTTTTTCATTTACAACTATTAATCGTAAATATTGGTTGGCTTCTATTACAAAAACATTTCTTTGATCTATAATCTCTATTGATTTACCACAAAAGGATTTAATCTTAAATTTGTTGGAAATAATCTTTTACCTTGCCAATAATTCTTATAAATATATTTAGGTATTAACGTAACTGGACTTCCTGTATCTATTGTAAAGCACAAATAATAATCATCTACTGCTAAATTTATTGTGGCATCAGTTTCGCCCTGTACAGAATATATAGAGTCCTCTTGTACAAATTTACATCCCCACATTATTTTACTAGCTTTGCAGACCCTACTTAAATGACCCAGTTTATTACATTTTAAAACAAGTCTTTGTTCTATGAGGTAAAACAGATGCCACGTGTGAATGTCTTTCACCACATCTATAACACACTATTTTGCCTTTGCCACTTTGCCTGAAAGGCCTATACTGCGCCGTACTATTATTGTACTCACCCTTTTTATCCTTTCAATTCACAGGAGATATCTTGGCCACTAATTTATCTTGCAATTCTCTTGTATTTATCTCCGCCAATTCGAACGAGATCGCCACTGCAAAAACTTTATCCAGGGTGACATCGTCGTCCTCTTGTAGTAGCTTCTTTTGCAGGATTTCCGACTTGATTCCAGCCACAAAACGGTCTCGCATCATGGTTTCCAACATATCGACGAAATTACAATTTATTGCCAAATTTTTCAATTCTCTAAGATATTCCGAAATTGATTCTACTTCCTGTTGAATTCTCTTTAAAAATCTGCATCGCTGTGGTATCACTTTCTTCTTTGGATCCAAATGCAGCTTAATTCTTTGAATGATAGTATCATAGGGTTGATCTTTCATTACACCAGGAAGAAAATGTCGTGTCCCTGCTTCAAAGTTTCAGAATCTGGTAGCGAGGTAAAAATCAACACTTTAATCTCCTCCTTCAGATGCCAAAAAGAAAGCCTCAAATTTTTGTACAAAAAGATCGAAGTGTCCTCCACTGGGCTATAGCATCTAAAAGGTACTATTAACTTTGAACTTGTCATGCTGGTATTTTCTACTCCTTTGTTTTCTTTATCCAGATAGTTTAAAAGATGTAATCTTAACCCATTTTCCTATTTTTCCTCTCCATAATCCGAGAGTCAGATTTGTTTAAAAGATGTAGTTGTTATACTTGCATAGACGCCGTTTTCCTCAGCTTTTTACTGGCTCTGTAGATCGCGCATCCTCGTCGCCACTTTTGTTGTGTCGTAATTAGACGTACAAGAGCTCAAACTTGACCATGGCCAACAACAAATGTCCAATTTATATATACGAATATTTTTACATAATGAGGCTTCAAATAATACAAATAATATTCATCTATTTACATAAACAACGGTTAATATATAGCGAGAAGAGTAGAGGACTGAGCACAGATCCCTGAGGTACACCAGCCCATGTTCTTCGGTCCTTGGAAAATGTTCCATTGACCCGAACCTTATCCTTCTTTCCCTTAAGAATTCTGCAATCCATATTAAGGTTTTTCCTCTTACTCCGATGTTGTGCAGCCTTTCAAATAATTTCTACACTCGCTCAAAAGCTGAGGTCATATCCAGGAATACGGCCGTTGTCTTCTTTGGCGGTTTTTCCTAGAAATATATTATTGATTGACAGAAGTAGAACAGTTTATCAGTTGTACAGTGTCTGGATCTTTAGGCAGTTTGGTAGAGTTTATTTTAATATTGTTAGTGAGCCAGAGTATGAGCCTAGAGTGGATAATCCATTCTGTTATTTTACAAAGTATGCTGGTAAGAGCAATTGGCCGATAGTTCTTGCATTCCTTAGCATCTTTGTTTGGTTTCAGTATTGGCACTATAATTGATACCTTCCACTTCTTTGGTAGGTTACCTATTTGCCATGAAATGTTCAGTATTCGTAGGAGTTGATATTTAGCTTTGTCTCCAAAGTGTTTAATCATTTGACCAAAGATTAGAGCATCTCCAGGTGACATCTTGGATTTAACTTTCCTATTGATGAATTTAGCTTATTCAGTGTGAAGTCTCTCGAGTAAATATCTTGTTGATGGTAATTTATTGGTTGTTTAACTAACTTGTTTATATTATTTTTTAGAGTCCTGCCTTCATTCGTATAGCTGAGTCTGGAAGTGCTTGAAAGATATTCAGCAATTATGTCAGCCATCTGTTTGTTCGTTCTCGCTGTTCATATCGGTTAGAGTATTGGAGGATTAGTGTTGGTTTTGATTGTTTTATAACGATAATTATATTCCAGTGTGGCTTTCCTTTTTTGGATACATTTTTTAGCAGAATTCTGCCCATTTTTCTTGTTTGAATATCCAAATTTCTTGTTCTATTTTGTGACTAATTTCAATGAGTTCCTTTATGATTTCTTCTGTTTTATTTGTTTTAAGAAGTTAATTTTTATTGTCTCTCTCTGCAATCATTGCCTCGATATTGTGGTCCTTCCAGTAAAGTATTCACAGGTCTTTACGTCTACCTCTAGGTATCGATACTTTTGCAGCTTTGGATATGTTCAAAGAGAAATTTTCCAATTTTTTGTCAATCGTTCTGTGATTTAATTCTTCGTTGCACAGTTCTTCAAGCTTTTCTGTAATTTTTTTTCCAGTGTTCTTTTATTCTGTTGGAAATTCTCAATTTTGAATTTTAGGGTTGTTAAAATTGGTCTGTGGTCACTGATTGCACTTTTCAGAATTTTCCATTGTGTTGTGGGTGCGATGTTGTAATTTTTCGCTGTGATGTCTATTGCGGATTCTGTGCCTGTGGACTTGGATAGATAGGTGTTCTTTTCGTTATTTAACGGCGTAAGGTCGAGGTCGGTTAGCATGTCCACAACCTGCTGACCTTTGTTATCCTGGACAGGTGATCCCCAAGTTGGTCTTTCGGCGTTAAAATCACCAAGTATGATTGCGATATTCGAAGACGCTTCATTTAATGTCTCTATCAGGCCTGTATTGATGCTAGTATTATCGTGGTGATAAACATTTATGATTGGAATTGTTTTATCTGTAAGATAGATTTCTATTGCCTGAGCTTCTGTCGTGCTTTCTCTAGGCTTACTCTGATTATAGGCGATTTCCTTAAATTTGATTTCTAGAGTTTTAATCAAAACGGCAAGTCCTCCTCCGAATTTTCCCGGTCTGTCCATTCGTAGTGTTGTATAATCTTTGATATTGAATCTCAGATTCTGATTCAATTTTGTCTCCTGAGGACAATTAATATGTACATTGTTGTCACAGAGAAGACAAGTCAGCTCTTTATTTTCCTCTGGTAACCATTTATATTGAGTTGTAGTAGATTGAATTGTGTGTCCTCGTAGTAGATTTCTCATCATGAGCTCGAGCTGCAGCTCCTGACGCGGCGGTTACCCCGGACGCGGTAGCATTACTGGAGATATCAGTTATGCTCTTCATTTGAAAATGGGTGCCGTTGCACAGTTAGTCATCTTCGAAACTAACCAGAATTTGGTCAAATATTCCAAGGGTCCAGGGGGGACCGCAAGGAGGTGTGGTCGGACTTCTCCCCTTCCCCCTGGAATGCCGTCACTACAGGATAAAGCACTCTTGGTGAATTCTTTTAATTGTGATTCAGAATCTGCCACTGAAGCTTTTCGAGCGTTTTTTCGCTTAAATGTATTTGAAGCGGTAAAGGACCAATGAGTTGCTACTCTCTAAAGCGATTAATTAAAGGTTTTGAGGAAACTGGATCTCTCTGGAAACAAAACCTCGGAGTGGAAGATCATCGACATGCAAGTCAGTGGCTGTTGCGGTTTTGCAGAATGCTGAATCTATTGAAACGTTATCCACGTATGGAGAAGTAAGTGCTAGACAAGATTCTCGACAAACGGGGATTTCGTATGGAACAGTTTGGAGAGAACACACATTTAGAATTTTTCTATAAAAATACCCTAAAAAAATTCAAAGTTTTCACGAGTTGAAAGTCAGCGATTTTGAGAAGCGTCAAGAATTCGCTGCATGGGTTTTCCGGCAAATTGATATTGATGAAAACTGGCTATAAAATGTTCTAAGAACAGATGATGCTCACTTTTCTCTAAAGGGAAAATTTAACATTCAAAACTGCCTCATTTTGGCAACAGAAAACCTTAGGATTTTTAAAGAAATACTACTTCATCAGCACAGAGTTGCAGTTTTGTGTGGGTTCACTTTTATTTTTGGGCCAATTTTCTTTGAAAAAACCAATGGAAGAACTTTTAAAATCGTTTTTGTAACTGATGAACGTTATGTTCAACTTTTGAGAGAAAATGTTATTCCCATATTGCAGGACAGACAAGCACTAAGCGAAATAACATTCATGCAAGATGGAGGACCTCCTCATATCTCCCGCGGTGCCAAATAATTGCTGAAGGATACGTTCGGTGAAATTCGTTGATAAGTCGCCACTTTATATACCAGTGGCCTCCAATATCACCAGACTTGACGCCTTACAATTTCGGTTATGGGGGTACATTAAGTCGCGTTTTTATCGATGCCGGCCTAGTACATTAGCCATGTTGAAGGCTTCTATCAGATGGCATGTTTTAGGAATTTCAGTGACCATTCTGTCATCAATCGTCTGCAGGCGGTGTTTGAGAATGAAGGGTGCCACATTGAGCAAGGATTGTGACCTAATACAAGAGAGAAGGCAGTTACCTCATGTGTCATATTTTGCAGCTCTTTGTTTTGGGCAATGGGAATAATAAATGCTGTCCTCACATCTTGACTCTTTTTTTTTCTGTGAACAGTATTTTTTTTGTTTGTCATTTTCCCACATCTTATATTATGTCGTGCAGGCCAAAGTATTATAACTACTCGAATAACACTGGTATACACAATTTTAACCCTTATGTTTAGTGTATCGCTTTTCGCTCATTAGAAGAAATAGCATAAGGAATATTCTCTGTATCTGCCCCTACTTTAGAAATTTTGCGCAAAAAATAATACAAAATGATTTTGATACCACGTTTTTCAACGCAAAAGGTCGATTTAAAAATGTTTTTTTTAGGAGATACATTTTCAAAATTATGTACAGTATAATAAACAATGATAACTATTTGACAAACCCATAGGATATTTGGCATAAAGTACGACAAATATATTTTGTCACTCCCCTCTATATTTCATCTTTGGATCATGACAAATATCGAGTTAAATAGTCATGTGTCGCATATTAGTCAAGAAACTATACATTCCTTATAGCACGAAATCCTATTAGTAGTGCCATCATAATTTTTGGTACTATATTAACATTTCAAAAATCGTGTATTGATATCAGTAGTTATTTTCAAACATTCAATCTATTTCTCAAAACTCCATCTAAAATATAAATATTTTTTGCTACATGTTTTAATTTGCATATACCTATTTTACATATCTCAGATTGTATTTAAAAATCCTTAACCGTTTCTTCTAACTTTTGGCGAAATGGTGTTTTATTAATTTATCATTTGATATTATTTGGGTTCTTTCCTGGTATTCAAAAAGGAAAAATACGTGTCGTTCAGTTATATTTTTCAATTTATCAAACATTTTGGCCGCTGAATAGCTGATTCTGGTAGAGCGCCATCTAGCGAATAAAGTTGTAACTAAAATCAATTTCGAATTTTTCAGTATTTGCCATAAAAAATCCCATTGCATCCTGAACACAATGGTGTTTACCGCATTGCTCTAGCGCAAATATTCGCGGAGTTATTAATTTTTAAAGTTGTGCGGGACTTTTGGATCACCCTGTATATATATATATATAAGGCATATTCCTACAATGCTCACGTGAGCAGTCAGGATATGGTTATTTATTTTCAATATTTATATTTTCTAATATATTAAGTAATTAATTATTGCTAATGTAGGAAGATGATGAAAATTCACACTTTTGAAAACAAGTAAAAATTCTCGATCTCTATGTGATGAAGTGAGCGCTACTGGTAGCTACAGAAGAGGTGTTGTTCTGTGTGACACTTGTTAAAATATCAGAAACATTCAATATTCGAGGTTTAAACACCAAATTTATTTCATCTGAGTTAATATAAAGGGTTTTTTAAAATAATTTTGATGGGGATGAGGGATGTTCTAACACAAATATATTTTTATTTCTTTTCATATATTCAGAATAAGTGAAAATTGTCGTCACCCTAAATAGTCTTCACTATGTGTAGACCGGTTTTACCAACCAATGTCCATCTAATACACCTTACCAATTGATTATTCTTGCTGGCTCGTGTCTAAACGCGATTATATTTGCTCTAAATGTCGTTTTGTTTGTAAAATAAAGATTTAAGCTCTTTTTTTTTTTTGCAAATATCTTCGGATCTTTCACGCAAAATATTATGTATTTTCACCAGTAAAATGTATAGCTTGCGCTTGTAAAACCAATAAAAGAATGAAAGAAAGATGCACACACATTGAGATGACAAGATGTGACAGTGGAGGTTGCCTATTTCCAGCCCGCTGTGATATACTGGTGAGATGTTTCCACCAATTTAGCGCGTGGTGATTCCACCTCTTGGTTCTATTTCAGTTGACCCAGCTGCCGCTCCACTTGCCAGGCGTCCAATTTAACCATGCCGTTTTAGCAATGTCAAAGTCTTGTAACAACGTCACTACCCATTGGCCAATATTGCCTGACGTACCACGCACACATGTCTATTTAAATGTAGAGCATCTAAAATAATGGAATCATTCTAAATTAAATAGGACACTTTTCAATAAATAGATCCATTTTTATGACATATCATCAGGATTGTTGAGAAAACAGTTATTTAAATATGATTTAGATGAAATTATATGTTCATGAAATTTTAAAAATGACTCTGAAGATAATAAATATTTATTTTGCCATTGCTATTGTAATGTGAGAAAAACCAAGAGGACCTTCTTGAATATATGCACTGAACTCTCCCAGCAACAATCTAAGTTATATATATAAAGTTGCGGAAGGATGATATTCATGTACCTAAAAGGAACCTCTCCCTTTTATTGTACATCATAACAACGGCGCTGTGCATCACCCCTAGTGAAAAAAGAAAGAATAAGCAAAAATCATAAGCCGCCCCTGTACTGATGAGCGACATAGTCTGAAACCATGGAATACAGGTTATTGGATTTTTGTCTGAATTTACCAAAACTGGGGTTGTGACTCATTCTTTATCTTCACTAGTAAAGTGTTTTTTACTAGCGTGATGTACAGCGCCATCGTTCTGATTCGAAATAAAAGGGAGAGGTGCCTTTTGCTACATCTATATATATTTTTGCTTTTGTTTCATTTGCTTCAATCGTTGGTTTTAGGGAGTGAATTCATTGTACGGTAATTTGTGATTCGCGAGATTTGTTCAGTAGTTTCGCTAAATATAAAAATATATTCAAAAATAACTTATAATGTGCTTCTCTCCATCCTTCAATCAATTTTAAAACTTGTTTTTATTGGATCTTCTTTGAGTCGAGCGCACAAATTCAGATCATCGAGTAGTACACATCAGTTTCGTAAATTTCGAACAAAACCAACCTAACCATTGAAATGAATATTTGCTCTCTGCGCCAAACATATCAGATAGAAATATTATTTGGATGCATTCAATAATTATATTGATATTGCATATAAATGTTTTTATTTTGCACCTTAGAAAGAGATCATATCACATTAAATAAGCTCGAAAAACTAAGTTTATCACCGATTGACCCCAATACTGTCTAATTGCGAAATAAAGAATAGCTGGAAGAAAAGAGCTATTGTTCGTATGCATGCTCGGGGACTTATCTTGTTTGAAAATAATCAAACAATGTATTCTTACAATTTCAAAATGCACAGATTCTTAAATGGCCAACGGGTTTGGAAGATTCGGACAAATATCGAAAGTTAAAACCATCGCCCGGACAGTACAGACACAGCTACGGATATCTGGCGCTATACGTGGGGATTTATGAACACGGCCGATACAGCAGAAAAGGTGTTCCAGCTGGTAAGGTAGTAGAGCCGATTTTATGCCATTGAGGGAGGAAGAATTCCGAAAATAACTCTACCCCCCACTCTCTCATTCAGAATACATCGCATCCATGGAGTACCCAGCTTCAGTATCTGTCCACGTTTTCCAAACACCGTGTGCCAAATAGAATAATATGATTCTGTACAATTCGTTCAGAGACCAAAATCTTTTTTGGGAGTAGTTTTAAACAGAAACTTGGTACTTTAAACATAAAACTAATTTCTTCAATATATATATCAAAGTAGTGTTATATCTATAATTTTGAATATTGTTGCATCATGATTAATGCGCGTATTTTAAAAATTATTTATAATATTATTTTTAATATATTTAAAATTTAAATAATATATTTATTTATTTTTATAAAACAGATTATTACTATAAAATTTTATGTACTATAAAACATTTGTATTTTGATACACTAAATACACCACCTGCTTTAAACTTTGATGTGATAAATAAAGAGAGATTCTAGGTGCTACCTAAAAATATAGTTGTCTTATTATTGACTGGTTTAACCTTGTAGAATGGTTGAGACACGTTCTGGAAAGATGCAAGACGCGTCTAAGGAGAGAATCAAGACTGAAGAACCTGCCAAACCGCAGCCCGGTGCATCAATTGGTGGAGATGCTGGGTAAACTTTATAAATATAAATAAATATAAAGGTATAAGAAGGAGTAAATAAAGTTAAAGGGAAGTAGAAAAGGATTATATTACAAGTTATATTAATTTTTTTTTTCATTTTATTTAAAAAAAAAAACAATTTATGTATATAACAAGTTCACGCTCAAATACGATAGTTACGAGTCATAAAAGTGAAACATAGAAAAAAAGAAAAAATTGAAGATAATAAGATAAGAAAAGAATAAAAGACAGAACTATGTTAACATTTTATCAAACTAGAAAAAGGTAATGAGAATGAACATTTAAATTTTCCATGAATTTTTATAAGTTAAAATTGTTTTCTAGTGTAAATTGGAATCAATATGGTTTTGTATTAATTTAAAGGAAACCATAATGGTTAAATCGGGATGAAAAGAGATTGATATCAGGCCGGGTCTTGTCAAAAATAAACCTGGCAGTGATTTCGACTCTACTATTTTACTACTATACAAATATCTTCAACCTTGGGTTGGACAAAATTGAAATATGATGGAGAAAGGGATGTGTGCATTTGTTTGTTTATGTGTGTGTGATTTGTATTGTACTGATTTTGATAGTTACGCTAACTGATTAGTTAGTTACGCTAAGAATGTAAACGTCTGAATACTCTCCGCCTATATTCAAATTGAATATTTGTTCTCTGCGCCAAACATATCAGATAGAAATATTATTTGGATGCACTCAATAATTATATTGAAAGTGCATATAAATTATTCTATTATCGCCTTAGAAAGGTCATATCACAAATCATCAGGTTTTTCACCGATTAAACCCAATACTGTCCAATTGTGAAATATAGAATATAAAAATTATTCCAAATAAATAAAACTATATTCTGTTTAGTTATTTATGTATATTCATAATTTTTATTATATGCATATTGATATGCACATCCACACATATGCATTTTTATCATGATCTGTTAAAATGATCATGCTTCAGAAATAGAAGAGAAAAATCAAATTTTCATTAATAACAATAATAAATAAATTTATACATTTCAATATTGGGTTATATATGATGAATGAATGCAATACAATTTATTTTATTATTCAGATTCTTAGGGTGAATTCGTCAAGTGCCAATTTAGAACATGAAGGTCGAATGAAAAATGAATTAAAGTCGTCATTATCACTAGTGTGGAAAGTATACGGAAAATATTGTTCACCTTAAGATAAACTGAAAAAGATGATTTGAGAATCAGAGAAAGAAGTTTTAAAGTAAGATATTTAAAGCATATAAACAAATAAAGTAAACTCTATGTTAAAAAATTTTAAATTTTTGAATATGTAAATAGTCTTATCATTATATAGTACCCGATGTGCCATTTGTTCACTTGTCTCCCGTAGAAGGGCCGATCAGCCCGAAAGCTTGAGCGATTTAAAATAAAGCTTCCTACAAAAGACACTCGTCCCATGATTCTCGTATTTTTTGCTAAACTCTATGTACATCTAGATCTTTGCTATTCACCCAGGATAGTGGATCGTGTTCATCACATTTGTATGTGAGTACAACATTTTCTTACTTATCCCTAGTACACGTTGATAGGCCATGATTATCATGGTGGGTAGTTATGTACTGTTTTTACTGTAAGTGCACCACATGTCTACACATGTAAAAAGCAGTTCGACTTTGCACTTAGAAATGTGCCAGAGACCCGTTTGGTAACTTGAACTCGTTGGTGGAATTGGACTTTTGCAAGATTCGGAGGCCATTGGAGCATTTTTAATTAGAAAAAGTAACCAATGCGGGATTCGATCCCAAATTGTAGCGGTCGAAAGCCAATGGTTTAGACCATCCTTCCACCGACCCCGTGTGAGTGAAACATTGTTCGCCAGAGTACTACTTTAGGACCGGCGCAATTCTTGGCCACACAATCTCTAAAGATATCGTATTATAATAAGTCACAAAATAGTGCCGTAACCTTCATAATCGCCATCCAAGTTTAAAAAATGAGTTAAACAGTTATATAGAAAATGTATAGACAATTATAAGAAATATAACCACGAACTATATACTAATGCTAGTTTAATTATACATCAAATGAGCATCATGTGTGAGTCAGTACCAAAATAGTTTAAATCCTGGTAAGTGGCTCTATATTTCCAAACCTACATTCTGACAGCTAGCCTTGAGGGAGACGGGAGTGGACCAATCTTAGTTAATTTGTAAATATATTTCAAAACATTCATTTTCCCTTCATTCTTTTGCAACAAGTACGATAAATTAAAATATAGCTAAGATGTCTAATGACTCAGGGCGTGTTATACCTGCTATGCCCACAGGCACGTACAGTAATTGTGGATCAAACTGACCAAACGGGGATTCACCTCTGATGCCAATATTTCATTATTATAGTCAGGGAGAGTAGGAATTAGTTTAACCAGAAGTTGAATATCGGTAAGTCGTTTATATCTTTGAATGTACCATAAGGTTGAGGCATCACAGCTACAGTATAGGTACCATTGGGAAGAGCTGTCACATGTGTCGCAGTATCAACTCTGGTAGCTGCACTCAGTCGTGTTATACCTACTATGTCTGAGAGGCAGGAATGGCAGTTTCCAATCACTAAGTGAAAGGCCACCAGCGATATCTGCCATCTCTATTGTTATTTGGGGTTGAAAATCCTTCTATTCGTAGAATAATACTCCAAAATGGTAGTGTTCAGTATGTTAGATATTTTTTACTTTGTTTATATAGAATTAAATTAATGTCTTTAGATATGCCGTTATAAATTTGAAGCACCATGTGAAAATGCTTGAGGGAACCCAAAGCCCAATTGTAAAACTTTGCCCCCGTATTTAACTTTAATATAAATCCAGAGGAGAGGACAGACAACTTTAGTGTAAACGTCGATGTAATAAAACCTTCTCTGGCTAAGTCTTTCTTTATTTTGAAAATATTACTTTTTATTGCGGCATTTTTATGACAGCAACCAGCACACCTTGGATAAGGTTGTGTTGCTTGCAGAATAAGCATTCTTGGATATTTTATAAGGTTTAAAATCTGCTATATGAAACTGAAATATTTGCCAACTAAGAAGTAGTCTGTGAAGCGAATTACATATTATACCGTCATATTTATTTGTGTTAATATCACACATATGGAATTCTATGAAATAGCATCTGTTGGTGTTGTTAATTAGTAGGGCTTTATAGATGGTCAGGGGAGAGCTAGACACGTGTTCTATATGGGCTACAAAATACTTCAACATAAGCCCTAGTGAAGCGTGATAAGGACCTCGGCGTATAGTAGCACCTTATGGAGAAATCTTTCGGGAATCTACCCACACGAATTCTGAGAAAAGTTCACTGAAAAGAACCATTCTGTTTTATTTGCCTAGATCTCATGAAACAAAGAAACTGAAATTGTTAGCTAAATAGAACCTACTATTTTTAATTCTAAAAGTATTCATTGTAAGACTCCCATGCACCTATACCTGGTGTTCTCCGATCATCCCTGGTTAAACACCCTCAGGTCCTGACAGATCATTTGGAAGCACCGAGAACTTCAGCTTTAGTTCGACTTTCCACACATGTGTTATATACGTACGATACAAATATTCACAATCTACTATTCGCTATTCAGATTAAATGTTTACATATTTGAATTAACATAAGCTCCTTTTGAAATACAATCTTCATTTATTAAGTTATAACTGGACCAAATATAATGTATTGGAGAATAAATATCCATTCCGTACATCAAAGTTAATATGTGAGGTTTATTGAAATGTCATTCTGGTCTTAGGAAGAGTCGTCAGAAATGGCTTGCTAATCCTTACACCTACACAATCCACTAGTTGGGTCAATACAATTTAATATTTCTCCAGAATTCTCACAAATCTCTTTATAAATCTACAATGTGTTCGCGCATCATGCTTGGCTAGCCCATAGTATTGTGTTCTTCCCATTGTTTGTTTACCGCTCTCTCTCTCTCGGCAAAGATTCTTTGAAACATCAGGTAAATATTTGTGATATGTCATATCTTCTTATATAAATAATGTCATAAATTAAGATGGCAATATTCCAGTATCCTAAAGAGAGCAAAATTCAGTAAACGTCTTAACAAAACGAAAACAGAGTATTATAAATGATCTTTTGAAATACTAATAATATATGTCTGAATAAAGTCACACCAAAAATTAGAAGTGCAATGGTATCCGTGAATATAAAAATGTAAAGAGAAAATAAAACATTGTTCCAAACACCAGGAATGCCATAGCTGAAGATTAGGTAGTTGTTCACGGGGGTAGCAATTTTAATTCTTCATTAAAATGGCTACTTAATTTTAACAAATTTGGTGAGATTTAATAAGATATATTTTATTCTAAAAAAAGAGATCAAATTAATTTATTTTAGGTTGGTAAAAATAGATATAATAGAAAAAATATTTCTATATATTTATTTCAACATACAAAACGCGATATCCCGGTTAGGGATAATTACGTCGATTTACAAATTCAAACAGAAACAGTTATAAACATATTATACAAAAAATGAAAAAAATAAAAGAAACAATCAAAATATATATAGTCACGAGCGTCTTTCCTCAATTCCTCATGTCACGGATGCGCGCGCATCATCATTATGATCATTATATCATTATCTAATGATAATAATAATAATTATTATTATTATATTATTATTATTATTTTATTATTATTATTTTATTTAATAATATATATATAGTCACGACCGTCTTTCCTCAATTCCTCATGTCACGATGCGCGCGCATCATCATTATGATCATTATCATTATCTAATGATAATAATAATAATTATTATTATTATATTATTATTATTATCAACATATATAGTCACGACCGTCTTTCCTCAATTCCTCATGTCACGGATGCGCGCGCATCATCATTTTGATCATTATCATTATCTAATGATAATAATAATAATTATTATTATTATATTATTATTATTATTAATATATATAGTCACGACCGTCTTTCCTCAATTCCTCATGTCACGGATGCGCGCGCATCATCATTATGATCATTATCTTCTATAGAAGCTTCTATCTTTATAATTATGTATATTTACAAAAAGTCAATTCGCTCGCGCCTCTAGCGGTGAAAATGAGGGGTAATGTACAGGTAAAGTTTGGAGCGGGACGTTTCACAAGAGTGACATCCACGGCTCCAATTTATAATTGTAACAAAAAGTATTGGAATAAAAACATTCAATCGGGTAAAACACGGGCGTTGCCCGGGTCATTCGTCTAGTAAGATATATTAGGAACCTGATCCTTCCAGGTTAGAAAGATAATCATAAATATATTTGCAAAAATGGTTAAATCTGTGATAATTATCTCTTGTATTTACAAATTGATATATATTTACAACATTATTAACTGTCTGTGGTCTAGCGCTAAAGAATAGTGGACATTCCAGCAGTAGGTGTCTTGAGTCCTGGGTTTCCTTGCTACAGTGACAGCTAGAGTCTTCAACCGCGCTCCGCTTGTTACTAATAATCCCTTAAAATTTCCGCGGTTCGTTGTAAACTGGGTATTGTAAAAGTTAGAACGGAAAAATGATTCTAATACAAGGAGATATTTACGGCATCTAGTGGCGAAATGGTAGGTGCTATCTCTCTATGCCTCAGAGGCCAATTATATCTGTGTGCTAGGTTTCAATTCACGTCATTAGATTAAAAAAAGGCACTAAGAAAAATGTCCCAGCTACTGCACTCCGGTAATTGTGGTTCAAGGCCTGACTAATTAATGTTTTACACCGTGTACTCGGGCGCTCTAATTGACCCAACTATACTTGGGGGAAATTATATATTGTAGCGAAGTATTTATTATTTTGTTAACGGATTATCATTTTTTTCATATTTTGCTACTCAGTAAACTTCCCTCATTGCTTATCTTTTGTTTATCCTTCATAGTTTGTTCTTGCCTTAAATAAATTGCTGTGTCATCCCGAAGTTTGTCTTTCCTAATTTTCACGTGGCAATATAAACAATTATAACAACATAATTTAGAGGGGGCATTATATTGATATAGCTAGAGAGGCATTACTCTCTTTAATTAAAACAGTATAATGATGCTGTATGTTCATTACCCTAGTAAAAGAATTACTAGTAATGTTGATAACATCCGACAAAGAGGGGATATGAAATCGATGCCGTCCCTGTACTGATGAGGGCCATAGCCCGAAACTCTGGTATACAGGTTGTTGACTTTTGTCTGAATTTGCCAAACCTGGTGTTGTGGCTCAATCTCATACTCACCAGTAAAGTTTCTACTAGGGTGATGAACATAACGCTTCATTCTTATGCCTAATTAAAGGGAGCGATACCTCTCTATGTACATAAACACATATATATATACTAGCCGAATGACCCGGGCAACGCCCAGGGTTTACCCGATTAAATGCTTTTATTAAAATACTATTCGTTACGATTATAAATTGGCGCCGTGGATGTCATTCTTGTATAATATATAAATGAGTTTTAAAAAAAAATGCATCGGCCCATAGACAGGTGGATGTATCACACAGCTGATAACAGGGTTGCCTAGAGTGGCCGCTATAGACAGGGTGGTCTGTATAGACAGGTGGATGTATCACACAGCTGATAACAGGGTTGTCTAGAGTGGTCGCTATAGACAGGGTGGTCTGTATAGACAGGTGTATGTATCACACTGCTGATAACAGGGTTGCCTAAAGTGACCGCTATAGCCAGGGTGGTCTGTATAGACAGGTGGATGTAGCACACTGATGATAACAGGGTTGCCTAAAGTGACCGCTATAGACAGGGTGGTCTGTATAGACAGGTGGATGTATCACACAGCTGATAACAGGGTTGTCTAGGGTGGCCGCTATAGACAGGTGTATGTATCACACAGCTGATAACAGAGTTATCTAGAATGGCCGCTATATACAGGGTGGTCTGCATAGACAGGTGAATGTAACACACTGCTGATAACAGGGTTGTCTAGATTGGTCGCTAAAGACAGGGTGGTCTGTATAGACAGGTGGATGTATACCTTCCGCTTACCGGGCAGATGCCATGACCACTAGGCTATAGGCTCATTATTTCTTTATACCGTTATTATACCGTTATATTATATATAGTTAAAACATTTTAAAAACACACAGTTTGGAACGGGACGTTTCACAAGAGTGACATCCATGGCGCCAATTTATAATTGTAACGAATAGTATTTGAATTAAAACGTTTTTAAAATATATTCGCACTCGGGTAAAACCCGGGCATTGCCCGGGCCATTCGTCTAGTGTAATATAAAGCCACAATTGCCATTGCGACAGCTAGAGAAAGAAAACTGAGTATTTTCAATTGTTTTCAGATCAAATGAAGCACACAAATAATAATGAGGTCTCTAGAAGGAAACACATTTTATGAATAGCTAAAGAAAATTGTAAAAAAAAAATGCATCGGCCGGGAATCGAACCCGGGGCGCCCGCGTGGCAGGCGAGCATTCTACCACTGAACCAAAAGCAAACGGTGACAGAAGTGTCTCGCGCATTGGCGGCGCCATCGTAGCGAACCAATAGGAGAGCGCCATTCCAAAAAAAAAAAAAGCAAACAGTGACAGAGATGAGGAATGACGCTCGTAACTGTATATAGAATATTGAAAATTATATATGTGAAAATAGGAACCTTCCTCTTTTAATAAATTCATTCATTTCTGTACATTAATATAATTTTCCCATATGCTTATAATACAGATCAAATAATACCTATTTCTTTACTTTATCTTTTTGTATTCTGCCTGTAATAGAAAATATTCTTTCATTATAATCTCATTGTTGTGTGTGTAATAATAAAAGCCTGTCCGTTAGGCATTCAAAATTCAAGTTTTTTTTATTTATTGGGAGAGTCTAATATATGTATTTATAAATTTTCAAAATATTTGTTCGAAATGTAATCACAACAAAGAGTAACCTAATCTACTTATATAGTTGCCTTATTCTGTCTGTCTGAAGTTCACTGTCTGAAGCTCACTGTCTGAAGTTCACGGATAGAATGCGCGCCCATTGGCTGCCGGCGAACACGTGGCCTCCCTGCCCCCTCTAGACAACCCTGTTATCAGCTGTGTGATACATACACCTGTCTATAGCGGCCATTCTAGACAACCCTGTTATCAGCAGTGTGTTACATCCACCTGTCTATACAGACCACCCTGTCTATAGCGACCAATCTAGACAACCCTGTTATCAGCAGTGTGTTACATTCACCTGTCTATGCAGACCACCCTGTATATAGCGGCCATTCTAGATAACTCTGTTATCAGCTGTGTGATACATACACCTGTCTATAGCGGCCACTCTAGACAACCCTGTTATCAGCTGTGTGATACATCCACCTGTCTATACAGACCACCCTGTCTATAGCGGTCACTTCAGGCAACCCTGTTATCATCAGTGTGCTACATCCACCTGTCTATACAGACCACCCTGTCTATAGCGGTCACTTTAGGCAACCCTGTTATCAGCAGTGTGATACATACACCTGTCTATACAGACCACCCTGTCTATAGCGACCACTCTAGACAACCCTGTTATCAGCTGTGTGATACATCCACCTGTCTATACAGACCACCCTGTCTATAGCGGCCACTCTAGGCAACCCTGTTATCAGCTGTGTGATACATCCACCTGTCTATACAGACCACCCTGTCTATAGCGGCCACTCTAGGCAACTCTAGGAAGCAAGATGTATACAAGGTCAAGGGATGGGAATCGAACCCACGACCTTCCGCTTACCGGGCAGATGCCATGACCACTAGGCTATAGGCTCATTATTTCTTTATACCGTTATTATACCGTTATATTATATATAGTTAAAACATTTTTAAAACACACAGTTTGGAACGGGACGTTTCACAAGAGTGACATCCATGGCGCCAATTTATAATTGTAACGAATAGTATTTGAATTAAAGCGTTTTTAAAATATATTCGCACTCGGGTAAAACCCGGGCATTGCCCGGGCCATTCGTCTAGTGTAATATAAAGCCACAATTGCCATTGCGACAGCTAGAGAAAGAAACCTGAGTATTTTCAATTGTTTTCAGATCAAATGAAGCACACAAATAATAATGAGGTCTCTAGAAGGAAACACATTTTATGAATAGCTAAAGAAAATATATTAACCCACATAGAAAATAAAATATAACTAAATTTTAAAAATATTACTAAACTATAGTACAAAGATATAGGTCTGTTAGTAGTGACTGTTGTCTCCAATTCATCTTCTTTATAGTCCTCTCAAATAAAAGGTTTGAAATTTGATTTCTGACATTGAATTCAAAGATTTAAATGGGATAATGAACGTTCTACTTTTAGACCCTATGTAAGATAGGAAGCTATCTGCACCTGTACAGCTTTTGGAAAACCTCCTAAAGGTAACTAACCTATGTAGTCTTGGTGCATACAAGGTAACTTAAAAATCATTTCTCATATATAGAAAAATGTGAAAAATTAATTGTGAGCAGTTAAAACTAAAAAGAATGCCTTGATGGAAAGACCTACTCAATTAAAAAGATAATATATATTTTATAATAATATATATGTAATATATATGTAATGTAATGATAAAATATATATGTAAATAATATTTATGAATCTTTCTAAGTAACTTTCTGTGTATCTTTCCATGTTGAATATTTTCTTTGTTATATTTGTATGTACATTTAGCGCAAGTGTCCCTAGGGGGACATAGCGTTTTGAATTGAAATAAATAAATAAATAAATGAAGTTATTTATACGAATTTTTATAAAATTATAAATGTACATTCGTAAAGAATATGGCTCAATATGAAGATATTTGTAAAATTACAACTGGGATCTTTTTACCTATCTGAATCTGCGCCCTACCCTAAAAGAAATATCGTTCGGATGCTTTCATTTTAAGAATTTTTTATATATCCATTAATTATAAAATGTCATCTCACTATTGCAGATATAGCATAAATTCAGTTCAAAATGTATATTTTCAAAGTAGATAAATTGAATTAATGGACATAACAGAATATTTAAACAATTAAAAAGGTTTCCGGAGATGAGTCCCTTTATTTAAGCCGTCTCAAGCTTTGGTCATCTCTGCCATTCTACAGGAGAACATATATAATGAATAAACGCCTCCTGTAGAAGGAGAGAGATGTCCGAAAGTTTGAAACGGTTTAAATACAAAGAAACTCATCTCCGGAAACCTTTTTAGTTATTTAATTAATGTCCGGGAGATTTGAATCAATTGATAACAGAATATTATATATAAGGATTTCATTCAGAGCATCTACATGCATACAAACGGCTAGATAGATAACATCTTAATTGATCTAAGAATCCAAAGAATCGAGCTAAGACAAAAGAACTCTGATGATATTTAACTATAGACCGTCTGATGCACACGTATCTAAATACGCTATTGATGACATATTATTGTTACACACACTATTAGTTATTATAATTTCTAGACAATGAAGGAAAAAATCCAAATTTGTCTGAAAGGTACAACATTCGAGTGTTTTCATTTGGAATGTAATGCATCATGTATATGCATCAATATGCAGAGCAGTTAGGAGAAACACCACCTACAGTCTGTGTGAAAGGGCAGATCATAAAATGGATTTAGCTTATAGATATCGCAATTACATTTTGGCTGTCTGTTAAAACGTTTTTCATTCTTAGTTGTAAATGGAGCAACACCTATCAGTACGTATTGTATTTCTATCGTGGCAGAATCGTAGCCTGCCAGGGATAGTGATGCTATGAGTGTTCAAGATTCCATGGCCGTTCCAAGAATAAAGGACCTAGGAGGGCAAAGATCTCAACGATCCTCGATCAATAATGCCGATTGATATCTTGTTCGCATGACTATGAGTGATAGTACTGTCACATCACGTTCCATAGTCAGGCACATAGATTGTTTTCAGAGAAATGTCAACAAGGGACTGTAATACGACACCTGCAGTATATTGGGCGGTCAGAACGGCGACCTAAAGCTTCTCTTGACAGTTAAATTATTTGGTTAAATGAAAAATATTGACTTAAAAATTCAATCAAACTTCTCTCTTATAAAATATGCTTTTAATGAGTATTTTTCTGCTATTTTATTTTTTCTTGAAGTCGCAAATTTAACGGTCACCATTGTTACAATTTCTGTTTTCGTTTACTACCAGAAAAATACAATATTTGATTAGGGGATTAAAATACCATATATATACAAGTAAAATAAGATTGGTAGATGGGTAATTCTATGAGGATAGAGTTGAGTTTGTAACCAGAAGTTGAATAAACCAGCAACTATACAGGATGTCTCTCCCCGGCCATTCACCCCGGCACATCTCACGCCAGCAGCTATAATTTTATACTTTTTCTCTAGCGGAGGAAACTTTCCCTTTTAAACTAGCTACCTAACTGCTCCAAGGTCTCAATTAAGCTGCCAGCTTGTCTCTTCCTGGACTGTCTTATCGCGTCTCTTCATTCTGTCGCAGCTTTCTTTTCTTCGATCCTATTACCACTTCTTCAGCCATCTTGTGTGAAAGGTGATCTATTAATATCTTGAAGATTGTTCGATCAAATTCATTCTTCATTTTCAACATAATAGGTTCATAGGAAATGCGTTGAGATTTCAATTTATAAGTGATGTAATACAATGTGATTGTGGATATGACTCCAAATTCTGAAATTAAGGTTTTTAAAGACTTCCCTCAATCGTTATTCTTCAGATTTACAGAGGAAAGTTGAGATTCCCAAAGAAAAAGTTCATTTTTCTTGAAGGTCCACACAAACTGATCGCCTTTGTTCTATATAATATGTAAGTTCTTTTTTAAAAAAATAATTGGACATTATTAAAAATATATACCAAATAATGTAATTGTATTACATTACTTATAAATTGAAGTCTCAACGCATTTCTTTTGAACCTATTATACAAGGTGAGTCCAATAAATAATGAGACTTGTCAAAAACAAAGAAAATATGAAATGATAATTTTTTATAAAAGTCTAATAAAAATATATAAAGCTTCAACTACACTGCGGTATATCACATCACGTGATTGCGCGCGCAGTCGATAAATTGTAAGCTTGTAAAAAGAACGCCTTGCATAACAACTTATAATTTGTAATGGATAGAAAATTCGAACAACGAATTTGTATTATATTTTGCTACAAAATTGGGAAATCGGCTTCAGAAACTTTAGATTTGTTGAAATTGACATTTGGAAATGAAAATGTAAATAAGCCCACCACATTTAGATGGTTTACACGATTTAAAAATGGAATGGAATCGGTGAAAGATGAGAAGCGTGTTGGACGTCCAATTCTGCACAGGAACCCTGAAAAGGTGAGCCAAATTTCAAATTTGATAAAAGAAAATCCACGAATAGGGTTACGGGACATTGAGGAAGAAACAGGGACATCAAAATCATTAGTTGGATCGATAATTAAAGAAGACTTGCAGTTAAATAAGACACGTTCAAAATTTGTCCCTAAAATGCTCACAATACAACAAAAGGAGAATCGCGTTGGAGTTGCCAAAAAAAAAAATGCTCGAAATGGTGGAAGAAAACCCTTATTGGAAAGGAAAAGTAATAACTGGAGACGAGACATGGGTTTACGGGTATGACCCGGAAACAAAACGCCAATCCATGGAGTGGAAAGAAAAAGATGAACCAAGAACGAAGAAATCCCGACTTTGCAAGTCAAAAAACAAAGTCTTATTGGTCACGTTTTTTGACATAAAGGGAATTGTGCATTATGAATATCTAGAAGAAGGTCAAACAATCAATAAGGAGGCTTATTTAAACATAATGAGACGTGTACGTGAATCAATTAGTATGAAAAGAAGTGAAATGTGGAGTTCCAAAAATTGGATTATCCATCATGATAATGCACCACCACACACCGCTACATCTGTACTGACTTATTTGGCTAAACACGGCATCCAAATACTTCAACAACCTCCCTATTCCCCAGATCTAGCTCCAAATGATTTTTTTTTCTTTCCAAAACTCAAAATGGCTCTAAAAGGAAGGAGATTTGACACTAGAGAGTCCATCATAGCGGATTCGAAAAATGTCTCGAAGAACATCCCGAAAGATGCCTTTTCTAAATGTTTTAAATCATGGGAGAAGAGATGGAAATTATGTATAGGTGCAGGAGGGGACTATTTTGAAAAATACTAATATTGGACACACCTTGTATATATAAATATAAAAAAATTACTCGAAGGGCCCGCAGGTGAGAAACTATAGGCATTGGTTCCTATGCCTAAAAAAATATTTAAAATGAAAAAAAGAAGAAAAATACTAACAAATCAGAAAATAAAAGTGCAAACAACACATCTACACTACTTCAAGAACATGAGAGCACATGCACTGTGTAACCATACGTGTACCATTCGTAAAGACCCTGCTTAGGATTAAAATATCTCCGAAGCATAACAATACAACCAACGCATGTTTGCTAAGCAATTTCAGGAAAGAAACTATAGGCATTAGTTGAAGAGTTTAAATAAATATATTTAGAGTGAAAAAATGACACAAATCAGCAAATAAAATTGCAAAAAATGCTACTATATCGCAGATAAGACAACATATAAAAGGAATGAAAATATTTAAAGGACCTCATTAAAACTACATTTCTAGTTTTATATATACAATATAACCTCGATAATTCGACCATGTTTTGTTGTCTTGACCTACAGCCTATCATATAACAAAGTGTAATTCAACACTATCGATAATTCGACCATTTTAAATTTCAACAATTGTTTGTTGCTCAAATATAACTTCACTGCTAAAAAGGTATTACAGAGAAAATGGCTGACATTGTAAATGTACAAAATGTATGTATAGAGCAGGGGAATAATAAATAAAGACCAAAATCAAATTAATTGATAATAAATAGATTATTGGCAAAAAATATATATATATATTTTTTTCTCCTTTCTTATCTTCACTCAATCATATTAGAGTGTCAAGCTTGTAAAGCTTGAAATTAACAACCATCACGATTGGGTGAAGTAGAATGCGTCTGCCTTTGTCATCAAGACTGGGAGCACTACTCAGTGGCAGGCCACTGACTTAGCTCCAAAAGAATGTATCCCTGGATTAGGAGCCCTTACAAGGTACTATCAGCCGGGCCAGCTGAGCCCAGGTTTTTTTAGTGAGCTTGTTACTGCTCCCCCTCCTCCTTTTTCATCCTGGCTTGGGACCGGCAGGTGAGAAACTTTCTTTGAGGTGAGAAACTTTAGGCATTGGTGAAAAGTGTAAATATATATTCTGGAAATGAAAAAAAAGGATAAAATAAATCAGAATATAAATTTACAAACTATATTTCAGAGGAGACGATTTATAATAGGAATTCATTTAAATGACCTCATTAAAAACTACATTTTATATATACTTGGGTTCAACTTTACATGTATGCTATCCAAAGTTCGCACACTTGAAAAAGTCACATAAAGTCGTCCGTGCGTAAACACAGGCTCTTGTAGCAAAGGTTTGGCCTTGAACCCTCTTTATAGTCATATATTTCAGACATTATACAGTGTGTTCAACTTTGGGTACTGTCAGTATATGTGCTTCAAGGACATGAGAGCACATGCGCTAGAACACCATACCTGTTCCATCGCAAAGATCCTATAGGCATTGGTGAAAGTGTAAATAAATATTTTGGAAATGAAAAAAAATTGCAGATATGACAACATATTAAAGGAATAAATTCATTTTAAAGACCTCATTAAAAACATAAAGTCGTCTGTGCGTAAACACAGGCTCTTGTAGCAAAGGTTTGGCCTTGAGCCCTCTTTATAGTCATATATTTCAGACATTATACAGTGTGTTCAACTTTGGGTACTGTCAGTATATGTGCTTCAAGGACATGAGAGCACATGCGCTAGAACACCATACCTGTTCCATCGCAAAGATCCTATAGGCATTGGTGAAAGTGTAAATAAATATTTTGGAAATGAAAAAAAATTGCAGATATGACAACATATTAAAGGAATAAATTCATTTAAAAGACCTCATTAAAAACAACAATTCTATATTTTTATATATACAATATAATCTAATTAATTCAACACACGATAATTCGACCATTTTTGGATGTCTCGACCTACGGCCTATCATATGACAAACTAATTCGACACTTTCGATAATTCAACTATTTTGGAAAATCAAATTTCAACAGTTGATATTTGTGTAAAACCCCTATTATTAACAACATATTAAACTGCAGAGTGCAAAAATGTAGAAAAGTGTATGTATATAATTGTATGCATATATTTGTATGTAAATAATTGTATGCAAATAATTGTATGTATAGATCAATGAGTAAAATATTTTTTTTTGCTTATCCCTAGTACACGTGGTACAGGCCTTGATAATCATGGTGGGTAGAGTAGGCGACTGCTTTAACTGTAAGTACACCACATGTCTAAACATGTGAAAAGCAGTTCGACTTTGCATTTACAAATGTGCCAGAGCCCCGTTTGATTACTTGCGCTTGCTGGTGGGGTTGGACTTTTGCAAGAATCGGAAGCCATTGGAGCATTTTTTTTTAATTTTTCAGAAAAAAGTGCCCAATGCGGGAATCGAACCCGGGTCGTAGCGGTCGAAAACCAACGGCTTAGACCATCCTTCCACCAACCCCCAGTAAAATAAGTAAGTAAAAAGAAGACCAAAAATAAGCGATAATAATTTATTGAATAACAAATAAAATAAAAAATCTTTCAGGTGAAAAATTATAGGCATTGGTAAAAAAGTAAACAAGAGAAATAGCAATTGGGGTTTTTTGTCTGCGGCGAGTCATATTAGCACGCCTAGCTGTTAGGGGAGTGAGTCTTCCACGGCCTTTTCGAGGCATGACAGAAGACGCTGAAAAAAAAAGGTAAAATAAGAACCAAGCAGAGGAAAACTATAAAACTGAAAGCCAGGACAGGCATAAAAAGAAAATTCCAAGCATGTGAGGAAACAATTGATGAAAAAAAAAGGATTCCAAAAAAAATACTGCCAAAAAGAAACCAGACACAAAAAGCAACAATTGAGTACACAAATACAGCATCAGCCTATTTATGAGAAGAAAAAAAAACGACAGACACAAAAATGGAGCTAAATTTAAATGAAAAACTATAACATATCAAGTAATCAAATCAGGCATTATGAAAGATACTGTAAAAAAGAAAATCAGACACAAAAATCAGACAAAAGAATAAATGAGAATTTATTCTTTAGTTCATTTATTAAATAAGACACAAAAATGGAGCTAAATTCAAATGAAAAACTATAACAAATTAATAAAAAAAAATAAGACCTAATCCAAATGTCACCATCATCAGACAAAAGAAAAAATGAGATTTTATTCATTAGTTCATTTATTCTTTTGTCTGATGCTGTTGCTGAAACGTCACACACTATTAAATTATTTGGATTAGGTCTTATTAATGAGAAAAAAAAGATGCCAAAGAGAGATGAAAAGATGCCAAAAAAGATAACCAGATACAAAAATTGTGCTAAATTCAAATGAAAAACTATAACAAACACTTATAAAAGATAATTATTATAGAATAAAAGTAATAATTCAATCTACAATTCTAAAAATAATATAACCTCAGCCTATTTATGAGAAAAAAACGTTGCCAAAGACATTAGGAAAGATACTGCAAATAGAAAACATACACAAAAATTGAGCTCTATTTAAATGAAAAACTATAACAAAGTACTTACAAATTATAATCATAATCAAATGAATAAGAAATATATATTATAAATAGCGAACCCGGCCACGCGTTGCTGTGGCTAAATTGTAATATGTTAAATTAACATTATACTAAACTATTCAGTACAGTAAAGTTAATATTCACTTATAAAGATAAAAATGTTTTAGCCGATCTAAAGCCCTACGGGATTGAGAATGGAACGTTACGTTAAAATTTGAAAGTGATTTTTTATATATATCGATAATATAGCCCTTCATTGTAATCATTGATTATAATCACTGCATTAATAAATGTCAGTGAACTCGTTTATATGTATTGTTTTTTGTTTTCGAGATATTCTAATAGAACGTTCTAACATTTTCTGTTAAATATTAATATATGCACAAACACAGAATATAATCACTATGTCTTAATTTCGCTATAATTATTGTTATAAATATTATTCTAAAATAATTCGCCAGAAATCGTCCTGATAGTATACTAAACAACTTCCCAAAGTTTCATGGCAAACATCTAAAATAAAATAATACTTTTAATACTTTGCTACAATATTAAAAAGAGGGGGGCTTAGGTGTTTAAAATGTAAAATGTGCTCTAAATAGTATTACATAGAGCCTTCATAACAAACATATTTAAAATAAACCAATCAAAATATAATAATGCTGTAAAAACAGACCTTTCTACAATAATATAAAAGAAACGAAAATAAAAAAAGACACCCACGCTGAGCCTCGAACCTAGGTTTGTTACAAATATTATTAAAAAATTGTGTATGTTAATTTTTATTTTAAAAAGCCTACATTTTAAATAGAATAATATTTTTAATAATTTGCTACAATAATATAAAAGAAATGAAAAAAAAAAAAAAACACCCACGCTGAGCCTCGAACCTAGGTTGCGGGGGCACGAAGCTGTGTACCTAACCTATAGGCTAACATTGAGGTTACAAATAAGCTCATGCGAGGCTATTTAAGGCCATACGTCTGCCGCGAGGAGGCGCTGATTGCGAGTGAATCTACGTTTTATCGTAAATAAAAATGCAACGAAAGGTTATTTCTAAAGAGTAATTAGCCAGAAACCATCCCGGTAGTATACTAAACATCTTCCCAAAGTTTCATCACGATTGGTTGTAGTAATAAGACAAAAGAACGCATTTCAAAACAAAGGTATTGATGATGATAAATGCAAAAAATCTACGATTGTAAAATAGATTAAATTAAAAAATAAAAATAACTGTTAACATTAGGAAAATAAAAACAGGCCTATCAAACGAAGAAAAAAATAACGAAAATTTTGGTATATAGATCGCTATTTGTAGTTCAGAATCTTCGGAGGAGATAGCTCAGGACTTTACAATGGAAAACTCTGTTACGGCATTATCTATATAGATAAATAAATATAAAAATTAATAATTGAAATACACATACTATTGCAGAATTTCTATTAATAAAACATGAAAAAAATCAATAATATATGTATAAAATAAAAGGATTTTAAAAGCGCGAATGTTTCTTTTAAACATAATAAAAACTTCTACTGTCCTACTGCGACGAAAAAAAAATTATTAAGATTATTAAAAAAAAGAAACATTCGCGCTTTTAAATCCTTTTATTTTATATGTATAGATGGCGCGTTATTGCTTTGTGTTAATAATATATGTATTTACACATTTTTTGTAGAGTATAGGAACGTTAAGATATGTATATTTTGAGCCAATTTAATTGTTTCTGGATGTTATGTTCTCAAATGCTCTCATATTTGAATGAGACGTAATATAATGTGATATATTTTTCTTTTATTAATATCAACTCTGTATATATTTACTTTTACATTTCATTTATTTATATATAAGGTCAGTACAATATTTACCACAAATAAATAGTACATATATATATTGTAGCAAAGTATTTATTTGATGTACAGATTATTTATTTTGATATTTATATTTTGCTACTCTAGAAACTTCCCTCATTGCTTATCTTGTATCTTATAAAGGTTGATTTTGTTCTTGCCTTAAATAAACTGCCGTGTCATCCTGAAGTTTGTCTTTCTTAATTTTTTACATGACATTTGGTGGAGATGCTCTGGGTATATTAGGAAAGGCAAACTAAAGATTGCCGAGTATACCTTGAGGCCATGGATCCTGTGATCTACATTTTCAGCTACTGGCTCCTGGATTCCTCCGCCGTGTCAAAGCCAAGGCTTCTCTTCAATAAGATGTCCCTATATATGATACGACGACAAAGCCGCTCTTCACGCCGCAAAAAAAAAAAAAAAAAGGACGTTAAAGTACTAGGGACTAGGTTCCAAGACTGCGAGGGTATCTTGGCAGAAGCACGTTAGATCAATGTCAGAATCTACAGTATTTGCGAGCTGTGAGTTAAACTCTCGTGGGTCCCTAGCAAATACATATTTTTATTTAATCCGATATATTATCTAAATATATATATATATTTGTGGTACAGCCTACTCCACGCTGACGAGCGCTAACAGCGCGAAACGCGTTCGCGGATCGTTTTTCTTGATTTATCAAGAAATTGGGTTGGCCAAATATCAGCGAAAAGAATAAATCAATGTTTAGTTGATTTCTGTTCCACCAGATGGCGCTCTACCTTCTGAAAAGCACATGTGTTCCTAATCAGGATATGCCTTTTTTATTTTTAATATATATTTGTGTAAAGATATAAAAATAAACACTTTGCCAAAATTAATTGTTACAAATTCTATAAATAGATGGCAATTAAATTTATAAATATTTGTGCAGGAACACTTCAACCATCACATCTGGCTGCTGATAAAAGAAGCTAGTTGTCTCTAATTGTAGATTTGACTCGCCGTCAAGATCCTAATCCTTTTATTGAACTAACGAGGTCTCGTCGGGGCTTCGATCAGATAATTCATCCATTGGTCTTATGGTTGATTCACTGCCCGGCGTAGATTGGTCAGGCTTTTCTAATAGAGTCATATATTATTTACACTTTTTCTTTACTAAATCCATATTAGTTATCTGTAACTAAGATATTTTGGCTTTTAAAAATGATTTATAGGCTATATGAAATATAAAGGTAATAATCACGAAGCATTAGCGCGCCATCGGTTATAGAAAATTTTAACTATTTTGACCAATTTTCTGGCTTCACTACAATGATCAAGACCATCAGTGGTGAACGTTCCCAGCGGTTTCGACAGGTAAATCTACCATACCGCTATATTAATGTGTATTTTGCTGTTTTGCTTTTATACTGATACTAAAGATTAACTTTTGGAAAAGGTAATTTAAACAACTATGGAAAGAAAGAGGGAAATAAGCTTCGAATAACTAGAGAAATGCAAATAATTATAAATTTATAAACATGCTTCGAGCACTGCTCTACCGTAAATAATGTTGTCTTTCAATGAGATTCCCTTGACAACTCTGGTATAGTTTTCATATTGATTCAATGATTAATGGTGTTAGAAATATATGGATATTTGTATTCCTATATATCAAAAAAATGGTTTCATAATTTTCAGAAAAAATTGAATTCTATCAAAAAATTCTAAAATGAACATTTTAACTGTATAACTATACTGAGTATTTAAATCTCCTTCAATGATGTCCATCAACTAAAACCAAAAGCGTTGAAACTTTCCGCTATGTATCTCCCGACATCCAGGATGTGTCCTGGCCACGGCTATCAGTCAGAGGGTGGAAAGGAACTTTCCTAAGGCGGTCTCTTCAAGTATTAGCTCACTTTCCTTATTGTTTTTATATAACTGGGATATCTCTCTTTGGAATTACTCTATTATGATTAATTTCTTGTTCACAATCAAGATATGTTTATTATCTTAATATGATATAAATTTAAGAAGAGGAAAAAGGATTATGTCCATTGTTTGCTTAAATACCATTTCTAAGATCCCACCCTTCAGTGTAGCATATATAAACAGAATGATCCAATACAGTATTAGAGCTCTAAGAAGCGGTCTGGTGGATTAAATTGGCGAAACCGCTGGGAGGGTTCACCACTATAATGAGCCAAACTCTTCCAATATTTTCTAATCGCAGTAAGGATAGTAGAAGTTTCATTTATTTGTGAAAAAAACACTCACGTCGTACATCTTGCATTACATTCTTTGTATATAGAGGGCGCGTTATATTGCTTTGTATAGATAGAACTAGCCGAATGACCCGGGCAACGCCCGGGTTTTACCCGATTAAATGCTTTTATTCAAATACTATTCGTTACAATTATAAATTGGCGCCGTGGATGTCATTCTTGTATATAATATATAAATGATTTTTAAAAATTGTAAAAAAAAAAAATGCATCGGCCGGGAATCGAACCCGGGTCGCCCGCGTGGCAGGCGAGCATTCTACCACTGAACCACCGATGGTTATGAGAAATGGCCATATTTGGGTATTTCCTCCATTCACAAAACCTACGGTGACAGAATTGATTAAGAAAGAATTGATTATGACGCTGATAACTGTATATATTATTATTATTAAAAGTACAAAATCGAGAGCCGAATAGTTTACTATAAGGTTTTTTTACCGAATTTTCGAGCATTTTCCTCTTTTGTTATATTGAAGACAAGATATTCCACACCATTATCTAAATATAATGGCAGAAATGCTAGGAAGTTCTGCTAAATAAAATCCTTACAAGAAACTTCTCACCTCATGATTTTTTACTTTTAATAATTCATTACTCTAGGTGGTTATCCAACTGATGTAAGATTATATTTCTATATTTCCCCTCTCAGCTATACAGTGCAACCTTCGAGCATAATGCTAATTACAAGTCATCGTGATTGTCAGGCCTATCGACATTCTGAAGATTGGCCTTCAAGCCTGCTAACTGAAGGACTGATTATATCTGAGTGAAGTTCAAGGCTTTTACGTCTTGGACTGAGATCATCAAGTTTGAGTATTTCTTTGTTGACTGGAATTTGAAATAGAGAGAGAAAAGGATATGAAAAGCCTTGAAATATAATTTATGTATTTCATCAATGTGTGTGTTTCTTCTATGCCGGATTGATTCAGTTCTTGTTTTAATATTAAAATTAGTAAATTGGATGGAAGGCGATTACAGTTTTTCTTAAACAAATTTTTATGAATCTACCTATTCTTTACTTCTCAGTCATTTGAACCATGAAGATAATGCTAATTTCAATATTAAGAGAATACAGCTTCTTTACAAGATGATTTTTGACTCATTTATAGACTATTTTTAACTCTCTTAACATATTGAATACCGAAGCTTCAGCTATTTTTGACTTTTTAAAAAATATCCTTCCCATTGGTGGTCAATATCAGCTTATTGATAAAAGTGAAACCTAAATATTTGACTTATTATTTACAATTTATAAAAGTGAGTGATAATGGGAGATTAAGATCGAGCGTCCATTTCTCACACCATTTGGAAATCATTTCAAGATAATTCTGAAAGCGGGAAGTCAAAAGAGCTATGAAGATGTCAAAAGATCTGTGAAACGTCGGCTGGCTAGTAAAACAGTATCATCAGGGAAAGTAATAAGTCGGAATTTATAGGTGTGAGGAATACCGTTGATGTACACAAATTAAAGAGTATAGGTCTCAAATCGAACCTTGAAGAACGCACAAGTGTATTACTGGTGTCTTAATATAATAGGGTTTTCATCAAAAAGGGTCATATTTGCGTATACAATTAATAAAGCAATGAAACCTTGCGGGGGGAAAAATGTAAGATCAATTTCATTATAAAAACCTCTAGACCAAACAAGATCTAAAGCATTTCTTAAATCTAAAAACACCGCTCAAACAGCCTAATTATGAGGTTTCCGTATTTTGATCAAATCAACGAGTAATCAAATTGTGATGTTTTTGAAATATTCACTCTAAAAGGTTACTGTAGAATAAAAATATTTTTCTTTTATATATTTCTGTGGAGTCTATTTGTAAATGAATCTTTCAAATAGTTTTCCAAAAAAGATCAAAAAAGTCATTCAGATATTTATATTGTTTCCGTTTCAGTATGGGGAAAATTATAACATGCCTCTCCATATTTTTAAGAAATTACAAAGATACATTACATTTTTTATCAAATATTTAATTTTTTCTCAATATGAAATTTAATTTAAGATTACATGAAAGACATTAAGAAGAATATAAAAGGCTATTTGCATTTATTCAAAAATTTCCTAATGATGCAAAAATTTCAGGAAAAAGGTGAATTTTCCAAATTGAGTTCGACGACGATCATGCTCATTCCTCAACCAACCTACCAAGTCTGTGCAGACGATTGCTCTTCCTCCTTGTCAACTAATTCTGGCGCCATGATTTAATTGAACTTAATGACGGTCATTAGTCGCCAAACTATGGCTTTATTGCCTGGATTACTTATTCAAATCTTTCTATCCTTTTTTTTCTTCTTCGCCGCGGTGATGATTTGGACTGAATAATAAATCTTTTTTAAAGTGCTCAATCTCTGTAGGGGGGCTTCACGTGAGGGGAGAGAATGCGGAAAGAATATTTCGGTAGCCTCCTATATTATACAGGAAGTTAGGGTTGAATATCCTCTCTTTCCTATCTATTGAATCATTATGATAGGTGGCGATTTACATAGCATATGGAGGGTTTGTGAAGAAAGTTTCAAAAATAATTTAATTCTAAATGTATTTTAACATTTAACATTTTCATTTCTGATTACCACAAAAAAAAAAAAAAAAAAAAAAGTTCGTTTTAAATTCCCTAATCTTTTTGATCTATGTTATAATGCATGTGATAATATATCAAATTACTATTTCAGAAATACCATAATATCAGTGTCTCAAAGAGAAACGTTTACAAATTTTATTCAAAGATTTTTATTATTATGTGAGAGATAAAATAATAAATATTGATATAAATTTTCAAGTAACATGTACAGATTTAAGTTATATGTTGGTATGAAATAAAAATTTGAAGGTTTTAGAGTGGAACTAATACCTATAATAACGAAGAGTGTCTAACCATCCCTGTAATATGTGCTAGAAGATAAAGATTCCAACACCAAAACACTGGAACACTGTACGCAAGCATTCAAAAATTATTAATAAACATTACAAATTGTGAATAATAGTTATCCAGAAATTATTTGAGAAGGAAAAAATAGAATTCGGGTAAAAAATCTTTTAAATTAGGTTTTGCGAGCTTTCGAGCAAATTTTCCGCTCTTCAACGGGCAAATGATGTACATAAAAGTATTCGCTCGTTGAAAAGCAGAAAATTTGCTTCGAAAGCTTGCAAAACCTAAATTGAAAGATTTCCCCCCCCCCCCCCCCCCCGAATTCTATTTTTCGCTTCTCGAGTTACAAATTGTATAATAAGAGTTCTGAAGTTGATTGATTATATATCGATGCGTATGAGAAACTTTGCGAGAGATGAGTTTCCGTGTTTTAAAATGAGAACATATTACATTCAACAATAATGTCTTCTCTCTAGATTTATGCAAGTAGAGATCAAATTGACGACTCTTGGTAAATTAGAAGTATTTGATGAGGCTTTGTAAGATTATAGTATCGAACACGCAGTTCAAGAACATTTTTTTCTCAAAGATATTTAACTCAACTGAATATTCATTAAAATATGCAAAACCTTCAAGTATTTTATTTCTTCTACTGTTTTGAAAAGGTCTTTACATACCTATTTTTCAATCAATATTACTCATTAAATACGGAAGATGTTTTTTCTATCAAAAACATGTCGAGAGGTTTTAATGGTGTTTCATCTATGTCATAAACATGACCACAAAAAGCCACACCTTTATTTATTTTCCATTTTTTTTAAACAAAAAACATAATCGTATTGCTCGATGCAAATATTTATAGGTATTTCTACTCTCATAAAACCTCATGACCCTAGTTTAGTTGAATACCATTTATAAAATTCCACCTTTCGCTGGGAGGGTTCACCACTAATAAGCCAAGCCTTGCCAATATATTTTCATCGCAGTAAGGACAGTAGAAATTTGCTTTATGTGTAAAAGAAACTTGCCTGTTTAAATGTTTTCTTATATACATTATGCGCATTATTGCCCTATATAATCACAGAAATAATTACATTCAAAATATAAAATATTCCTTTAAAAATGGGTTAACGCTACTTAACAAAAAATAAAGTGATGTTAAACTGATTAAAAAAATTATTTGTTGAACACATCACTGAATTATAGAACATAGCAATAAAGAATTATTTAAGGCCGGTAGTGTTATCCAGTATTGATCAAATTCCAAGCACACATCATTATGGCCATATGTCAAAGCAAACACCACTTCCACGCTGTGATCTCCAATAGGTAGAAGGGCCAAACCTGGCCATGTTCCAGAAGCACAAGTCCACTTGAGTTAGCGAGAAGTCGTGAACCTCTACTACAAGGTCGGACGAATTCCTCGCTGTGGCTACATTCCCGACATTTCCTAAGGTGTGCTAATGGACTCGCTTACGATCCATTTCCTTACCTCCGGCATTATAATAGCCTCAGAAAAACTTCTCATTATATTACTTCAAATAATACTATACTGTTGAGGGATATTTAAAAGTTTGTGCTCTTATTTTTATTATTTGAATTTATTTTTTTAATCCTCAAGAAGTGTCCAAGCATCACCAGACCAGGTAATGCATATTCTCGCAAAGGGTTTCCACTCCACCCAAGAGGTACCTACTAAGTGCGTTAGCCTTATTTATCGTGGCGTTTCCCCTCCCGTAGAAGTCCTATTCCACTCTTCTGGCAGAACTGGGTCATCCAAATTGCTCGAGAGCCCAGACGAGCTAATGGTCTAAGCCATGCCAGGAACTGGTCTGCCGATGCGATAGACTCCGACTTGAATAGTCAGGGGAGGGGAAAACAAAGCCTCAATATCTGAGGGAAAAAAATCGGACACTGTCTCAAAGCAAATCCATCTTCTTTCGCTTCCCAACAGCTGAACCATTGTTATGTCGCTGGGGAAACGAGATTTTTATATAAGAAAGCATCGTATCAACTTTAATATATTTATACATATATATAATTTCTTATATTGTATCAAAGTATTTATTATTTGTACAGATATTTTTTGCTTTATATTATTTATATTTTGCTATTCTGGAAACTTCCATCATTGCTTATCTTGTATATTATAAATGTTGAATTTGTTTTTTTTTGTGTGTGGCCTTAAATAAATTGTCGTGTCATTCTAAAGTTTGCTTTTCAAAATTTTCTACGTTGCAATATATGTTAAATTTATATATACAATATATTTTCAAATAAATAGCATTCAAATTGATTATGAATCACAATATAATGATGGAATAATCACTGTAGAAATATTTTGCTGTTATCAAATGGAAAATATGACATTTTATGACTTAGTTATTATTTTTAAAAGGTTTTGATAATACAAAGTAATGATATTTTCAATCATATATTATTTTAATGAAGGTTTATATATTGAAAGTTATCATTAAAAATTGTTGCTAACTTTATAATATCTAATATTAAAGGTGCCTCTCCTATAACTCACGATACATTTACTAATCTGAAACATCCAAAATTAGACATTCTAACTTGATATAAGGCGTTTTTCTTTTGTGATTAAATAGTATTTTGAATTTCCACAAGTTAATTTTATATAGATAAAGATACGGTGCGTACAAAAATGGAAGAAAGCAGAAATATAACAGTTGATGAGTTTGATTTATTTGGTATTTTAATATTTTCGTACAATGAAATTTTCTCTATAAAGAATCAAAGTTACTATAACATCATCCAGTACTGATTCTACCCTATATACCTCTTTATGTTAAATGTTGTAGCTGCTATAATATATCTGTATGAATACCAGGTCTATTAGTATGAAACGCGAAAATGGGCGCCAGAGGCCGCTGTGCAACTTTATTTGAGCCGACGGTGGCGCTGTTGAAGGCGTTTTGTTCTTTGACTCACGTGGCATCAGCATGCGTGCAGTTTTAGAAAAATTCAAATCGTGAAAATTTTCTGGAGCCCGTGGAAAATGGCAATTTCCGAGCCAAAAAGTGCCCATTTGCGGGAAGGTTTGTTGTTCGCCTTTAACTGGAAGAAAAGTGCCACTGAAGCCCACCGAATGCTCGAGGAAGTTTACAGCGACCACGTTCTGAGCAAATCGAAGTGTTACAGGTGGTTTAAAAAATTCCAAAGTGGCGATTTTGAATTTGATAATGAACCACATGGAAAACCGCCCCAAAAGTTCGAGGACGCTGAACTGCAAGCTTTGTTGGATGAGGACAGTACCCAAATGCAGGAGAAACTCGCAAAACGGCTCTAGGTGTCTCAAGGTGCTGTTTCTCTACGTTTAAACAGCCTCGGAATGACCCAAAAGCTTTCCAGATGGGTCCCCCACGAGTTGAGCGAAAGGCAGCAATAACGGCGTCTGGTAACCTGCGAAGGGCTGCTCGACAGGCATGAAAAGAAGTCATTTTTGCACCAAATCGTAACTTCTGATGAGAAATGGATCCACTTTAGCAATCCTACGCGCCAAAAGTCGTGGGGCCTGCCCGGCCAATTTCCAAAACAGACGCCTAGACCCAATCGATTCGGAAAAAAGGCAATGCTTTGCATATGGTGGGACCAGACCGGCGTAGTATATTTCGAGCTCCTGAAACCTGGCAAAATGGTCAATACTAGTCGCTACGAACAACAAATGCACAGTTTGAGAGAGGCGTTGAATGAAAAAAGACCGGAATGGCGTGAAAAACACAACTACCTGATACTGCAGCATGACAACGCTCCAGCCCACAACGCTACGGTGGTCAAAAACACCATAAAAGACTTGGGCTGGGAACTCTAACCCCACCCGCCGTACTCACCAGACTTAGCGCCGTCGAACTACCACCTTTTCACATCTTTAGGACACGCCCTAAAAAACCAGGAAATTTCGAACTCAGACATACTCCGAAAATGACTTGTTGACTGGTTCGACTCAAAAAGAATAGAAATTTTCAGACAAGGAATTCGAAAATTGCCTGAAAAGTGGTCCGAGTGTATAGCTAATCAGGGCAGTTACTTTGAATAAAAAATCTTTTGTTGTATGGAATTGGTGAACTTTTGAATTCACTGAAAATTTTCGCGTTTTATACTAATAGACCTGGTATAATACATATGTGTGCATGTATTTGTGATATAGTCGTTCAAATTCTTTACAGTCAAGAGATCTCTTTTGTGTGTGTTTAAAATTGCATCTCATTCTGCAAAATTCTATTCAAAATTATCAAACTTTAAATAAAATAAATTTCAATATATTTACAAATTCATAAAATCTGTTTTAAAAATTAAATTTAAAATATTTATTGAAAACTTTATTTATGTCAAAAGGAATAGTGTGTAATACCCAAATATTTTCTAGGTAACATTCACTTTCTAAGTCGGAGAATGCAACCAAAGAAATGTGTCGTCGGAGAAATTCCAGGCAGGCGCTGACCCGCGTCGACATTGTTCTAAAGCCCAGCCGACTGGGTCCTGCCGGTCTGGAGCATCGGATCAGCACGCTCCATTGTTGCTTTGTCACATCAGGCGTGTGAACAGCATCGATATACCCTTGTAAAACATGCCACTTCATACTCCATCTTATTAAGTAATATCTACAAAAGGTCTCAAAAGGAACATTTTGAAATTAATTTCTAGATCTATTCTGGTGGTAATGTGTATGGGGAAATATAAGGCAGTGAGAGATACAACTCTGTATGCTCAGAACCTTCCCTTCATCTAGCTGGTTGATGATATCCTTGGTATCCACTTCAATGTTTAGTGAGCAACCGTGAATTGGTTTCTACGCTCATTTTTTCGAACAATTTTAAGGTTAGCTTGGGTTTTTATAGTTTCATTAGGTTGAACTAACCTAAAGCTAACTTAAAATAACATAGTAAAACCTAAGTCATAAATTATTGATGTACGACTGCCATATCAGGCTACAGACTTCGATCTAGGTAGCCCACTATCCAATGGTGTACTATACTTCCAACAATCAGCAATGTGGGGGATATGTTTTATTATCTAAGTCCTAGAATTTGTTGAGATCAGAGTTCAATTTTGATTTTAGAAAGGTGATCATAATTTTAAAACCTGCTTTAATTGAGTTCATAATTGCATTCAACAATTCTCCCTCAATAAATTTACCTCAATATGGAATGCAGGTGAAAGTCTACAAGTAGTTAAACCATGTTGCAGATATGGGACACTCTAGTCCTAGTGGGACTGGAGGACCATGGCACTGGAATATTGCTGTCAGAGAGAGAGAGAGGATATTTTATATATTAATATAGAATAAAATTTGTATTTTAGTAATGAAATATAATCATAGTTTGAAACATACATTGCATTTCTAGTTGAAGATATATGTATAAATTTACTTTAAATGTTCTCAAAATGGCGCGATAATATTTACCAAAGTTATAACAAATAAAAACCCTAGTGAATCATTAAAATACTGCTACAATTTCTAATGTTTTAAAATATTTTGTCTCTATTAATATAGTTTGATTTGACACTTTTTAAATACGTAATTTTAGAGAATTCATTGTACTCTAGTCAGTAAGAAAATAGTTATATCACTATAAAAGATTTAGGCAAAATACACGCTTGAAAAGAAATAGCGTTACATAGAGAAATGAAAAAAAAAATTAAAATAAGAAATTTCCTCAAAAATGTGGTTGACCTATTTTGGTAATTATTTTTTATATTGCATTTTGTAAAAAGCATTTTTCATTCATCAACCAAAAAGTATTCAATATCAAATTGTGAGTATTATATTTGAAATTAGTTATCAAAGTGTGAATATAACTCAAGTTTTACAATATAAATTTTAATAAAATTTCTTCAATTTGCTTTATTTCTAATCGTATGAAAAGGCGAAAACGTGTAGTTTTAATATCTTGAATACCAAAAGAACCACGGCAAGCCCTTAAGATGCACAGATACATTTATCTATCCTGAGGACCACCCATATTGTAAAGTAGGATTTTAGACCATTCACATTCCTTATTTGCAAAAGATCACGATGGTAATGTTTAATTTCAATATATAAGAAGCCCATAAAACGATAGTAAATCCGATTTAAAACCAACTATTGTTATTTTTCTAAAGACTAAAATTAATCTAGACATGAGAAGATTTCATAAAATCTCTTTTTATAACTAGCTAACTTTTGCCGTAACAAATCAATCATCCTCTCTACCTATGTTCTACATGGGTGGTCCGGAAACTAGATACCATAGTGCCTATACCTTGTCAAGGCTAGTGGATAGACATCTATCTTACTTCACTCTTCGTCATGGTGCTGCGACTCTATCAAATTCCGCTTAGTGAGTAGAAGGCCTTCGAATGAAACGTAGAAGCATATTTTAAAGCAAATTAGCTAAAAGCGAAATCATAAAATTAACTTTTTAGGGATCCTTAAAATATAACTTTGACGTCTTCTAGCAAGAAGAATTTTCCCCCTATTTAACCTCAATTGTATTCATAATCCTCTATCTGTTCACTATCTAATCCAAGAACATTTCAGATTAGATATGATATTCTAATCTATCCTTGTTACTATTTTAGGAATGGGACATATTCCAAGTACAGTAGAACCTCCCTGTAAAGGACACCTAATTGCAGAGATAAAGTGTCTTTTAGGAAGAGTTGCTACCGGAGAGTTGCTAAATAGTGAAAATGGTAATTTTGTAAGTGAAAACTGTCCTTTGTAGAGAGGTGTCCGCTAAAAGGAGGTTCTACTGTAAATGTATGAAGCCATCTACAGAGTATTGGAATGGTCAGATATGAGACGCCGTGTGTAGTAGAGGGGGTACAGCTGACCTGGCCTGGCAGATCGGAGTTGGTGCTATCTCGGCCTGGAGATAGCCCGGGCGTTCACTTGGAGACCACACAGCTGCTGGGTTCCTTATTGGTTCTGTCGACCTGGATGGAATACTTCACAGGAAATCCTAGTTTATTACTATAAATTTGTCGGAAAAAATGTGGAAAAAATCTTTGTAATACATTACCTTATCAAGAGAATTAGAAGAGAGCAAGAATTTTTCCAAAAGAGATGATCAAATCATATAGATTATGAAATCCAAGATTTAATAAAATTATTCCAAATAACTGGCTGGAAATTAACGAGATGTTACTAAAATAAAAAAGAAAAATATATAAGAAAATAAGAATATATGTAGATAAAATCAGGGATTTTTTATTTTTTAAATATCCATTTTAAAAAGCTAGAACTAGTTTTCGATCAGCCGGGTAAGTAAAAAAAAGTAAAATTATATACATTACATACAAAAGCCAATTATAAAATAATAAAAAATTCAACGATTAGTTTATATTTTTTCCGACAGATGGCGCAGGCCATTAGCAACTTTTAGTTATGCGATCAGGAGACTTAATAGGTCTTAAACAAAACTATTTCAAAATTAATCAAATTAAATAATATAAAACAACATATTATATTCGGTATATATTTGTCATTGAGAAAAAGAAATATCTTATTCAATCAAGAGATAATATGGTAGATAGGCTTTATCACACATGGACAATGTCACAGGAGAGACTTCTCCCATTCAAATGGCGGGTTGCTAAGGTCGCCAGTACCTAGGTTAACGGCAGTCTCTGGCTTGGTGCCCAGGCTCTGTCCCAAATAACACCAGGGGAACGTCGCTATTTTGACCCATGACTCAACTTATCGCACTGTAGCATTCCTAGACCAGCCAGTATTTATATATATACTACTTACACGGTGGTAACAATATATATATATATATATATACAATATCATAGATGGAACAATCCATAAAATCTATAAATAGAGGTGTTGTGCCTCTTGAAATATTGGTTAATAACAGATTTTAATTTAGATCTCCAATATATGCTATAATATCGGTATATTATACATAATTTAAAGCACTAATATATTGGCGAATATGTATTTCCATAGATATATATTTGATCTTTTTTAAATCGTAGAAAACAAATTTCTCTCCTTTCTGCAATGAAATGAGAAGAATATTGACAAGACCTTGTTCACCAGTGTTGATCCCCTCTACCAGTTTGGCCTGTTTAATCTACCTGACAGCTCTATGACCTTCTATTGAATATAATATTGTCTACTCTTCTGCATAGTAAATACTCTATATTTTATTATATCTATATTGAATATAATATTGTGTGTGTGTCACTATACTGCTGTATATTGAATACTTATATGCTGTATATTGTATATTAGAACATAAATAATTATTTATCAATATTTCAGTTGACTGAACGACAACCTTTTTCAAGATACAACAGCGTATTTATTTTATGTGAAAAGAAAACAAGCATATAAAAATAAATTGATACCTTTGTACCGTTGTTGTATCTTGACAAAGGTTGACGTTCAGCTAACTGAAATATTGGTAGATAATTTATTTTTGTTATAGCCCTTTATTTTATTAAGAAATTAAAAGTGTTTTTGAAATTTCTTTTATTTATACCTTATATCTTCATGTTCTCCATTCTCTTTCTACACTTTACATCTTTAAAAAAAATGTAGAATTAGATAAATCAATAACTTTATTGAAATACTTTTACTAATTATTAAAAATTCATTTTATATATATGTAGTTTTCTCTTTTTAGATAAGAGGGAAAATGGTGACCAGATTAGGGAAGCCTATATATCTATGGAACAATGTTTTCCCTATCTTAGATAAATGAAAAGTGAATATAAGAACGATATTCATACTCTTTATTTAATATTGAAGGAAATCCTATATATAAAAATATAAGGGGGGATTTTGTATTAGAATTATCCAAGCAATATACTATTAATTAACTTGTCACAATTTATAAATAATATTTATGGTTTATATTGAGTAAAATATATCAGGCTTCCAGGTAAAGTATCTTTTCAAAACACTTTTATTCTCTAGCTATCGGGCACGAACGCTCTACAAGAGAAAACTCCCCGCATCAAGTCATCTGGGCGTTTTTACACCCCGAGCATGTCACCTTCATTGAGTTTATTTTCCCTAAAAACAAGACCATCCTCGTTGATTTTCTCGAAGAAGCCCTCGAACTTGCTGGGGACGTGTGATCCGCAAGAACCTGATTACACTCCAGGCAGATCTGGGTTCTTGAAATATTTCCAGGCGTCCCTTCGTAGGGCTTCGTCTGTGTGCATACTTTTAATTTAATTGAATCTGAACTTTTGTGTTTCTTCTCTTGTTGAATTCTGACTCTTTGTCAGTGTAGACAATTGACAGTTGGTCAATAAAGTTCTTTTTAATTGTCAAAATTATCTACAAGAGAAAACTCTGTAGAAGGGCTTTCGTATCCGAAAGCTGGAGAATAAAAGTGTTATGAAAAGATACTTTCCCTGGAAGCCTGATATATTTTACTCAATATTGATACAAGGAATTATTCTATTGATTGAAATGGTTTATAAATAATTATCTAGGGTTCTGTGTCTATAAATATACTACGTGAAACATAATCAACTGCTGTTCGTTCTGGCCCAGTTGAATCCCAGTTGGAATGTCAAGGCAGCGCGATATCGCTCTGTGGTACCTGAGTGAGATAGCCGTGAAGGCCGCAGATAGACTATGGGCACTGCTCCAAAACTATAAACTCCTACTTCAAATTGTGACAACTGTTCATGTTCGCCAAAAGTCTCATATGTCAATTCCTAGGAGTGTTTTGAAGCCTTCAATAGATTTTCCTATAGATCTTTTCCACTCCACAGTTCCAACACTACAAACTTCTACCTCAAAATGGGAGAACTGTTGAGGTTGGCCAACAGAGAATTTTGTATCAATTCTTATGAGGGTTTCTAATATATTAAAAATACCCACCAGGAGAAAATTGATCTATAAAAGCATAGGTCGCCTCTCCCATCAAAACTAGCGGCTTCAGGTCGGTGACAAAGCCACAACACCAGCTTTGGCAAACTGAGAAAAGCGTCCACGGGAGACAGGAGAGGCGTCTTATGCTTTTATATACAATTGAAAATATTCTATTAACACTTTTAGTCAATTGTTACACCTATGCCTCTATAGATCAATTTTCTCCCAGAATAATTTCCATTATATTTTGGCCATAGATTTGGCCCAGCCACTTTGCCAGCTAAACACCTTTTTGGTAGATTGTGAGGATTTCATTAGATCCCTTGTGGATCTCATGGAATAAAGTCCGCCCTGGACTGACAAAGGCCATTAGCTCCAAACAATGTCTCTAGGTGGACGCTTCTCAGTTTGCCAAAGCTGGTGTTGTGGTTTTACCACCGATCCGAAGCCGTTACTAGGCGGCGACGGTCAATGGATGGCGTCTAGTTTTGACGTCTGTTCTGAATAAATTTCAACCATGTAATCAGAGAATTGATTAATCGAACTTAGGTAGGTCTCTACACTTATTAAAAATATATAATCACGATTACTCATATAGAAACCTAAATATTCAATACACTTTATATTATCTACCTCTTTTTAAACATGTATAACACGTTTGAGAAAGGTTAGTTTTACTTTATTGCATATCTTTGAAAAATTCTTCGAAGTTGAAGGTGAATTTGAAGCTGAAATATTTGGTTAGAATAATAGAAAGGTTTTTAGGGGTGGAAATTATATCGCGACTCTAATGGGAAGAGAGAAGTAGCCCGTGTAGATTTATGCAATGTCCCGTTGTTTTCCAGATCCCTCATCTAATAATAGGCAGGGTCGTAGCGGCGTCAGTTATTTGCGGGCCAGACGCCGGCCGCTCGACGGGCCATGGCTGTCGTTTGGAGGACCAAGTATGCGAAGGTCTCTTTAGGCTAGTCCATGTTAGCTAATACCTGGCCTATATCAAATTTGTAAAATAACACTCTCAAGTTCTTTAATAGCTGAATCTTTCATTCTAACCTTTTATGCTTTCAAGTAAATTCCCCCTTTTCATCAGTATACACTAGACGTAATCGTCTATTAACAATAAGACCTTAGGACAATGGATAAGATCCTCTTTACCTTTCTTTATAGTTGTGGATAATGGAAATTTCCCGAAATGTGAAAGGTTAAAAAAAAAAAAGAATTTTTAGTGATTAAAAGAATTTGGAATTATTGATTTTCACACTCCTTCGCGTTTTGACAGATTATCTGATTCTAGTTGTGAATTGTTATTTCTATTCCTTTGTAGTAAAGGAATAGGACACTGTAATTCTACCATATTTTTATATCACATTTTCGAATTTTTATCGAATTATCGGCGAACTCTGGTTAATATACTCAAGTTTGAAGAGTTCCGAAAATACCTTTTTTTTTACATTTATATCACATTGAATATTCACCCTTCCATAAATCAAACTAAAGTAGCAGCTATATCTAGTAACTAGGCTATCAATATATACTGATTTAAAAAGTATGCATTAACACCCTTCTGTTTCATTGAAAATATAATATTTTATATTTAATGTTTTTATACTATTCTCACAAAGCTTATGTCTATAGTCTGTTTATAAAACACATTTTCCAAGTGTTCATCTATTGGACCAGATATAAACAGCCTAATACAATATTAAACAGCGATTAAGTGGACTACTACTTAGAAAGCTAACTACTGATAAGTCAGGCCCTTTCATTATATTTATCATTGCAGTAAGAGCAGTAGATATTCGTTTGATTAAAGATTAAACACAAAGGACCTACAAACAGTGCAATATACACATACAGCCTTATTAAGACCATCAGTCTTATACAGATTCACCACAGGAAGGAAGCATAGATGGAGCTCCTATACTCCAGGCAGCGCAGAGCCCAACAGCCTCCAGGTCCGACACATGTCCAGTGGCCACAGAATCCACCGTGCATAGGTTAGCGTATTTTTCCTTTTTAACTTTTTCGACATTGGGTTATATATTGACAATATACAGATTTGTAGATAGCTTTATTACCTCTCAAGGCATCCTTATAAGCCTGGCGTTGCGTATTATCTACAAGAATTTTTACAAATTTTTAACAATTAATTTGTTTCTTTTACACAACGCTTCCTATATATATGATTCAGCTGCATGGAGAGACTTTCCTCTAGTAATGATTTAGAATGCTCCACAAATTTTAAACACAGCCTATTAAATCACTAATTAGAGTTTTACCTTACAAGACTCTCACATTGACTCACACTGCCTAGAAGTCCAACCCCTCCTCTACGTGGCGGGCGGGAGAAGCAGCACAAGGGACTGCCCTGTAGGGTGAAGTACGGTGTCGTGAGCCCCGAGCCGCTTCACCGTGAACACGGAACTCTGCAATGTGGCTGACTAACGGGGCAATGGCACCCACCATTCCATGGAGGGACAAGACACCACCACCACATTGACTCACAAATCTAGTGCTTTGAACAAAATTATGCGATAATTGATTTTTCTCAACTTAGGTATATATACAGGGTGGTCCATAAAGTATCGAAATTTTTAATAAAAAATAAAAGGGTTCGCGACTCATGGGACACACTGTATATAAAACAATATTAAGTTAGGTAAAGGAGTCTGTGGACGTCTATAAACACGATGCCTGCTGTGAATATAAATCTACAGCTGCGCCTGTGAAAGACCCAGACAGAACATGGGTTACCTAACCATTGGAAAAATATATTCATGTCAACCAGACGGATGGGTTTAATTATGTAGTGTTAGTTGCGCCTTACTTCTAATGAAGAATTTCTCGGCCAAGTTGCTTTTACACAACCACAGAACTATATATAAAATGTATCTCTAGCTGCAAATATTTATTAATGTTAAAAAAGGCATTTCCTTATCGTGCAACTAAAAGTTGCTAATGGCTTGCTCCATCTATCGGAAAATATATCAATTAATCGTTGATTTTTTAAATTATTCCAGAATTGGCCAAATAAGGTTTCTTGATTAATCATGAAAAGCTAAACACGTACGCCTTTCGGGCTGTTGGCCCTCGTCAGCGTGGTGCAATCAGTACCTCAGCGTCTTAAGACCATCTTTTTTTGGCCGTTGAGGTACAGCTTCCACCACGCTGACGAGGGCCAACAGCCCAAAAGGTATATGCGGTTAGCCTTTCTTGTTTAATTAAGAAACGGTATTTGGTCAATTCTGGAATAATTAAAAATCAACCGATTAGTGATATTTTTCCGAAAGATGGCGCAAGCCATTAGCAACTTTTAGTTGCACGATCAGGAATGCCATTTTTCTTAATTCATTCACTTTTTTACTATTTTTTACATTTCTTTGTGTGTTTTTACAAAGGGTTTCTAGCAAATATGAAAGATGTATTTTTTCAAGTGCAAAGGTGATTGCTCCCAAGCAGCTAGTGTATTTGAAATGAAGTTGCAATATATGGCCACCTGGATGAAGCCCGTGTCCAACTGAGAACATGGTTGACAACAGAAGGAATTGATAAGTTCTCTAATGATGATATCTAGGTCACCAGGAGCAGGGGATGTCCGGCAGAGCCACACCCAACCTTGAGACGCTCCATGTCATCACAGTTCCCCCATTGTCCGCACCACCTGAAAAAACTGATAGCCCATGGAGAGCAACCTCCAGAACTGGTTCATCCGCGGCATCCGCCAAAAATGGAAAGCATCCTGGGAACGGAAACATAAATTTATTTGTAATGATGCCATTTGCGGAGATTGTAGATACTCTGAAACTAGAAGAGTTTGGACACTTGGCGCAAAACTTTCATAATATTCGACCCTTAATTGTTCATTTATATGGTTGAAAATATGAGTTCAATAAATAAATAATTCACGCAAATATAATTAAATAGGTAATAATTAGAATATAAATCTCTATTTAAGATAAAATTGTGAAAAACGATTAAAAATACAAAAATAGTTTATTACAATGAGTTTATTTTTATGTTAAAACGCAAGCTTTCAAGTAATAATCACTCTTCAACTGGCTTAATTAAAACATCGAATATATCTTACAAGAAGTGTTTACAAGTGTTTTTTACAAGAAATAGTCAATGTTTTAATTAAGTGCTTTGAAGAGCGGTTATTACTTGAAGACTTGAATTATAAAAATACACTAATTGTGATAAAATATTTTTGAATTTTTAATTAGAATGCTCACTTTCTGGCATTTCGAAATGGTTAATATATTTACAAACCATTTCAACTCGACGTGTAAAAACAGTGGTTTGTAATTATAGGAGATGCAGCTATAACCTGAATGCATCCTCTATATACAAGCAGACGGAGGGGTAAATTCATAATAAAATCAATTTTAGAACGACATTTGGAAATTTTCCCGCATGTGTTTCTTTTGAACGAAAAATCCAAATTTATTTTAAGGAGAAATAACGATTATTTCTAACCTTAGGGATGAAGTATGAGAGGTTGAATTGAGAAGAGTAATGATAAACGGAAAAATAAACGGTTCCCCTTCCTGACCACTTTATTTTTCCGTTTATCATTACTTTTCACAATTCATCCTTTCATACTTCATCTCTAAGGTTAAAAATAATCGTTATTTCTCCTTAAAATGAATTTCGATTTTTCGTTCATGTGAAACACATGCGGGAAATTTTCAAATGTCGTTCTACAATCATAAGCCGCATTATATTGTATCATAGAATCAATTTTAATTTGAGTAAGTTTTTCACCTTCCATTGTAAAATATAGATATGCCAACACTCTGAGTAATTTATTTGTAAATCCCAGCTCAACAGTGTCATATACTGTTACTTGGTTTATCATTTCTTTCAGAGTATGTCCAAACTCTGAAAATGTTTTTTTTTATTAAACATTAAGTTAATGATGATAGATTTCATAAAAAGGTATTTCATTTCATACATTTTCGTTTAGTTTTTATATCTTCATTTTTCATCATTATTCAATCATTTAATACAATTTGAATTTATTTATTTATCAATAGGTTTTACACTTTTTGCTCCTTTCGCGTTTTAATGATAACATTTCATACCTAAAAAAGCAACAGTTTATAGTTTATTAAGCATATTTTATTTTAATAATAACATTTTAAACGATATTTTTGTTTTATATTAAACTTTAACAGTGAGGAATACCCAATAGAGTAATCCAGAGAGATATATGTTCCTCGGTGTTTGGCTCAATTTCCCACAGGTGGTAAGCAGAAGGAATTTTAAAACCTAGATATTTCACAACGCTAACATTCCATATAGACTGTGGTGTGTTTGTAGAGCTATAATTTATCTTCGAATACAATGTCAATACCAATATTTAACCTCTGAATATATTCAAATATGTTTTCAAACAATATAATTAAGGAAATAATAGACTTGGAATAGGTGTTTTCTCTGTGTAAGTTGGCGATAGGTAGAGTCTGGTGGTATGGAGGCCGTTAATTAGTTCAGCTGGCCTGAGGTTGGGCAACAGCACTGGTGTGGCGTGTCCAGCTGTGGCCCGCTGGGATGGAGAAGATTCCCAGCTTCTATCAAATATACATGGGGAACCTGTACACCTACAACATATATAGGTTTATTTATTTTTGTGGAAGAAATATATTTATATGCAAGTGCATTGCACCCTTTTTTTCAAAAATGGATTCAATATATGCATAATTTCGATCATTTTTTTGCACGAAACATACAGAACTAGATAGGTCAAAATATGCTACATCACTAGTTTCTTTAAAAATCAAACAAATGTCAACCTGTTTGTTTAGGATATCGTCATGCATATTCTCGAGCATTTTCTGCAAGAAACACACAAATATAGATAGATGAAAATATGCTACATCACTAGTTTCTTCAAAATCAAACAAATGTCAACCTGTTGGTTTGGGATATCGTCATCAACAGTATTCGATTTTAGATATTCTACGGGAGTGGTTGGGAAATCGTCAGAAACTGCCAAATTGTGTTCACCTGGTCAAGTGGTGCATTTGAATTTCGTATTAATACATTATTATTTTTCGGATCTTTACAATCCTCTCACAGGCATAGCTGTAAGTTGAGAGAATCCTCTCAGCTTACAGCTATGCCTGTGGAAGGATTGTATAGATCCGAAAGCTTGTATTTTTCACTAATAAAGGAACGCATTGCTACCGTTTATATTTTTTATATTTACGCGCGAGTATACGTTATAGAAATTTTCTCTTTTAACATATTGGTATTTACCTCTCGGAATTCATCTAAAAGTGAAAAGGAGAAAAAATTGTGCTTATCTATTATTCAAAATTGAAAGCTAAGTTTTTATGTATATATGTAAGTATTCCTGACTTTTCTTAGGCTTAAAATGTTTCTAATAGGTAAATATAATAAATACATTCCAACAACAACAAAGAAAACTTTATAATAACATTCCTTATACATTTTTCTTTCTCAAACTACAAAAAACCTAATTTTCTATATTTTGAAATTCCATGTAAAAATAATATTATGAAACCTATATTTGATTATTTTATATTGAAAAAGAAATTCATTTTAAAATCCCTACGCCCCCACACATACATGTATTATATGAATGAAATTACATCCATATAAAATACAAGTTGTTTGAATGAGTTGTTTGAAAACAATATATCTATAATACCACTCTTAATTGCAATAGGTCTTCCTATATACTCAGAGAAACATCAACCAATAGTTTATTTTAACTCCCGACGTTTCAGTGACTTCCTGTCTTCAGGGGAATGATTACTTTGAAACGTCGGGAGTTAAACTATAGGTTGATGTGGCTGTGTTTGTCTCTGAATCAACTTCCAACCAACAAATGTGTGATCTTCTTTCCTATATACTCAGAGAAACATCAACCAATAGTTTATTTCAACTCCCGACGTTTCAGTGACTTCCTGTCTTCAGGAGAATGTTTACTTTGAAACGTCGGGAGTTAAACTATAGGTTGATGTGGCTGTGTTTGTCTCTGAATCAACTTCCAACCAACAAATGTGTGATCTTCTTTCCTATATACTCAGAGAAACATCAACCAATAGTTTATTTCAACTCCCGACGTTTCAGTGACTTCCTGTCTTCAGGAGAATGTTTACTTTGAAACGTCGGGAGTTAAACTATAGGTTGATGTGGCTGTGTTTGTCTCTGAATCAACTTCCAACCCACAAATGTGTGATCTTCTTTCCTATATACTCAGAGAAACATCAACCAATAGTTTATTTCAACTCCCGACGTTTCAGTGACTTCCTGTCTTCAGGAGAATGTTTACTTTGAAACGTCGGGAGTTAAACTATAGGTTGATGTGGCTGTGTTTGTCTCTGAATCAACTTCCAATCAACAAATGTGTGATCTTCTTTCCTATATACTGTTGTAAGGTTTTATCGTTCACTAAATATGATAACGTATCGCTTGATTTGTCAAGCTTCAGTAAGATGTGTTTAACTGATGAAAATTTAATATAACGTTAGTAATGGCCGCTTAATGTCAATTTGGTCATACGAGCGCTACCAACATTTTGTTAGAGTCTGTACTATATGTTAGAAGCGGCTGCACAATTTTTTCATATCCGATATTTTGTATTGGAGCTAAGTCTGCCTGCTACTGAGGAATCCCCCTTCCTCTTAAATAATAAACACAGACACATTTTACCCCTCTCAAGCATTATATATGTCCTTACTATTAAAATTCTCAGGCTCCCAGTTTCGACACACTTATACCATTGGGTGTGAAGAACTAAGCCCCAACGCTACAAACGCGGTAATATGGCCTTTCCTGGGAGACTGTAAGTCGGCTTTATGTTTGTTATACTTTCGAAATATGTTGAAAACTTTATTTATCTTATTTATCATGCTTGATAATTCAAAATCATTTTAATAATTTAAATATCAAACCATTTATATTTCCGAGAAAACATCTAGAAAAAAACCTAATGAGATATCTCTTGTGTGCGGCGCTCTATCTTAAATCACCTTTAAAAATATAAAATACCAAGATTATAGAATATAAAGCAATATATGGAACCTCTCGCTAAATATTTTCTCAGCACGGTTTGTAAATGGGTATCCTATCGAATTCAGCTTTTGGATACCCCTTTGGATTTATATAAACTTTTGTTTATATTTATAGTTTCAATTTTATTCTAGGAGAAAACAAAAAGGGTTAAATATATTGAAAAATAAATTGGAACATGCTTATACAGATAGGATGGGATAATTTGCTTTTTCACCTTCAAACAATATTGGAGCATTGATAAGTTAAAAAATGTTCAGATGTTTTTAGCAAACTTGGAATGGCACCTGTGAGGGGCAGTGTTCCAAACTTACTATTTTAAACCTTTGGCAGTTTGAAAAAACAAGAAAATAATAATAAAAGGCAAAATGAAGATCTCCTTCTAATAATGTGGACAACTTTTCAGAGCAATTATATGAAAAAAGTAGCGTTTTTATGATTCTTCAAAAGATTTTATCAAATTCAAAGAAATGATTATCCAAGAATTAATCAGTGTCTATATGAAATTTACATCGTGCTTCACTTATTCATGGAAATAAAGCAATGCTCTTTTTACACTTGACTATCATCTTCCTCCAAAATTATTATATAAAAGGGATTGTAGTTTAGTGTTTTATTAGTGAGCATTCAACTATTAATCAAGAAAGTTGCAAAATATAGGATAAATAATTCATAACAAAAAGGTATTTGTAAACATAATTACTCTCTATGTCTAAATAAGTATATTCACAGGGAAATAAAATTTTCAAGAAAATCAATAAATATTATATATACAAGGTGATCCAAAAGTCTTGCACAACTTTAAAAATTAATAACTCCGGGAATATTTGCGCTAGAACAATGGGCTGAATAAAATTGTAACTAAAATCAATTTCAAATTTTTCATTATTTTCCATTAAAATTCCCATTGCATCCTTAACACAATGGTGTTTACCGCATTGCTCTAGCGCAAATATTCCCGGAGTTATTAATTTTTAAAATTGTGCAAGACTTTTGGATCACCCTGTAGTACTCAAACATACATCTACCTTTTTTATGTTCAAATTGTGCCATCTCTCTTGATCATCTCGCGGCATCAGATCGGTACATATGTAGGACACCAACTTTGATAATCTATAAAATAATCAGCGAGAGATAAATGACAAATAACATAGTTTTATTGACATCCCGTTAAAATATAGGCAAAAGTGCACAGTCCGCTATATTCAAGTAGAGATGATTTACAATGATGATAATTATTATAATTTTTAAAAATGCTATATACAATGAATATGTACATGGCACCGTTGCAGAGCTTGATGGAAGATCGCCAACGGGTCAGAGTGAGAGAGAGCCTCTCTATACTCTGGTGTCGCTTAAATAAATATAAATAGATGATTTAATTCAAATTCACAACATAAAACTATAACGATTGTTTTTTAAATTTTTCGATAAAATTGGGCAATCTTTCAAGCTAAATAGACCATCATATATCTAATTCCGATAAAATCGGATAAAAACAAGAGGCTATCACACGCAGGGCCTTTCTGAAGGGCTGTTGGCGTGAAGGTTTAACCCAATTCTAAGGTAATAAGGAAAGCTATCGTTATAGCGGTGTCTTACGGTCTCGCCAATAGAAACTAACGATTTATTTATAAAATGTTGTTTCAGCTAGAGAGATGTTAGGACAGTCCATCTTCCCGCAAAATTAGAATATGATATAAAACGTTGTACGTTCACGTGTGTTGTGGAACATATAAGACTAGGATATGTTGAATCGTTTAAGATATCTGGTAATATAAGGAATGGTGTCCACACACACAACACTATCGAGATAATTATGGATTTTGATATTAATCAAAAATAGAAAAATAAATCATTTCAATCATCTTCATTAGTAAAAGACTCCTCATCATTATTAGTAATTTCAATTTATAGTTAAAAATTGAATCGATCCTTTTAGAGATACACCCCCCTAATTCCCCCTTTGTATATTATATTCAGTCAATTTAGAACAATACTTGATATTCAGTAGATAAATAAGGTTGGAAAGAAACACCAAATTCTGGCCAAACAAAAATGGCTGAAGTTGAATAATTGTCCTCTCAAAACGCCACCAAGAAGACCGAGGAATCAGATATTGTCTCCTAGCCTTCCCTCAGGATATCTTTCCAGATGACTCCCGACCTTATTGAGTTCCGCGTCTGTCAATATAAATAGTTCCAAAGGAAAATTTCAGCTATTGAATATTGGTTGCATTATTGATAGGTTTCTCTTCGCTTTTATTTTAGTGGTCGTTTTATTTTTATAGTCGGTTCGTTGACATGCAGCTTGCGTATGCTCTCTATTATTATTATTTTTAATTTTTTATTGAGTAAATTGAATGGAATGTTTTTTTATAATGGTCTAACTCCTTTTTAAAATTTATTCCATTCTTTTGCATATTCATTTAGAGAAACAGAGCAATACTTCAACGTTTTGCTTATCAAATACTTTATGAAAACCAGATGGTTAAATATAGATATATTGAACTATTGTGAAGTAAACCACAAACTCGGTATCCATGTATGGCGACTAAAACACTTACACGATATATTTTATTTCCATTTCAATTTTTGTCATTTTTAAAACTAACTTGAGAAGAGGAGGGGTTTAGCGTACACCATTAATAAACTAGACACTCATATAAACTTTGACAAAATCAATAAGGAATCTAGGGATAGGTTTATTTTTACAATTTTTTATTTTTCGAGCTTTCGGCTAACATGCCCTTTAATACGGAGACCTAGAAGAATTACTTATATACAGAAGCGCATGTTAGCCCGAAAGTTCGAGAAATAAAATACACCTATCCCCCGATTTACACGGTACTTGTTTTACACGTTTTCGATTTTACACGGTTTTCCAAATAGGTTTTTTTTTGTTTGTTTTTATCGCACTATACTAAAATGCGATATTCTACTCTATACTACCTATGTTGAAAAGAATATTGGAAGGCTCTGATTCATGAGGGGGCGAACACCTATTCAGATTTGACAGTTTAATATACACCTATCCCTCGATTTACACGTTTTTCTCAGGAACGTATCTACCGTGTAAATCGGGGGATATAGGTGTAATTGTGAAAATAAACTTAGCTCTAGATTCCTTATTGATTTTGTAAATGTGTAAAAAACAGAGAAGAATCTTTATTCCTCATATAAACTGTTCTAACGTAAGATGAACACAATTTCTTCTTGTACAAAACTTCAATTAAAATGTTTTACAGCTTCACTTTGATATATTGGACTCTTCAGATGGTTATCAAAAATAAATTTATGTTTTTCAATATTTTCTGAAACAAGATATTTTTGTCGAAGATTCACGTGGGCATTTTTGGTATGTTTTAAACTCTATTTAAGTTTTGAATACCATTCAAACAACAATATTTGAACGGGATGAATCATCTTACTGTACACTATTGGAATCATAAAATAATAGGATTTATATAATTATTTTTTTAAGTATTTCTCATAACAAGGTTGTCCCAAAAGTTCGTAAACACCTGCAACTGTTTTTTTTTTTCTCATTACTTGCCCAATAATAATATTACGGCGAATACATAATAATACATAATACAATTACTTTATATATAATAAAAAGACATACATAACAGCGAATAATATTATGGCGATTTATATTGGTATTCATTTTTTTTTTGCAAGTGTTTACGAAATTTTGAGACAACTTTTGGGTCGTGTTCTACATTGTGTGTTTTATAAAAAATCAAAACTAAATTTCAAATATAACTTATCACTTAGCTAACTTACACAAAATAAATTCGTAGTTGAACATTTATAAAGTTTGAAGTTCAGTCTATTGAAATATTATTTAAACCAAAATATATGCCTTATATATAATTTATATATTTGCAATTAGGTATATATTTAAATATGAAAGTGGGAGTAGTTGAAAGAGAGAAATATTGCTACCATTTATTAACCGTATCATAGGAAAAAGTACAAGGTTGTCCCAAAAGTTCGTAAACTCTCGCAAAATATTTATGTACCAATATTATTTGCCGTTATGTATAATGTCTTTGTATTATGTATGAATTAATTGTATTATGTATTCGCCGTATTAATATTATTCGCCAAGTAATAAGAAAAACAACGTTTTAAGGAAACCATGAATATTTGGGACAACCTTATATTTTACCTTAGTGCTACAAGTGAGTTAGTTGCTAATTCTGCCAATAGGAATCGTTAGATACGAATAAACTATATGAATGTATGGCAAAAGTTACAATTACGGGTTATCACACAAAAATTCAATATACTAGGGCCTAAAGTAAGAGTAACTTAATACACAGAAAAGTGTACACTCAAGAGTACAACGCCAACAACAAAAAGGAAGTAAATAAAAACTCACGATTTGTAAAATAAGATTAAAAAATCAGTACTTATCTTTATTGTAAAACGACACTTGAAGTTACACCGCATGAGCTTCTTTTTGAACGAAAAATCAAAATTTTATTTTAAGGTAAAATATCGACCATTTTTAACCTTTTTGGATGAGGTATGAAAGGGTGAATTATGAAGAGTAATGACGAACACGGAAAAATAAAAAGCGGAACATTGTGGGTTCGATTCCCATCCCTGGACACTTTTTATTTTTCCGTTCGTCATTACTCTTCATAATTCACCCTTTCATACCTCATCCAAAAAGGTTAAAAATGGTCGATATTTTATCTTAAAATAAAAATTTGATTTTTCGTTCAAAAAGAAGCTCATGCGGTGTAACTTCAAGTGTCGTTTTGCAATCACAGGCCGCAGTGTATTATATTGATTTATCTTTATTGTATGGTTGATAGGGATCGGACCGGAGTCACACAGGAATGCAAAGAGATCACCAGAGACGGAAAAATCACGTAGAAAACACTGGCCCCCTCTCGCATTCCCTTAGTCCCCTCTTAAAATACAAACATGGCCACATTTGTCCAATAAGAAGGCGTGCGAGATTGGTTCACTAACAAACCAAAACAACATTCTTTCCGCTAAAAACTGATAAAAAAAAACTGAAAATGTTTGTCAATATAATATGAAAGTGTCATTTTAGATTTATTCTTTGATGACTACATATAAACAATAATTGGTTCAAGAGATGCTAGCTCGCATGCGACTTCTCTGTTTTTTACTTAGGAAGAGGTTGGCGGTATATGTTGGTGGTGTTGTATGTATATGTACTAAGTCAGGACTATACGTCAGTAAATAGGGAGAGAGATTAACACTGACATGCTAAACTCTGGTGGAAGATAGCCGAGCGGCTAGATAGCTCTTATCTAGAGATAGCTTTATCTCAACTTTCCCGGATCTATCTAAATTCTTCTGCAATGGTAGGATAAGTCGGCGAGGTTTTCTTTTTAGATTTTCAAATTAGAAAGTTCTCAGATGGTTTGGTTAAAGATAATGTGGGATAAATATTTTATCATCATTATAACTCCAACCAAAATATATATTTTTCGAGATCCGAATTCATCCTAGCAAATTGTAAATATGAAATATGTAGTTTTTAATATGTGTGTAGAGGAGAGAGATAATTTTGCTCAATATTTAAAAAAGGTAATAAGATTTATGTAGTTTTTCCAACACAAAAATAGGAATATTTATAAAATTCATAATCCAAATAAACGTATATTAAAACTCTTGTTTAAAACACTTTGACTACATCTTTATTCCTATATATACGGAGAGAATATAAAATCTGGGTTTCCTCTTTTTTTATTGGAATCCATCAGAAGTTACTCAGACATTAGATGATACATCACTATTTCTAAACGTGCCTTACCAAAGGTTTATAATGTAAATATGACGCCATTGATGTAAAAATCAAGAGAAAATCAATCAAAGACATTTTCAGCCTTTATCTATACACTCATAGAAAAAATCTTAAGAACGTAAAGAGTCTTTGATATCGACGGTCGTGCGTTTTATTTTTTGAAGGAGACAAAGGCAATTTTATTCACACTTGGTTATCTCGGAAGTCTTCAATAAAGAACACTATGTATTAAATATATTCCAAAGTTATTGTCTGAATCCCGATATACATGCTAAAAGGTACAACTTCCTTTAGTTTTGTCCATAAAGTGTATATAGGGTCATAACGTCACAACTAAACAATCTGCCTGCCCCACTCCTGGTGTGTAGTCATTTACAATACAAACGACATCGTCCCTAATTCGGTCACTACCAGGTCAAGAAGCTTTCTACCTCCATTAGAGTTACCTTAAGGAAAAGCGGCTATTTAGCCATTGGTGGTATTTACAAAAGCGTTAGAGAACAAGGTAATCTCTAAGAACTAAAACTACTGAACAATTTCCTTCCATAGTTAATTTGTATAGTTATGTAGATATCCTTGATTTCCTTTTCACTTTCCCTTCTCTCCTTTGTTTATGTTTTTTCCCCTTTCTTCATGAAAATGATGTATGGAGAGTCCTTAAAGAAGGAAATGTCCCAATAAAGCATTTGTTGTTGTTGATATTTACAACAATAATTCAAGCTATACATGTTAATGTATTTGAAAATATTTTCGCCAATTTCTTTACTTTTTTTGCCTTCCTCATCTCAATTTATTTTAATTGAATGTTGTATTGTGGATAGCTTCTGCTAGTGATGGATGCCTAGCAATTTGAGATAACCAAGAGATAGAGCGAGAGAGATTGACACTTCTTTATTACATCGTTCATATAAGGTTATATATGGTTAAATACAAATTTAGAGAGAGATTTTGGGATTTAAAAATATTTTATTGACATCATACACAAGTCAATGGTGGTATTAAAGTAGATAAAGATAAAGTAAAAGAGTAAACTATATACAGTTATGTAAAGTCCAGGAGACTCCCTCAACGACAAAGAGTCCTCCTCCAGTTCTCCCCTCATCTCAAGGTTCAGAAAGAACCTGTGAATTGAGGATTTGGCAGACCGAGGGTGGCGTCGTCATCCAGCCCTTGACCGAAGAGCCCTCAGTAGCCCGGGTGGCTGCTGTATCACTAATACATATTAGAGAGAGAGAGAGATAAGAGAGAGTTGGAATGAATATATTTGGATAAGACTTGTCCATATCCTTTTATATTGTAGAGAACACTAAAGTGTAAGTGATGTAAGTCAAGTGTGATTGCGTTGTTTTATCATTGTCCAGGACGCTACAATTGTTATTTACTATTACTCTAGTCGGCATTGTGCTGAACAATAGCTGTGTGATAGGAGCTTCTCGTGACAAAAGTGACTGTAATTTCCTCTTTACATCTACAGCGGAGACTCATTTTTTCCTTGTTCAAAATATACAGAATAACGAGTTACCCACCAGTATATTTATTAGTTTGGTAAGTTGTATTTTGACTAATATAAAATAGGCAAATATATCGAAATTTCTATAGTTCGCCTAAATTCCTTAAAAACAGCAAACTTGGTTTTTACTATGATTTATTAAATTCTCAAAGCTCTGACCGTTTTCTTTTGAAAACTGCTAGTAGAGCTAGGTTTTTAGAGATCACTCTCTCTTTCTTTAATTAGTTATACGAGGCTAAGGCGAAAAGATTTTGGCCTGAAGCAAAGAAAGACTTATTTTCAGTTTGAATTTTTTTTTATTGTGTTTACGTAATCTCTCTTGATTTCAACCAACTTAGTCCAGCGTTTCTCCAATATCAGTATTCCTTCAAAGAAATGAGAGTCTGGAAGTCTGTTAAATATATTCATCTACAGCCCTCTCAACTTCTTCATTGTATTCGAAGTGCTCTCCAGGAGCTAATTTCTTCAAGTGAAGAAAGTGATGGAAGTCTGAGGATAACAAATCAGGAGAATACGGTAAATTGGCGAGCAAATCGTACCTCATATCCCTTGGTTTTCCCATTGCCAATAGACTTGTGTGATCAGATGCGTTATCCTTGTGAAAATGATTATTTCTTTCTCAAACCAGGCCTCTTCTCGCAAATTTTGACATCCATCTGGTGAAGAAGGTTAGTGTAATATTCGCCTTTAATAGTTCTGCCTTTTCCAAGGTTATCAATTAACAGGATCCCTTTGGCCTCCCAAAAACACTGGCCATTCCGGCAGATGCGAGCGACTTCACTTTCTTTGATACTGTACTACCGACTTCAATCCACTGCTTTGACTGCTGTCTGATATCTGGCGTGTAGTGGTGGACCCATGTCTCATTCATGGTGACAATTCGCCGCACAAAATAAGTCGGATCCCTCTTGAATCGGTCCTAACATTGCTGCGAATGTCGTTTGCTCATTTGATCTGCATTCCGAAAATGCGGCACCCACCTTGCCCAGAGCTTCGGCATCTCTAATGCTCCGTATAAGATATCCCGCACCCTTTCTTCCGATATTCCCACAGCCTCAGCTATTTCACACACCTTTACTCGCCTATCGTCCAATACGATATTTTGCACCTTTTCAATAGCTTCCGATGTGGTTACAGTTTTTGGCCGTTTTTCACGTGGGTCATCTTCGAGCGACGTACGACCACGTTTAAATTCAGATGCCTACTTTTTATCGATTGAGATTAAAGGAGCAGAGTTTCCGTAAGCTTTTGTCAACATCGGATGAATTTCTTTAAGAGTGATAATCCGAAACGATGAATTTATCAACTCAACGATATTCAGGTTTATCACGCGCAATAAATGTACTGCAAAGATTCGTTTACACAAACTACTTTAGCAAACAAGTTGAGACTTGTCCTGCGAACTAATGACATACGCACGCAGGGATGAAACGTAATCTATTGCCGATTGGAATGCCATCTCTGGGTCAGGCCGAGAACCTTTCACCTTACCCCACCTATACCCTAGTATATTGGAAGCTCATCTCCTGAATATGCAACAAAGAGTTGCTGTTGATAGAGCACCATCTATCAGAATAAAAATAAACAGAACGTTTATTTAATTTACGGAATTCGATCAAATTTCTTTTTTGAATTAACAGGAATGAGATGGCATTCTACCATCAGCAAAGCTTTGAGTTTCATATAGTCAGCTAATACTCTATCTACTTATATATTTGCCTTATTCTGTCCGTTTGTCTGTTTGAAGCTCACGGATGGGATTTTTCATAACCATCGGTGGTTCAGTGGTAGAATGCTCGCCTGCCACGCGGGCGGCCCGGGTTCGATTCCCTGCCGATGCATTTTTTTTTTTTTTTACAATTTTTAAAACTAATTTATATATTATACAAGAATGACATCCACGGCGCCAATTTATGATTGTAACGAATAGTATTTGAATAAAAGCATTTAATCGGGTAAAACCCGGGCGTTGCCCGGGTCATTCGTATATAATCTACTTATATATTTGCCTTATTCTGTCTGTTTGTCTGAAGCTCACGGATGGGATTTTTCATAACTGTTGGGCTATTAGTTGAAGCTGGACTAGATGATGTAATAGTATAAGGAAGTAGTCAATTAACCCACTACATCTGCCGATTGAAGTGGATATATATGAAGCACATGGAGGCGACGTGAACAACAGGAAAGTTATCTTTATTGTGTTATCGAAAAGGGGGAGGGGGGATGGACTGCCCGCTGGGCAGCTCGGTGATTGGCTGGCCGTGACGTAGTGGTGACGTAGGCCCTCTCAGGCGGAAGTGGGCATATTCAACATGCCTTCATTCCCCCACTTTGGATATGTCGGGTAGTATGCCAGTATCCAGACAATTCATAGCTGCACAAGCATTCTGATGTGCAGTCCTTTTGAGGCCCTTGGTGAAGATGTCGGCCAGGTTGTCGTTGGTAGAGATGTAATTCACATGGATGTCTCCACTGTTGACCTTTTCTCTTATATAATGATACCGTATGTCAATGTGCTTCGACCTATTGTTTTCTATGTTGTTTTTAGAAAACTCGATGGCAGCTCTATTATCACAGAATATTGTTATTGGGCGTGAGGCGTTAGTCAGGCATTTCAAATTCTCTAATATTTGTGCTATCCACAATATTTCCTTAGTGGTCTGGGCGAGAGCAATGTACTCAGACTCCATTGTAGATAATGACACGCAATTTTGCTTTTTAGATCTCCATGACACTAAACAACCATTAATAGTAACAGCTGACCCGCTAGTTGATCGTCTATCATCTATGTCATTAGCCCAATCTGAGTCGCTAAATGCTAGTATATCATCAGACCCTCTTTTATAGATGAGTGAAACATTCTTAGTAGCTTGAAGATATCTTAGTATATGTTTAGCAGCTTGCCAGTGTCGTTCGCCTGGGTTACTACAGAATTGTGCTAATTTAGTTACGGCAAACGTCATATCAGGTCTCGATGAGTTTGCAAGATATAGCAGAGACCCTATAAGTTCTCTGTAAGGGACGTGTTTTATCTCCTCCTTTTCCTTATCAGTTGTCAGAATGTCCTCGCTTTCCGCGAACAAAGCTAGATCGTCGACATATACGGCGATAACCGCCTTATCTTCAAAATTCAGTTCGCCGTAAAGATATGCATTGTCGACGTCGAGGTGTCGATTGTACCAATTTTTATTTATCGTCAATGCAAAGATCATTCTGATGACCGAAAAATTTATTACTGGCGAATATGTCTCAAAAAAGTCAACGTTTCGTTTTTGAGAAAAACCTCTCGCAACTAGTCGCGCTTTAAATCTTTCAACGTCCCCTTTTGAGTTAGTCTTTATTTTAAATACCCATCTACTGCTAATTGGGCGCTTGCCAAGTGGTAGGTCGGACAACGTCCATGTATTTCTATCCTCAAGACTTCTCAATTCATCCTTCATGGCCCTTCTCCAGTACGGTGCCTCTTTGCTGTTTATGGCTTGTTCGAAAGTTGTGGGTTCGATGATATCTAGGAAATGCAGTTCTGCTTTTGGCTTTCCAGCACGTCCATAAGGGTTTCGTACAATTCTTTTAGGCCTAGTTTGAATAATGTCGTCGTTGTTTACCCCCACTAAATCCTGATCACTCGTATCATCATTACGTTCTCTTTCCGCTTCAGGTTTTAGATCTATATCTCCTTCAAGCTGGTTATCGGGTTCTATCCAAATATGGTTGTATCTTTCAGGTTCATCCTCAACCTTAGTCCACTTCAGTCCTATCTTGGATTCGTCAAATTTGACATGCTTCGTTTGGATTACGTGTTGAGTTTCTGGACACCAAAGACGATAGCCTTTAGTCTGGGAAGAATAACCAACAAGAATGCACCTATTTGCTCGATTGTCCAGTTTCTTTCGCCTTTCTGTGGGGATATGGCTATATGCTAAGCACCCGAAAGCTTTTAAGTGGCGAACACTCGGTTTTCTTGATGACCAAAGTTCATCGGGTACTTTATCTCCTAGGGCGCTATTGTAGCACTTGTTTCTTATATAAGCTGCAGTGTTTACTGCCTCTGCCCAGAATCTCTGAGGGAGTTCGGCGCTATGTAAACAAGATCGGGTTATGTCCAACAACACTCGATTAGCCCTTTCTGCAACGCCGTTCATAGGTGGCGAGTATGTGTTCGTTAGCTCGTGTTTGATGCCAAGTTGCTCTAGCCTAGTCTTAAATTCATGGTTGCAATATTCGAGTCCATTGTCGGATCTTAGCACTTTTAGCTTATGTCCGGTTTCTCTCTCAGCCCTAGCGAGATACGAGTCGAAGTGTTTCAGCACTTCGTTTTTATGTTTAAGGCAAAACAGGGTTATCTTTCTAGAATAATCGTCAATGAATGTTAGAAAATATGCGCTTCCTCCAATAGATCTAACAGGCATTGGACCACAAATATCAGTGTGAACTAATTCTAACGGCCTTTTAGATCTTATATTCCTAATGGGTTTATGTGGCTCTTTTGTGGACTTTGCTACACAACAATCATCACACAGACTTCGATCCATGGAGGAGATCTCTAACCCCTTAACTAATTCCCCCTTTGCCATTCTCTCAATTGCGTCATTGTTTACATGACAGAACCTCTGATGCCATAGTTCTAATGTTTGTTTTTGTGAACTCTGTTGACTGTTAAACAACTCAGCGTTTGGTAAAATGACTCTACCCTTCATGACATATAATCCATTTTCATCATGTGCTATTGCAACAATTCGGTTCTCCGAATCGAAAACTTGCGCTCTTCTGTTCGCAAAATTAACTATCTTGCCCTTATTTTCCATGCTCGAGACTGACAATAGGTTTCGTCGCACATTAGGGACATACAGCACATTACATAGTTTTAGGTCAACGTGGTGCTTACCCACATAAGCCTTGAACTTGATGTCGCCGCATCCTTCCGCTCGTGTAGTCCCGCTCGCTGTTAGGATCGGATCCGACGTTATTCCTTGGAAGTTGGTGAACCACTCCCTTTTGTTACACACGTGGTGAGTCGCGCCGCTGTCGATCACCCAAGAGTTGTCAGGGATGGCGCAGGATAGGGCTGTTAGAATTTCGCTTCCCGCTATCTCGTGAGTGCTACATCTCGGTGGTTGGAAATTTGGAGCTGGAGTTTTAGCCTTTCCTCTGCATGATCTCGCGATATGTCCTTCCTTGCCGCACTTGTAGCAGGTGAAATTTTTCTTCTTCTTGTCTTCCTTCCTGGTCGTTGTCCCGAACTGCAAAGCTTCATTTGTGTTATTCACACGTCGGGCCATCCGTCTCTCGTATTCTGCTAGCAGCACATGTTTTACCTTGCTAGAGGTGAATTCCTTGTCTTCTACGTTGCTGAAGGTCATGATGATTCCGTCGTATGACTCCGGTAGGCCAGCAAGCATTGAATAGGCGAGGTCTTGATCCTGCATTTCTGCGCCTGCCTCTCTTAAGTGATCCGAACAGATCTTCAGTCTCCCCAAATAGTTCGTCATCGTCTCTTGTTCTTCGAATCTTATGGAGATGAACTGCTTCTTCAGTTGGAGGATTCTTGACCTTGACTTGGGTTCGTATACTTGTTCCAAGGTATCCCATGCTTCTCGTGCAGTGGTACAGTCCATTATATGAATCTGTTGGCTCGGTGAGATCGTCAGTGCTATCATAGCCAACGCCTTTTCTTGCTTCATGTTGAAGATTGTTCTTGAGGCTTCTTCATCGGGTGTTGGCTCCGTAACATACTTCCAGAGTTCTCTTTCGATTAGCATCATCTTCGTATTATACTTCCAGCTTCTGTAGTTCTGATCATTGAGTTTCTCGAGGGGCGTGTTGATCAGCGTCGAGGTCATCTTGCACGTGGTGTCTCGAATTAACCACGCTCTGCTACCAGATGTTGGGCTATTAGTTGAAGCTGGACTAGATGATGTAATAGTATAAGGAAGTAGTCAATTAACCCACTACATCTGCCGATTGAAGTGGATATATATGAAGCACATGGAGGCGACGTGAACAACAGGAAAGTTATCTTTATTGTGTTATCGAAAAGGGGGAGGGGGGATGGACTGCCCGCTGGGCAGCTCGGTGATTGGCTGGCCGTGACGTAGTGGTGACGTAGGCCCTCTCAGGCGGAAGTGGGCATATTCAACATGCCTTCAATAACCATCGGTGGTTCAGTGGTAATATGCTCGCCTGCCACGCGGGCGGCCTGGGTTCGATTCCCGGCCGATGCATTTTTTTTTTTACAATTTTTAAAACTCATTTATATATTACTAGACGAATGGCCCGGGCAACGCCCGGGTTTTACCCGAGTGCGTATATATTTTAAAAACGTTTTAATTCAAATACTATTCGTTACAATTATAAATTGGCGCCATGGATGTCACTCTTGTGAAACGTCCCGTTCCAAACTGTGTGTTTTTAAAATGTTTCAATTAAAATAGTATTCGTTACAATTATAAATTGGCGCCGTGGATGTCTCTCTTGTAAAACGTCCCGCCCCAAACTGTGCGTGTCTTGAAAATTTGAAATGTTATCTATATATATATTTGCCTTATTCTGTCTGTTTGTCTGTTTGTCTGAAGCTCACGGATGGGATTTTTCATAACCATCGGTGGTTCAGTGGTAGAATGCTCTCCTGCCACGCGGGCGGCCCGGGTTCGATTCCCGGCCAATGCATTTTTTTTTTTTTTTTATAATTTTTAAAACTCATTTATATATTATACAAGAATGACATCCACGGCGCCAATTTATAATTGTGACGAATAGTATTTGAACAAAAGCATTTAATCGGGTAAAACCCGGGCGTTGCCCGGGTCATTCGTACATAATAATTGTATAAACGAATGCAAGAAAAAATCACCGCGAATGTTTCTTTTTTTTAAGGCAATTTCTTTTTAAGGCAATTATCGTTATTTATCGTTAATTTTTGTTTCGATTTTATTGAAAAAAAAACGATATGGTGCCTTTAAAAAATGATCTTTATTACTATGCAGTTTTCTATTTAGTCAATATACCTAAGTTCATGTTGCAAATGTAATTATCTCTATCGATTTAGTAGGTGAAATGCAAAAAAAAAAAATCGACATGATATAATCTTTATGAAAATTCACATTTTTATTTTTATATTTTCAAGACACACACAGTTTGGGGCGGGACGTTTCACAAGAGAGACATCCACGGCGCCAATTTATAATTGTAACGAATAGTATTTTAATTAAAACGTTTTAAAAACACACAGTTTGGAACGCGACGTTTCACAAGAGTGACATCCATGGCGCCAATTTATAATTGTAACGAATAGTATTTGAATTAAAACGTTTTTAAAATATATACGCACTCGGGTAAAACCCGGGCGTTGCCCGGGCCATTCGTCTAGTCATTATATAATCACACTATATTATTACTTATTTATTTTATATCTTTTGAGCATGTTTTCACATCTATTAGAAATTTAGCCTGAGTTAGCCATTATTGTATTGTAAGGAGCGTCCAGTCTGTTGCGGGACCTCGACCCAATCCGCTAGGTTGCAGAGAAGGATAATGTTTGCGTCTATGTTAGCTGAAAGGTGGCCTTTCCATTTATAGATCAATATCATACTGGCAAATATACATTTAAATTTAGGCCATAGAATTGGGCTAGCCACAAATAAACACCTCTTCGGTCAATTGTGAAAATTTCGAAGAATCCCTTTTGGATTTCCTGAATTCAAAGCCCATCCTGGACTGACGAAAGCCAATAGCCTAAAACGATGGTGTCTCGGTGAATTTCTTTTTTTTTTTTTTGCTCAAGCTGGTTTTATAGCTTTGCTCTCCACCCGAGTCCGCTAGTTTGCAGAGATGATCAATAGATGGCGCACAGTCTCTCCGTCTATTTCTACCGGAAAGATAACTTTATATAGACTCTCCTTGGTCTAACGTACGTACATATTGTAACTACACTGACGAGGGTCGACAGTTCGAAACACCGACATGGTTAGCTTTTCCCGTTAAATTGAGTAAAAGGTATTGGTAAAATTAAGGAAATAACAAAACAATCTTCCGTTGATGTTTATTCCGTTGAACGGTGCTCTAACATCAGTAACCTTTTTGTTTAATGATAAGGAGATGCCTTTTATTAATATGTACATATACAGTATATTACCATTTAAAATCAAAATAAAAGTTTTATTTTGAGGCCAAACATTTTTCATTTTCAAATAATAGTTTAAGAATGTGAAAAAGCGTTATCTTTTCTTGATTAATCAAGAATGGTTATTTGGCTAATTCAACAAAAACAACAACAACAAAAAGCCTTTATTTAGGGTCACTGACCCTATACAGGATTCACCAGAGGTATGCATAAGAACAAAGCAGTGAGACAAAGGAAATAACAATATAGTCAGAAGAAAAAGAAAAAAAAACAAGAAAGAGAAAGAGGGAAGCAAGATATTTGGCTCTAATTCTAGAATAATTAAAAATCAACGAATAGTTGATATTTATTCCGATAGATGGCGCAAGCCATCGGCAACCTTTAGTTTTACTTCTACATATCTTTTTATATTCAAAATAGAACACAGAATCATTAGATTCATTTCTAAAAATTGTGTTTCAGTTTTTTGAAAAATATATTCCTGTTATTAATCTACTTCTAAAACCTTTCCTTCTAGCCCGACTAATCCAATTTCCTAATCCCCACACCACTAATTGCTCCTGTGTTGTGGCCAAGCTAAGATAAACAATTATAAAGAGAGTTCTTAAAATACTCGTCTTCCTTCGCCATGTTTTTTATCGTCTAAATTCAATCCAGGAAGAATTCTTTATCTATATTTCTAAATGAGGCTCATTTTGGATTTAATAAGTTTTATTTATACATTATTTTAATGGTCCAATCGTTCATCTTTTACGAGGTTTCTTGTTTTGCTTTGAAAAGCAAAGGTCGCGCGCCTCATATATTTATATATGACTGGGATGTATAATACCGTATGTATATTGAAAGAAAAAATTGAGTTTTTATTTTTATCCCTAGTACACATGGTACCGGCCATGATAACCATGCTGGGTAGTAGTTTGCTGTAAGAGCCCCACATGTACTGTCTACGTGTCTGTTCTACATGTTTACAAATGTAGAAAGTGGTTCGACGTTTTCACTTATAAATGTGCCAGAGTCCCGTTGATTACTTGCCCACTAGTGGGGTTGGACTTTCCAAGAATCGGGGACCATTGGAGAAATTTATTTTTAATTTGAAAAGTGCCCAATGCGGGATTCTATCCCGGGTCAAGGCTGTCAAATAACGAAGGATTTTACAACACCGAACTATCGGGTGAAAATTAAGAGTATAGATAGAAAAAGTGTCATTAATTAGTTATTATAAATCAAATCTTTAGTATTTTAGTAGTGTAAATATGCATATTTTATAATATATACATTTCACTTCTCATCATTCTCCTGAGGAGAATGACAGCAGGTCACTAAAACATCATGAGTTAAATAAATCAATGGTTGATGTGGTGGCTTTATTTTTTCTCATATAAAAATTATATACACTTCTATATATTGAATGAAAATGCATCCTCTAAATATTTACTTGTTCCTCAAGATTATTTTTTAAATAATATATAGCAAAGTATTTAATATTTTATTAACAGAGTATCATTTTTATGTTTATATTTTGCCACTCTGTAAACTTCCCTCATTGATTATCTTTTTTGTTTATCTTTCATAGTTTGTTCTTTCCACAAACAAATTGTAGTGTCATTCTGAAGTTTGTCTTTCTTAATTTTCCACGTGGCATTATCATAGGTAGCGCTGCATGTGAGTCGATCAATTTATCAAAATTCACAAATAGCACTCCTCCGTACAAGACCAACTGTGTGTTCTGAAAACTCAGTTCTGTAAAATGTGGATTCTTTCTTAATGTAAGGAACCTAATTGTTCGATGGTGTGAGAGATTTATTTTCTACCTTCTTTTGCGAATTCAAGGTATATTTTAAGATATATATTTTGTTGATAGAGGTGGAATCGTCGAATATCATTTCTAAGAAGGAATAAAATCAAACTGCAAAAAAAAAAATACATATTTTATAATGCATTAAAACTATGCTTTTTTACGGCATAAATGATGGACAAAATACATGTTTCAAATAGATTTTAAAATAAAATAAGGTGTCTGCCTCTTCCAATACATGTTTACCGGAATTCTGCAAGCTTATATATTACCACGTGGAAAATTAGGAAAGACAAACTTCAGGATGATACGAAAATTTATTTAAGGCAGGAACGAACTATAATTAATAAAATACAAGATAAGTAATGAGGGAAGTTTACAGAGTAGCAAAATATAAATATCAAAATTGATACTCTGCTAATAAAATAATAAATACTTTACTACAATATATTATCATAATTTTTTAAATTTCTTATTAACAAACTTTCTCTTACCACTTAGAAATCTGGCATTTTGTATGGGATTGAAAAATAGAAGCAAATTATATAAACCTTTTTAGATAAGGAGGTTTAACATATTGGTCTATCTTTACATTGAAGTTCTTAATATAATAATATTGCATAGGTAAACATTTTCTTTCACGCCTTGAAGCTTATTTTAAAAAATCTTAAAGATATTATATAATTTAACAAAATAAGGCTTTTATTACGTCTATAAAACATATAGTAGTAATAATATAGTATAATAATAGCATATATCAAAAATAAAAGGGCGACAATACAAAATGATGCCTCCACCAATCAATGCTGCAGGTTACAAAGCTCTTAGAAATAATAAACTCATAAGTTTGCGTTTAATTGCCCATTTGTAAACCTCTTTTTTCAGTTCCTATTTTTTGTGGGCGGAGAAGAAACTTCTTTCTCTTAGCAGAAAATATGGAGACGACCAATTATGGCCTTTTGGAAACAAGGGACATTGTTTGTTTGCTCGCATACACAATTGGCGTGGTTTGTTGGTTGTCCTTAATCCTGATGTAGTACCGAGATTTAGCTACAGTTGGAGTAAATATATAGCTGTTGTACATACCTGAATGTGTATAACCTGGATGTTGAATGGAATCAAGTAATCGTTCAGCTTACTGGTTGGTAAGCATCCTGAAGTTTTGATGGTGTATTGGGACATGCTGGATTCTGGTTAGTTGCCTAACATCATTAATCCTTGGCTGTAGTGCTGCGCTAACCCTAATTGACGTTGTGTGTGGGTTCTGGGATTCTGACAGGTTACTTCATATCGTTAACCCTGATATGTGAGACTAACGGCCCCCCTTTACCATAATTTAACAACAAATCTCGACACACACAGGTAATCTTCTCTTTATACTTAGTATAGCTTGTTGTTTACAGACTCACTAGTATTCAAGATACAAGCCTGCAGTTCTTTAAGGTGTAATTGAGATAGAGCGATCTTCTATTAGAAATGTAGCACACTCTCAAAGATATTGTAATCTCATAGTTTTTATACACGCACGCTCTCACAACTTTATAATTATTTTAAAAATAGATATAGGGAGAGAGTATGTATTTCCGGGAATATATATAATAACTGTTGATATATATATATAAGTCAGAATAATATATATTTCTATATACATATAATTTTTTCAGTGTCATCTATCGCTGGAAATATATGTACAAATTTTAACGCTATTATATATATACATAGATGAAATATAAATGCAAATAGATATATACTCGATAGCAAATAAAAGTATTTTTCAAGTATTTTTATTTGTTACTCACATGTATGTATACAAAGTTCGGTCAATAAATTATGCACAAAATCGGTAAAAATGTTTAATGACAAACTAAAAGACTGAAAATCTACATATAAGAACTCATCAGTGCTCTCTATATTAGAATCATTGAATACATTCCTTCTGTACACATTTGATTCAGCGTTGTTGCCAACTTGCAAAAGCACTTTGTTAAAACAACTTATTCAACTCTCTGAACCACCCTCTAACAGCTTGGAGTAATAATGTTTTAACACGTCAACAAATCTTTAATATTTTAAAGAAGTCTGCGGGCTCCATGTCAGGGCTGTACGTAGGGTGAAGTATCAAAGTCCACCCATACCTTCTTCGCCAAAGTCAGTTGCGCCGTGTGAGGTCTAGCATTACCTTGACAAATTTTGATTTTTTAAAGGTTGGTTCTTTTAGCTTTAATTTCTATATTTAGCTTTTATCATGTGTTGAAAAAGGAGGAAGATATGAGAGGGCACTGAACACCGGAGGATTTTATTGAACCGGTCACGGTAAGATAACACAACTAACTAACTAACAACGATATTCCATCCATATATACACCGCAACACACCACAGAGTAACAGGTCACTGGTCAAAACAATTATATCATGAAATCCGAGAGAATTGCCATTTTAACACTTCCTCTCAATTCATCAGATTTCTACATTCCAAATCCAGTGACGTGTTTTTCATACAAAAACCTTGGTAGGCCTTTAGTAAGGATGTCGGCAACATTTTCTTGGGTTGGTGTGTGGACGACCTCGACAAGTCCATCGCTGCAAATGCTTCTGATGAAATGCCATTTGATGTCAATATGCTTAGTTCTGGCATGATAAACCGGATTCCTCGCCAGCTGTTGAGCACCCTGGTTATCCGTCTTCAGAACAGTCGGTCCATTCAGCAATTCACCAAATCCCATCTCATCCAACAGCGCTCTAAGGTAGACTGCCTCCTTTCCTGCTTCACAAAGTGCGATGTACTCAGATTCTGTGCTCGAAAGAGTGACAGTCTGCTGCTTCTTCGATTCCCAGGCTATTGGACCTCTTGCCAAAAAGTAAACAATTCCCGTATGAGATTTTCTATCCACGAGGTTTCCACCCCAATCAGCGTCGACATAACCATGAAGAGCCTCATTAGATTTCCTGTAGGTAATCCTCAAACATGAGGTGCCTTTCAAATAGCGGAGGACACGCTTGGCAGCATTCCAGTGCTGTCTCCTAGGATCATTACTGAACTGTCCCAAAGCACTAACTGCATAGGCTATATCGGGCCTTGTCGACACTGAGAGATATATCAATGATCCAATCAGTGATTGATATTCTACCTTTTTCACTGGCTCATTCTCACCTTCTATAGATGAAATTTTTGTTAACTTGGAGTTCGAGTCCATGGGTGTAGAAATAGGCTTTGCCTCTTTCATCCTATATTTCGCCAGAAGTTCTTCAATATATCTCTCTTGATCTATGGATATTGAACCATCCTCTTTCATTTGTATCCTTATACCCAGGCAACAATTTATCCCTCCAAGATCCTTTATTTTGAATATCCTTTTCATACTTTCTTTAAAGGATTTCAACGTGTCTTCTCTTTCAGCCGCAATTATCAGATCATCAACATAGATTGCCACCAGGAGAATACCTTCATCATGCTTGATATAGACACAATTGTCAGATTGAAGTTGCTTCAGTCCCAAATTCTTTAATTCATTGTCGAGCTTTTCATGCCAAACTATTCCAGCTTGTTTTAACCCATAAATGGCCTTCTTGAGTCGACATACCTTCTCTGGATATTTTCTTGAGACGAAGTTTTCCGGCTGTGTCATGAAAATTTCTTCTTTAATTTCTCCATTCAAATAAGCAGATTGAACGTCCATCTGATGGAGTATCAAGTTGTATTCAACAGCCAAGGCTAAAAACATTCTAATAGTACTTTGGCGCACTACTGGGGCAAAGGTTTCCTCGTAGTCTATTCCGTACTGCTGTGAATAGCCTTTTGCTACTAGGCGAGCCTTATGGCGCTCAACAGAACCACTATTGCATTTCGTTTTGAATACCCATTTGGTTCCTATGATGTTTCGATTCTTAGGGGGATCAACCAATTCCCAAGTTTTGTTCTCAATCAAGGAATCAAACTCTTCCTCCATTGCTTTCTTCCAAAAATAAGAATCCCTTCCTGACAGCGCTTCCTCTGCGTCTTTTGGATCTGGCAAGTATTTCGCCTCTAGAAGTTCTTGCGTTGACAAATTGGCTGTAGGGTACTCCTTTCTTGGTCGGCCAGGTTTTCCCGTTCTAATATACCTTGGTCTTCCTCTTCCTCTTCTAGAAATTATCACTCCACTTTCTGATGGCTCGTTTAACACTTCAGATACTTCTAGATCCGATTGGCTTTCAATTTCAGCTTTTGGATCAATTTCTGATGTACTTCCTCTTTCTTCTACTAGAGGGATTTCCTTGAAAGAAGCCCTTTCTGAACCAACATCAATTTCAACGACTTCATTCCTAATTTTGGACAATTCTGGTTCAATAAAACGTACATCTCTACTTTTTATAATTGTAAGTGTACCAGGCTTCCAAAGTCTGTATGCCTTAGATTCTGTGAAATAGCCTATCAATTTGTATTCCTCACTGCGAGGTGCGAATTTAGATCTATTCGGCCTATTATTCACGGCAAAGGATTTACTTCCTATAATTTTTAAATGAGAAACTACAGGTTTTCTTTTGGTAAATAACTCATGTGGAGTTTTACATTCGTTAAGCTTCGGGCATCTATTTCTGATATAAGTTGATGTATGTATCAATTCAGCCCATAAAGTTTCAGGTAAATCACCTTCGATCATGAAGCTCCTAGTCATATCCAGTAGAGTTCTATTCGCTCTTTCAGCTACACCGTTCTGTTGAGGTGTATATTCGACAGAGAGCTGACGTCCTATACCTTCTCCTTCTAGGTAATCCTTGAATTCTTTGCTAAGGTATTCAGGCGCATTATCATTCCTAATACATTTCAACCTTTTTCCGGTTTGTTTCTCAGCATAATTTTTGAATATTCTAAATCCTTTGAATACTTCACTTCTTGATTTCATTATAAATGTGAAGATAAATCCTGAGAAGTCATCAATAAATGTTGAAAAATAAAGAGCGCCACCCAATGATTTTGTTCTCATGGGACCACAAATGTCAGTATGAACCAGCTCCAGTGGTTCCCTTGATCTTGTAAAAGACTCTTTCTGAAAAGGTAGCCTTGTTTGTTTACCTTTCAAACAAACTTCACAGGTAAAATTTTTAACATCAAAATTTGGCAGGCCGTAAACAATATTTTGCATTTTTAGCTTTTTGAGATCTTGCAAATTTAAATGGCCAAATCTACTATGCCATTTTTCGTAATTTTTCTCTCCAGCTATGCAAATTTCTCTTGTCGCTAATGCCTTAGGACAATTGATTTGACTTAAGATGTAAAGTCTATTCCTTTCATAGGCCTGTATGCAAATTTTTGTATGCAAATTCACTATTTCAGCCTTTCTGTGCTTGAAATTAACGACATTAAATTTACTTGTGCACTTACTGATAGAAAATAGATTTCCATTTAATCTAGGTACAAACAGCACATCTTCTAAGGATAGGGTTACAGGTCCGTTTTTACCCGAACATTCCAATTTTACCTTCCCCTTTCCCAGAGCTTCAATGAATCCACCATTGGCCAGTTTAATTTTCACTGGTGCAGTCTCCTCAAAATGATCGAATGAGTCTCTTGAGCTGCACATGTGGGCAGTTGCGCCACTATCCAGACACCATTCATTTGCGCCAAGTTTGCTCAAATATTTTGTCCCAAAGGACGCAACCATTTCATTTTTAGGGTTCCTGGACTTTCTTTTTCTGCAGTCGGCAGCTTTATGCCCCTTTTTTCCACAGAAGTGGCAGCTAAATGGGAATCCCTTTGGCTTTGGTTTTGATGTTCTGGGCAAATTCTTTCTTTCTGGATTTCCAAGGAAAGCTTGTTCGGTATTAGTTGTGCCGTTCAATTGAGTTTGCCTAATTTCCTCCTCCAGCATTTTCACTTTTAAAGTTTCAAAGCTAGGCAGTTCGTCCCTAGTTTCTATCGCTGTTCTGAATCCTTCATAACTCTCTGGAAGGCTACATAATAAAAGGATAGAAAGGAAGTCCTCTGGGACCTGAGCATCCATTTCACTCAGCCTGTCAGCTAAACTGCTGAACTTGTTAAGGTAGTCCTGCAGCCTTTCATTAGGATTCATCTTCAAGAGGATCAACTGTTTCGTAAGGAAAACCTTAGTTGCAGGCCCTTTTGGTTGATGCACTTTATTTAAAATTTTCCATGCTTCTGCAGAAGTTGTGCATTTTTTAACATGTATTATTTCTGGAGGGCTCAAACTTAGGACTATAGTAGCCAGCGCCTTCTGGTCGTTCTTCTCCCATTCGTTGGATTCTACTTCGGTTTCAGGCTTGATTCTTAAGCTATTTGCATATTCCCAAAGGTCAGAATGGATAAGAATCATTTTCATTTGCATCTTCCATGTTTCAAAATTTTCGGAATTTAATTTTTCTATTTGATAAAGGCTTGACATTTTGAATACTTTCTTGATGCTACAATTTCTTTAAAGTAATCCTGGGCCCATAACCTGTTGAAAAAGGAGGAAGAAATGAAAGGGCACTGAACACCGGAGGATTTTATTGAACCGGTCACGGTAAGATAACACAACTAACTAACTAACAACGATATTCCATCCATATATACACCGCAACACACCACAGAGTAACAGGTCACTGGTCAAAACAATTATATCATGAAATCCGAGAGAATTGCCATTTTAACATCATGATTTACAAAAAATATTTTGCCGATAAAATAATTTCTTTCAAGAGTATTCATAAATATCAGCCATTCTTTGTACCAAAATGCAGAGATCATGATTTTATTCTTTGAAAGAGAAATCCTTGGGGTTTTCTACTACTGGCGACGTTTAATAAATCCATCATATTGATTGACGTTTTGAAATAGGATCATAATGATAAATTCAAGTCACGTGTTATCACACCTTCAAACATCTGAAAAAAGCTCCATGAAGTTTAAACAATTTTTTTTTTTCGAATTTGCATCATTTTTCCTGTTAGAGGTTTTGGCGCCCATTTTCAGTATTAATTATCGGTATATAAGATAATTAATAAATTTTACCAAGGAAAGTTTTCCATTATTTGATAAGTCGTCAATGCTCGGTTATTCTCGATCAATTCTTGTGTTAGAACCAAATTTTGGTCCGTCACTACAGAGGTTAGTCTATCTGGCATTACTCTATCACTAATATCAAAATCACCAGTCTGGAAACGCTGAATCCATCTTTGTATTGTGCTTCTATCCATGGCCTTGTTTCCATACACAGAACTTAGCATTGAATAAATTAAAGTGGCTGAAATGTCTCCGGACTTAAACAGGAACTCCATCACCGACCGTTGTCGGATTCTTGTGTTTACTTCAGACTGAATATCTGAAAAATACAAAAGATATCTTAATTCTGTTTGCATATATGAAAATAGTAGTGTTTATTTAATAATAAACTATCAGTTAGTGTAAATAAATTTAAATGTTTTTCTATAGTTCATTGTGGACTACTCATTGACCTACCCTTGTCTACAGATTTCTACAGATTCCTAGGCGATGATAACAATAAAATGGTTCTAGAATCTAATGTCCATAGTTACTTTTTTAAAGCATCATTCTATATTCCATAATGATGAAGACTACTATATAAGAAAATTGAATAAAGATATAAATAAGAGCAAAGCGTTTCTTTATTATCTTTATAGAAAATGAAGAAACTCATTGCTATTATTTATATTTTTATTTCCTATTACAAGGGAAGGAATCGCCAGACATCATTGCAAAGAAGGTATCAAAGTTTACGGCCACAATTTTCTTTATTCTTTCTTATTTCTATATTAAATAAACTCAACGCCGTTAACTTTGATTCCTTCTTCGAAAATTCTTATTTCATATTGCCACGTGGAAAATTAGGGAAGACCAACAAGACAGCAATTTATTTCAGGCAAGAACAAACTATGAGTGATAAACAAAGATAAGAAAACGAGGGAAGTGTACAGAGTATAGTAAAAAAATATAAACATATAAAATAATATTCTGCTAAAATAATAAATACTTTGTTACAATATTTTATAGCAATTTTCTCTTCTAATATAATAAAATATATATTTTTATATCTGAATATTTCGTTATGATTTATAATAAATATAGGTAGTGGTACTATATTGGCTTCTATATTCAAATTTGAATAATGTTTCATAGTAACTGTCAATATACCAGAGTTGTAGAGTCCAATGTAAGGATGGAAGAAAGGGGGCTCTGCCTGGTACGTCTGCTGACCACCCGGAAACTTCCTCTTTCCATTTACGGTAAAACCATTAGGTAACTCATACATAATCTCTTTCTTTTATATTATTTTTACTTCCGCTTAGTTAGCATTAATCACTATTTAACTCATTATATAAATCTTGTGTCTCTCAGACTGTGCGAACTTTTCAGAAGTGAGACATCGATTGTTTCTGTGGAGAAACTGAACAAACTACTCTTCTACGACTGTGCGAATTTTGCAGAAGTGAGAAATCGTTTGTTTCCTGATCTAAATGATTTAACTCTCTTACATGAATTATGAAAAAGGCATATCCTTATCGTGCAACTGAAAGTTTCTGATGCCTGCGCCATCTATCGGAATAAATATCAACTATTCTCGTTGATTTTTAATTATTCCAGAATTGGCCAAATACCCATTCTTGAATAATCAAGAAAAGGTAATCACGGATGCGTTCATCAGCGTGGTGCAAGCTGTACCTCAACGACCTAAAACTGGTCATTCAGGCATCCTGAAAAATATTGAAGCGGGTAGCTAAGGCCAGAATTGCGTGAGACTGCTACACAATGTGTAAAAATAGTAAAAGTGTGATATTGTAATGGGATAAGGTGCATAAATTATGAAAAAGGCATGAACCACTTTGTTTATATACATTTTATGAACTCTGTCGATTAATACATGTAAATTTATAAATATTTAATTATAAGTTCTAATTTGTTTGGTGTTTTGTTGATTTAATCTGTAATAGGCGCAAACATTTCAATTTCACGCCTGGTTGAGTAAAAAATAATGAATAAAAAAGAGCTAGATGGAGAAGAGCGATGCTATTTAAAGTGACACAATTTTGTGCATGAAATTTGAAAATATTGTTGTTTTTAACAAAAGTAAACACAATAAATTTTGATACTTTATTATATACAGGGTTGTCCCAAAAGTTCGTATATACTTTCAAAAAATTGAAATACCAATATTATTCGCCGTTATGTATAAAGTAATTGCATTATTATGTATTCGCCGTAATAATATTATTCGCCAAGTAATAAAAAAAACCACGAACTTTTGGGACAACCTTATAAATATACCGTATAAATTATTTGAAATGAAGCCAATTAGAACTTGGGTATAAATTCTATATACAGATATACGAGAAATAATTTTTAAATAGTGTGTGTAAAAGAGCAGGTGTAAATATTAAAAATATGAAGGCATAACCTGACCACGCTCATATGAGCATTTTAGATAGTAGAGCGCCATCTAGTGGAACAGAAATCAACTAAACATTGATTTAACTTGTTCCTTGATATTTGGCTAACCCATTTTCTTGATAAATCAATAAAAATCAACCACGAACGCCTATCAGTGTGGTACAGAATACCTCTACGACCGATTAAGGCCAAACTCTGTTTTTTGATTTCTGTTCCACTAGATGGCGCTCTGCCATCTAACATGCTCATGTGAACTCAGTTAGGATATGCCTCTTTGTTGTTGTTTTTAATACGGATCTATAAGACTCTCTGAGTTTTTATGCTCCAAAGTTCCAATGATGTATTGGCGTATTGCTGCTGTTGACTCCTAACTTTCCAGTAAAATTAAATATAGGCCAATAACGCGACATCTATAAATAAGAAAAGAAAACATTTGAACACGCACGTTTCTTTCGAAAAAAAAAACGTGCGTGTTCAAATGTTTTCTTTTCTAATATGTAGATGGCGCGTTATTTGCCTATATTTAATTTATGCCTAACTAGCTTTGTCATAATTATTTGTGGAAGAGCTTTGCTCGATGCAAATATTTATTTGTAATTCTACTGCCTTAAATTTTTATGTCCTTAGTTTGCTTTAAAATCATTTCTGAGATTCCACTTTTCAGTGCAACGTATATAAGCAGAATGGACCAATACAGTATTAGAGCTCTAAAAACAGTCCGGTAGATTAAATTGGTGAAACCGCTGGGAGGGTTCCCCACAGATGAACCAAGCCCTCCTGATATATTTTTCATTGCAGTAAGGAGAGTAGAAGTGTGTTTTATGTTTAAAAAAAACGCGCGTGCTGTTTTAATTTTTCCAGTGAAATGTCTATTAGTTTTAAGTGATTCGAAGTCCCTGAAATGCGTAAAAATTTGGTAGAATTGTCCATTAGTACAGGAAGAGGGGGTGAGTTCATACCAGATCTTGATGTTTACCTCTGATGAACGATGTCATGATGGTGGAGTGACTTGCAGAATAAATCGCTCACGTTGTTCAAAAAGAGTTTTCCCCAATCCTACTGCATCCTATAAGGAGGATTCATCAGTGAATATACTCCCACTAGTTTCAGTAGATTGATCCTCAGGCCATTCTGATAATGGTTCAGCTGTTCAGTTTATAACAATAATTTCATGGAATTCTTTGTGAATGTACCTCGATGTAACTTTGGACTCACACTATCCACAGAACCTATGGGATATATGCATGCACTTATAAGAAAAACTCATCCTTTTACTGATGAGGGCCCTATCCCGAAATCATGGCATACAGAAGTTTGATTTTGTCTGAATTCACCAAAGCTAGTGTTGTGGCTCATCACCACCTGTACGTTAGGTCCTGGGTGATAAACAAAGAGAAATGTTTCTCTCTACCTTTAACGGGAGTGACTAAAGTTAACTTTTATTGGATAACATACAAAGTGAAATCTACTAGGGCCTAAAGTAAGAATAACTTAACACGCGAGAAGCATACAGCCAAGAGTAAAACATCAAAAATTAAGAAGGAAGTAAATAAAACTCACGATTTGTTATATAAAAATATATATAAAGATCACCGACACGGATAAAGCACGCAGAGAACACTTTAAGCGTCTCCCCACAATAATCCACCACACTGGTCTCTCGCATTCCCTTAGCCTCCTCTTATATACAAACATGGCCACATTCGTCCTATGAGAAGGTGTGAGAGATTGGTTCACTTAACAAACGAAACAACATTCTTCCCGCTAAAAACTGAGATAAGATAAAACTGCTTATGTTTGTCAATATAATTTGACAGGAGAAGTGGCTCTCCGATACCTATAACACACAGTGGCGGGAAGATGATATTCATGTACCAAACAATGTCATCTTCCCCTTTAAAACCACATTATAGTGATACACATTTTTATCATCCTAGTGCATAATGCCAAGTTGTTTATAAAGAATGCGCCACAGCACCAGATTATTTGTCTGGGGCGATAAACAAAAAGGCATATATAATGGTGCCCCTTTTAGTATATAAATATATATTTTCGTGTCTGTATTTAAATAATGCTCCAGTTGATGGTATTCAGTAACACAGAAAATATCACACACTTCTCCTTAAATGACTGAGTTTAATATATTTATTAAATGCATTAGAATATTGAATTTCTTTTATATTTTTGAAGATCGCACAAATCTGATCATCCATTAATAAGCCTCAACACATCGTATCCACCCCTGTAGTGATGAGGGTCATAGCTTGAACCATGCCATATATGGTATTATTATATTTTCCACCAGATCTCCAGTCCACCAGATTCCCAGTCCACCAGTCCTCCGGGTCCCCAGTCGACCAGATCCCCAGTCCACCAGCTCACCAGTCCACCAGGTCTTCAACCCATCAGATCCCCAGTCCACTATATCTTCAGTCCACCATTCCACCAAACCTACAGACCCCAGTCCACCAGATTTCTAGACCACCAGATTCCCAGTCGACCAGATCCCCAGTCCACCAGGCCTCCATTCCATCAGATCCCCAATCCACTATATCTTCAGTCCACCATTCCACCAAACCTACAGACCCCAGTCCACCAGATTTCCAGTCCACCAGATTCCCAGTCGACCAGATCCCCAGTCCACCAAATCCCCATTCCACCAGATTCCAATTCACCAGCACCAGTCCACTAGCTCACAAGTCCACCAGATTCCCAGTCCACCAGATCCCCAGTCCACCAGATTCCCAGTCCACAAACAACCAGCCCAACAGATCCCCAGTCAACCAGATCCCCAGTACACCAGTCTACCAGATCCCCAGTCCACTAGATCCCCAGTCCAACAGATCCCCAGTCCACCATTCCACCAAACCTACATACTCCAGTCCACCAGATCCCCAAATCCTCATTCCACCAGATTCCAATCCATCAGCACCAGTCCACTAGTTTCCCATTCCACCAGATTCCCAGCCCAACCAGATCCCCAGTCCACAGGCAACCAGCCCAACAGATCCCCAGTACACCAGTCTACCAGATCTCCAGTCTAACAGATCCCCAGTTCACCAGTATACCAGATCCCCAGTCCACCATTCCACCAAACCTACAGACTCCAGTCGACCAGATCCCCAGTCCACCAAATCCTCATTCCACCAGATTCCAATCCATCAGCACCAGTCCACTAGTTCCCCATTCCACCAGATTCCCAGCCCACCAGATCCCCAGTCCACAAGCAACCAGCCCAACAGATCCCCAGTACACCAGTCTACCAGATCCCCAGTACACCAGATCTCCAGTCCACCAGTATACCAGATCTCCAGTCCACCAGATCCCCAGTCCAACAGATCCCCAGTCCACCAGATCCTCAGTCCACCAGATCCCCAGTCCACCAGTTCTCCAGTCCACAAAATCTCGAGTCCACCAGATCCCCAGTCCACTATCTCTTCAGTCCACCAGATCCCCAGTCCACCAAATCTCCAGTTAACCCGCTCATCAGTCCACCAGATCCCCAGTCCACCAAATCTCCAGTTAACCCGCTCATCAGTCCACCAGATCTCCAGTCCACCAAATCTCCAGTCCACCAGATCCCCAGTCCACTAGATCACCAGTCCACCAGGCCTCCAGTTCATCAGATCCCCAATCCACTATATCTTCACTCCACCATTCCACCAAACCTACAGACCCCAGTCCACCTGATTCCAAGTCGACCAAATCCCCATTCCACCAGATTCCAATCCGCCAGCACCAGTCCACTAGCTCATCAGTCCACCAGCTCACCAGGCTTCCAGTCCATTATTTCTCCAGTTAACCAGCCATCAGCCCTGGCGCCTGGTGGATGATCCGTTTTTTTCCTTTCAATATATAATGCAGAATATTTATTAAAATCACGCGTGAACGTGGTTCACTCATCTTAGGCCAAAATTTGAAAATCTGTATTTTCAGTCGAGATGTCTTTGTATACCAAATTTTGTTTAATTTGCATCACTCTTTCTTTGTGACTCGTTTTTGTCTTAGAGTGTATATAATAATCGCTCGCAATATTCATTGTTGTTCTTTATATGCTGGATAAATTCAAACAGATATATAATTTGTGTGTATCTTTGGATTTGTAAACTAAATTATAAAAGTTGTAAAATTTTTGTTTTCTAGTTCCTTTTCCTTCAACTTTGAATCTCCGGCAGCAATCTCCCATCCTCCATTTCCTTTTGACGATAAAGCTCTATCTCTCAACTTCCTAATTATGGTGCTGATCTGGGCATTCCTAGAAATGGCTTATCAACCAGACGGGAGGACCTTGACGGATTAATCCTGTTAGGAATTCGGGGTCCTGAAGAAACGCCTCAGCATTTCACGGCTATTTTTAAAATATTTATTATCAATCTACGTTACCTTTATGCCATAATGTTTAAAACCATATTTTTATAAATCATCAGTATTTATAAAATATGTAAATAATAATTCCTATAAAAATATAGTATTCATGATTAATATGTTAATGTAAAACTCCTGTTGAAGGGCTGACAAGTCCGAAAGCTTGAAAATAAAAGTTACACAAGAAGCTCAGCCCTGGAAGCATTATATATTCTATTGGAGACTATAATTGCAAATTGATATTTTATATGCTGAGGCTTTAATATATATTTGCAACAATCAATCACTATTATATTTGAAAACTCTACTTTCATAGCTTAAAACTCCGTGCATATTTCCACGCGAAATGTTGCTGCTCAAAAGCAGTAAACGAAAGATCTAGACTAGCAACTCGAGGTCCTGAGGAAACGCCTCAGCATTTCACGGACGCATTTTCTTCAAATATTTATTTCAGCACTCTACAGTACCTTTATGCCTTTTTGTTTAAAACTATATTTATACAAAAGGTTATATATTGAAAATTGATATCTTATATACTGAGGCTCCAATATATTTACAATAATTGTTGTTGTTGTAGTGCCCAATGAAGAGCCTCAGATGTCCCCATGCATCTCTATCACAGCAGTCGCAATGTCCACTATAATTTGCAACAATCCTTCACTATTATATTTGAACACTAATGCAAATTTTATAGCTTGGAACTCCGTGCATGTTGCTAACAACATCCTACCCGAAGTGTCGCTGTTCAAAATCAGAAAGCGGCTGATCTAGACCGAGATACATAAATTGTCAATACTGCAATGGAGATGAGCGTTATCGTTCATTAACACAAAACCTGTGCCTTCTGTGTGAGTCAACGTAAGAACATATTGCTCTAGGACCTCATTACGATACCTTTGACCAGTCAGGGAACAACCTTTAAACACATGCAGATCTGTGCGTCTATTGAAAGAGATGCCTGCCCACACCATCACACATCAAAAACCAAAGTTGTCTCTTTCTATTACATTTGATGTATCATGACCCAACCTCTCTTCATATCTTGCATTGTCGAGAATCACTCTGGACGCTAAATCGGGAATTATCTGTGAAGAGAACTTTGCTCCAGTCGTTGTCTGTCCACTCTTGATGTTGACAACGTGTCACAAACCTGTCCTTTTGTGTAACGGTGATAATGGGATGCATGCAACTGAGCGTCTTTCATAGAGACCAACAGCATTAAGCCTTCTGGACACAGTTTGGGCAGAAATATTCTTCCAGTGACCGATTCACGCTCATAAACAAACATCCTTACGTGATACCCCTTTATTGAATTTGGCAGCTATTTCCAACATTTTGTCATCTAGTGGTGTTGTGACCTTTGGACCTCCTGCAACAGGTCTTCTGGAGTCATCCTCTGTATCTTGAAGCTGTTTCCAGAGGCGTGAGACCATTATTGAAAAATCCAGACGCCTTTCTGCATCAGCTTGGCTGAATCCCATTTCCATCCATCTAATACCACGCCACTTAAAGAATCCGCTAAATGATGCCCAGAAGCCATCGAAATACAAAATAATAAAAATTTATCGTTTATATAACGATTTTAAAATGTTTAGATAACAAAAACCAGCAGAGTAAGGCTAGCGACCTAGCCAGAGAAACAATAAATGTTTGAATGGCCGTATTTAATTAGCATATTGGAATGACTTTGCATAATTTCTTACGCCTTATGTCATTTTAAATACGTGATTGCTGTTTTGTACTTTTAAATGCCTCATTTTTAAACTTGTGAAAGAAAAATCAGGTGTAACTTAACTTTTGGTCATCAGTGTACTTTGTCATGGAAGTTAGTCATCTTTCGAAATTTTAAGAGCGGATTTCAAAACTGACTGGAAGGTAAGTTACAGTTTAGCTAAAGTGGGAATTATAGTATGGGTTGATGTGCTAAGGTTTGAATAATAGATATTCTTCGAAAAAATGACTTTGAGTTTAGCACTTATTTATAGCTTGTTGTGTATTCAAAACATTAACACACACAATTCTCATTATATAATTTACAGTTATTTAAGATAACTATCCCTTTATCTTTATTTAATTCACACACACATACAGAAAATTATTTTTACCCATTTCTAAAAAGGAAATTGATCATCCAGAGAAAATATTCAAAATGCCGATAGTTATAATAGCCATTGTGTCCGTTGTTCCCGGAAGTTATAATTATAGAAATGTGTGAGATATTCTAAGAGATTGAATATATATTGATTTAGTTAACACAAGTATTCCAAAGGTAATAAGACAGGTTCTCTAAATAATTTCTTTCAGGTAGATTTTAATATATATTTTTAATATTGATAATATTATACATACACGCGTAAAATTTGTTCAAATTTTTCTAGGAAAGCTCTGAATCTTTAAAAATTTACAAAAGTATTTCAAAAAATTGCTTAAAATATAATTACACTTTCACTATCTTTACCCTTTTTCTTAATATCAAAATACCTCTGAAAATTATCTTCGTTCAGGCTCCTCAAATATATCTAGGCATTCTCCTTTGTTTCAATTATTGAGTTAAATCTATGTCTCTTTAAGAATTTCTAATTTGAGGGTAAAATATGGAGTAATTATGGGAGCAAGGAAATAAGGTGCTGTGATATTTACAAAATGCTTGTTTAAATTGAATACTTTTAGATGTTAATTATGAATAATTACATATATCTTTAAATTACTGTTTTTTATTCTTTCAACATTATTTTTTGTAAAATTTGATTAAAACCTCTAGTTTGTATATATCATAATTGCATAAGGCCTGTTTGTTATGTATTTAAATATTTTCCCTTCAAGGAAGCTATAGGAAGATTTTCTCGGAATTTCGATAAGAGACACGGGGAAAACGTCCAGAGGCCTTTTAATACTGTCTTTGATTCCTTTTAAAAGTGCTCTCGAGTTTCGAATCTATTTTGTTTCAAGGCCAATTCTGGTTGTGTGTGTGTGTGAGGCTAAAATAAAAAGTTAGTTTGAGCTAGATCTGGGAAATATGGGAACTACGGAAGCATAATTATGAAGATGCCATTGTCATTTCGAAGTCTGATTATCTATATGAACAAAGTTTTGCGCAATGTTTGAAACGAATTGCCTCTCATAATATTAGCAAAACATTGATTTAAACGCCCTTAATATTTTTCTGATAAGTTGTATAAAGTTTGGGTGGACACTATGACTTTTTAATATATCCAAATTCCATATGCAAATTTTATCGTGTACTTTTTCTGCAATTAAAAAGCTCATATACTTTTACTCATTAGCTAGGATGTGTTTTTATTTCGCTGTCATATCCGGAAACCCATGTCTTCCTTAATCCCATAACCGATCCAATTACACCGGCAAGCAAACAATCCAAGCGATTACGTGTAATGTTTAAATCCGAATTTATTTCTTTTCTCTTGTGATGTGATAAGTTTAGCCGATGTATGCTTTAACTTTAGGACATCCCTTATAATAGCTCTACGCTATCCAACTGATGACCTAGCCTCTTTAAAACTTCTCTTACGCTTAAAATAAGGATTATTTTCAATATTTACAGATGGAAGTCTTTATTCAATTTATTTGTTTAACCAAAATACTCGGATTATAATAGAACCCTCCTCTCAATAAAGAGTTTCTTCAATAATTTCAATCAATAATTCAATAATTATTCTATGGTCAACTGAATACCTGATGCTAATTTGTTGTAAATCAAATTACCCGTTGAGAATTTGGATTAACTCTCAATTCTTTAAGATCACGATTTCTTTAATAGAATCACATGCAGCATCTCTATTTTTGGATCTCAATTTTATAGTAATTTATTCAAATATAAATTGTTTCCTTTAATCTCTGTTTCAAATTCTTGATGATGCTAAGGTATTATGATTTTGGTATCATTCCTATATTCATTTTGCACCAGAATTGTAGCTGTCACAAGAAAAATATCAGTAAAGGGTTTTAATTATCCTTTTAGAGAACATTAACAATAAATTTAAAATACATTGTAGGAAATGTAGAAAGGGGTCAACATAACAAATTAGAGCACAAAACCAACATTTAATGCAGGCCATAATATACAAGGATATTTTATAGAAAACGGAGGGTCCATAAAGGTGACTATAACCTAAGAGCTCATAAACCCGACCCCATTCTTCAGTTTGGAATCGCCGAAACTCTCTCTCAGGTGAGATGAATTCCGGGTGGTCGTCTGATTGGAAACTGGAGAACAATAGTAATTGCCTTTTATTTATATCGCTTTGTTTGGTGCGGCTTTGTACGCCTGGCTCATCCCAGCTGTGGCAAGAAATTGATATTATCCTCCAGTTGATAATATACAGTAATAAATATGTGCCGTTATTGTCCCTTCGTGATGGAAGTTGGATTTCAGAGTAGTCTAGGGAATCTATCTCGAACTCTTTGGTAATGCTTCATATTGCTTTGCATCACAGTAAATATAAATTTGATGACGAGCTATTTTATTTATTTATTCCTATTTTTTGTTGGATGGGGTCCATCGTTAACTTCTGGACGTTGTGCATTTATTCATTGAATATCCAAAACTCTTTAGTTGTAAAGTTGTAGGCATAATGGCGGTGATCTACATTTTTTGGAAATATTAGTAGATCTGGCTCGTATCTTTGAAAAGAAACATTTTCAGGTATTCTTTCTTAATATTTAGAGCAGGGTACTATCTCTTTTATTCAGGCAATATTCCATAATTTTCCTTTTTTTGACGTGACAACGTCTTAAATTAGGTTGCGGCTGGGAGTCACTTATGAAAAAGTGTAACGCCCGGTAACGTTACGATGAGTCATCGAACGAGAGTGCTGCGCGCGCAGCGCTAGAGAATTAGGCGCATTGAATCGGCGCATGCTTGTCTCTGTCTTTGTCTTTCTCGAACGTTCTTGGCGTTGGAAAAACAAGAAAGCGTCATAATACAAGTTCACACGTGTGGTTAAAGTATCGTCAGCTGTGTCTGTAGTGAAAATGTGGAGTGCTTAGATTCGTCATTTACAACAACTACAACAATAAAGGTAAATAATTGTACACTGATATTTCATTATCGTAAACTATGATTGATTGATTAATTGTTAGATTGACACAAAAGTTGAGAAACTGAGTTTATAGGTTATGTCATACTATTGATAAATGTTGATAGTGTTAAGTAAATTATTAGTTTAAAATTAATTAATTAATTAATTATTATTTTACAAATTTTAAATAGTTTCAAATTTATTTAGCAAAAATTTGAACCTTAGATCTGAATAAATGTTTTGATTTTCGAATTGATTCTTTAAAATTACAAATATTAAGAAAAAGTGGCAGATATAAGAAAACTTTATTTAAACTGTGTTGAGCAAGAATTTTAACATCTAATTTAAGTAAATGTTTTAATTATAAACTTCATCATTTACAATTACAAATTTTATTTAATTTCAAATTTATTTAGCAAAAATTTGAACCTTCGATCTGAATAAGTGTTTTGATTTTCAAATACCAACGCGGCTGGTGGAGTGGCGATCTATCGTAAATTATCATCGACATCTACGGCGGAAGTGTTCCAAGTTGCGATTACAGACGTAACTCGTGTCATTAAAACCAAGGTTGACATGTGCATGACTGAAGTTACTTGCTTCGCCGCTAATACTAGCTTCAAGTTTATACTCGGTGCTGTATATATTCATCCAGGAGCTAGTATGCAGGATATTGGAATGTTACTATGGCAAGGACTCGGTCCGTACATTCACAACAGCCAGTACGTGCCACCGTTCGTGCAAGTTGATTCTAGTATACCGATTCTTCTGTGTGGTGATTTTAACAAAAACGTAAAGCCTGACAACTCGTTTCTTAAATTCATGAAAAATACGTATAATCTTGATTGCGTATCAAACGTTTCTAAGTCAACTACGTTAAAAGGAACAACTATCGACTTGACTTTCGCAAGACACATTACAGCAGAAACACTTCCTTTCATTTCATATTTCTCCTATCATCGTCCTATCCTCAACAAAATCACTCAAATAGGAATTAGTTAAGTTTAAGTTTACATGTACAATGTTTTAGTAAACAAAATATATTTCTATAGTTAAAATTTGTGCAATTCTTATTTTCATTCAATTCCTTGTTCCTATTTTGCAATTTAATTATATTCATATCAATAAATATTCTACCGTTGTCACGTAAAATCTTCGCCCGTAAAACCGACTTTACAGGCAACCATTGTTTTTTTTTTACCTTTATATCAGTTATTCCATGAATAGCTCCATTATTTGTTATCTGCCATCTCAAATTTTAATAAGTTGCAATATACTTTGGGTAGGTAATTTGGATGACAGCATTTTTAAGCTCCTTATCTCTAATTTAGAAAGAGTATTAGCTCATTTATTTTCTGAAATGCGCATTTTGGTAGGGATCCATTGGAGCGTAATAGTGCTCTCCTTGTGGAAAAGATTATGGTTTCACATATCTTTAAAAGGAGCATAATAGCATGAAAAAATCCGGTTGTATTGCGAATATGAAGGATTGAGAGTCTGAATGCCTAATAAAATTGCTGAGGTGCTATATGGCTTTTCTTAAATGCTTTGTGGTCATGGCGGTGGGTTCTGATCCAAAGATTGAGAGTTTCTTTTTTTATTGTTTGCTTCCATATGTCGCCTTCATTGATGTAGAAACCATTTTGGGGGAGGCTATTAATACAATCAGTGAAAATTTCAACAAAGTTGACAAAAGAAGTCTCGATGGTGTTCTATCTTCTTTAACCTTTCAGTGAAATCTTACTTTTAATGTTGCTTTTATAGATTATATCATTCATTTAAATTTTATAGAGCTTTGTATAAGTTCTGTGGTTATTACTTTTCAAAATTCTAAAATTGTTCTTCGTTGGTAATTTACATTTATTCAAAAATCTGCAGCTTTTTGGCCTTTGGAAAGGTGATGTTTGTGCTTGTATATAAATTTAAATATATTGTATATATATTTGAATATGAATTCTAAGTCCAACTATTATTTTTGGTGTGCTGTTTTGAATTATTTCAAATTTTCTAAATGCAATTTTCGATCTAATAACCTTACATGTTGTGAGCCATCTATAATTGACCGTATAAGAGACGTTATACCATCTGAAGGGTCTTATGAACTGTTCCTCAACCTATACAAGAAGGTCGTTAAGGATGATGAGGTTTCTCTTAGCTCTTGTAACGATGCTATCTGAGTGCTCGTTGAAAGAGGGAATGAGATAAAGTCGAGTTCTCAAATATTTTATTATTCAGGGTCACCATTGACCTACTAATATATGTGAGTTATTTAATTTAATCAATCTATGAATATATAGATGTATGAAGAAATGAAACTATTTCTAATGACTTTGTTGAATAAAACCAATTTCTACTGTTCCTATTGTAAGAGGGAAATATTGGCTCTTCAATGGTGAACTTTCTCAGGGGTTTCCTCAGTATAATCTACCATACCATGTATTGAGCTAATTCTATTCACATATTCGACACCTTAGAGGAACTAGGTGAAATATCTATGCAAAAAGTATGGACATAATCTTTGATTATGAATTAAAATGTATTTATCAAATACATAATCAACGCATATATTTGATTCTCCTTGCATAAAGTGTGCAAATTCAAATAAATCAATTAGCCACAACACCATTCTTGGCAAATATGGGCAAAATAAAACCTGTATAGCATGTTTTCGGTTGATGATTCTTTCATCAGTACAGGAGCGGATTAGATGTTATATAATCGGGTTATGAAACCGGCCAAATGTAGTTTATCGTTCTTTAGAATGAGTTTGCGCATTCTGGGTAAAAAATCAAATGAATGTTTTGATGCATTTAAAAATGCAATTGCTATACCTGCATTAATAAAAGAAAGGTGCCTTCATTGCAGTTGAATTCCAACCATTTTACAATTTACTTCAATCTATGTTCATTGAGCTAATTCTATTCACATATTCGACACCTTAGAGGAACTAGGTGAAATATCTATGCAAAAAGTATGGACATAATCTTTGATTATGAATTAAAATGTATTTATCAAATACATAATCAACGCATATATTTGATTCTCCTTGCATAAAGTGTGCAAATTCAAATAAATCAATTAGCCACAACACCATTCTTGGCAAATATGGGCAAAATAAAACCTGTATAGCATGTTTTCGGTTGATGATTCTTTCATCAGTACAGGAGCGGATTAGATGTTATATAATCGGGTTATGAAACCGGCCAAATGTAGTTTCTCGTTCTTTAGAATGAGTTTGCGCATTCTGGGTAAAAAATCAAATGAATGTTTTGATGCATTTAAAAATGCAATTGCTATACCTGCATTAATAAAAGAAAGGTGCCTTCATTGCAGTTGAATTCCAACCATTTTACAATTTACTTCAATCTATGTTCATCCCTAACGCGCTTCACCAAACACCTTTTTTGGCAGATTTCATAGCTCTTCTCGTAGGTCCTTGCAATATCGAAGCGGCTTCTGTACTTATAAGAGCCTTAGTCTAGGTCGGGCCGTATGTCCGAATTTTACAAAACTGATATTGGCTTTGATCTTAATTTGAACACTTCATGCAAAGAAGATCTAATGAATTTATCGTTTCGATGCCTTTCATAAATCTATTTCTGTTGCATTTATTAAACACAAAAGGTAGGTTTATTGCAAACGAATTTCATCCTTCCGTAATTTTACAATAGCCACGTAACAACATATCAACAATTATCACTCTAAACCTTTGTTGTTTAAAGGATATGCTGAAAATCTATTGGTATTTGTTTGCGCATTACATTTTGAGTCCGAGATCAAACAGAATAATTATAGCGAATTATAGTGTTTACCCTGAACACCCAAAATTTCATATGCAAGGAGATTTCAAAATTCAATGTCAAACTGTCTTTTATCAATGGAGACATCTTCCACACTAACATATTGTGGTAATGATCCTTCACAATGAAGTCACTTGTAAGAAATATACTAAGGTAATCTCTATTGCTATAATTATCCTCGTATGTCAAAACTATTCCATGTCAGGAATACGGTACGATAAACGATCGATAATTAGATAATCCCTGCCCAGAAGTCCAACCCCTCCTCTACGTAGCGGGCGGGAGAAGCAGCACAAGTAAGGGACTGTCCTGTAGGGCGAATTACGGTGTCGTGATCCCCAAGCCGCTACGGTAACTGTGAAGGCCTACAGGGAACTCTGAAATGTGGCTGACTAACGGGGCAATAGCACCCCCCCCCCCCCCCCACCTTTCCATGTGGACAAGACACCACCATTAGATAATCAAATATATCATCTATGCCTGATTTGTATTTAACATATATATGCGTAATAAAAATAACCCTACGGGGGAAGCCAAGATAATCTGGGAAGATGTTAAAGGTGAAGAATGTCCAGAAGCCTCCATGAATAATGGAAGGAAGGTGTAAAGAATTGAAGAGAGCGCCAACAAGGTCACTTGATGCAATGGCAGGTGTCGGGTCATCTCTTCCTGTGCCGACTGACTGACTCGGCCAATTTAACTGTTCGGCATGATGATACCTCTTTAACATAGAAAACATAGAATGCATTTTAAACGGAGTCTAAAACTTTTTCACCTTATACACTAATACAACTCCAACATTGCCACCTGAAGAAGGCCTTTTAATATGTGGGAAAAAATATTAAAAGAATGGGGGTAAATTATCATAAATTAATGGAATGTTTCATGGTTAATTGTTGCCTTTATCATAATATATTTCACAAATAGATGGCGATTTTGAATGATGATTAATTTGAAATAAACAGCTATAGTTATGAAGATAAACCCTGACTTTATCGAACGCTCTATCTCTCTCTCTCAGCAGAAGCCCTCGCGGAGCTACTGCACTAAGCCGAGGCTATCGACGTCGCCACCTTCTTCGATGCTACCATGCTTCCATCAGGCATCTGCGACCGCGTCACCTAATACCAAACCTACGTTTACGCCAACTCGGACCACCGTGCCGTTTTGGTCCAAATGGGAAAGCCAGCTCCTACAAGACTTCCCTGCATCGGCAAGCTGCCTCGGTCAGACATGTTCGTCGATCGACTGGAAACGCTCTTCGATGAAATATCGGAAGACCTGACGAATCTTTTACACCCAATGTTATGAGAACAATGGATCGGGATCAAGGCCGATCTGGTCGCGATGATACGAGAACCTTCCGTCGCCGATTCCGGCGGTGGATACATCTAGAGAGTAAGCCACTTTCTGAGGCGGAGCCTGGAGGACGATACTGTGCGCTCCTACTATCTTTTCCTGTAGGACCTCGGGCGTTCTCTTCGAGCCAGACGTCGCTCTCTTACCATCTTCACCAACGACGGCGTCAACGCCATCTCTGGAAGCCATATTTTTCTTTTGGAACGCTTAAGCAGTCGCTTCGCCCAAGCTGCAAGCTGGGCTTGAAACCATCGCCGATTACCTCGCTGAAGTGACCTCCTTGGAGTACGACGAGTAGGACCAGCTCTTTCTTGACAACATCTCCCGCGCCCAGATAGCGGCAGCCATTAACCGCCTGTCAAACGGCCGTTCCTCAGGATGGGACGGATTTCACTGAGAGTTTGTCAAATCCTTTGGAAATTTATTCGCCAATTTTTTTATTTATTATTATTTGGCAAGTATTCGAGGTTTCAACTCCGCGGGACCTTGCCTACATTTCAAGGCGTAGCAAAGTCATCCTGCTACCAAAGTCGCACGGTGGTCAGGTTCTATAGGCTTTTCGCCCAATCAGCATTCTAACAACCGACTACAGGAGCCTAATGAGCGTGCTCATGAGACGTCTGCGCCTTCATCTGCTAGACCTCGTGCCCGAGTGTCAACCTACGCCGTTCCAGGACGGTCATCCTCCTGGAACAAGGCACGCGTGTCCGAAAAATAACCTGGGCAGCGTAACATGATACGCCGCTGGCTGTCATCTCTCTGGACTTGAAGTCGCCGTTCGACAGCCTGAACAAGGGTTACTTGTTCGCCCTTTGGAAGAAACTAGGCCTACCATCTGCCTTTCTCGGGTTTCTCGCTTCCCTACGGGGGAACAGACGTTTCCAATACGAGTCGGAGATGTCCACACCAAGGCCTTCCTATTTCTCAGCGGGGTGAGGTAGGTATACTGCCTCAGCGCCGCCTTTACATAATCGGAGTTGGGCCTCTGCTACGCCGCATCGAGATGAATTCGGGCCGTGGTTGCGTGGACGCCAATGCGGATTAAATCATACTCATTAGGGACGACGCTCAGTTTGAGATCGTGCGCCTGATTTTCGAAAGGTTCCGCATGGGCTTCGGGGTGGTTTTCAACTTCGACAAGAGGTGCGGGCTCGTGTGGCTCCTGGAAGCACAGTAAGATTCTCCTCTAGGAATCTCCTGGACGTCCGAATTGCTAACAAACCTGGGCTGCACGATCTCTACCCAAACCACGTCTCCTTCTAAGTCCCCCATCTGATGGGCTGCTGGAGCGAGCCATCGCGAGATAGTTTCCCTTCAATTGCGGCTTGTCACCTGAAAAAATCATCGGCCGGCTGCAGGGACGCTTGACGCGCTTCGTGGCTTTCCATGGGCATCCTGGCGCGACATATCTCCGAAGGTGGCGTCGGCCAGCTAGACATTCCGGGCCAGCTTCGGCTCGCCTGCCTGAAAGAGGTCCAGGCCCCACAGCGTGGCGCCGGCAACGGATACTCTTGAATGGTTCTCAGCCGGGCATGGCTGACTTCTACTTCAAGAAAATGCTAGCTACAGCCATCTTGCGAAACAGGAGGCGGAGATCATCTTCCTGAGGGGATCGGCTACAACCATTACTCACCTCACAAGCCAGAGAGCGCGCTATAAGCACTGAACTCGGCACGGCTACAGGAGAATCCTGTTGAGCAACTGGCTGAGCGGTGGACCCCCCACCGTGGATGTTCCTTGCTCCGTCCCCTGGGCCAACCTGCGTCTCAACTGCTTTTCGGGGCACGGCGCAGACATCGCCTTACGGGCGACATATTTTCTCTAGGCAAGGGTTTCTGACCCACAGATATTGGAGTTGCCAGGCCGTGCGAGCCCTGCTCTGGGAGTTATTCGTTTCCTGTAACATACCCATGGATCTGCAAGCCTGGATTTTCGGCGTCGGCCTCCTTTGAGTTTGGCAAGGCCAGCCATCTCATTGACCTGCCCACACTCGCGGTCCATCGGTGGCGAAGTCTTTCCCGCAGTGGACGCCAACAATGATGACATTGTACATATATACACAACAACTTTAGGATTATACAGAGCAGATTCGTTGCGTAGTTTAATTTCAAATGGATATTTTAAACTTTATAGGGTCGAGTATTTTGTTTTATTTTTGATTTGAGCAATAATGAAGCGTGTTAGATTTCCTCTAAAATTCATCAAATTTCTACATTTCTGCTTTCCAAAAGATATCAAAAATTTATAACCAGGATAATCTCCCGTAATTAGTCGCAACACTCAATTCTTAAGCTTCTAAATGCCTAAATTAACAAGTATAATTTCATCATTTATATCGTTTTGCGAATTAATCAACTCCGACGATATAAAAACGGAATCGTATTGTAATTGCATTCATAGTGTAAACGTATTTGTATATACAATAATTTTTTTTTTCCATAATCACTAAGAAATTTTCTACTGCTTAGATGGTCACAGAATTTTTGAAATAGGAAATGTGGCAAGTTTTCAATTTTATGAAATCATATTATATATATATTTTTTTCCTATTCGCTCTTTAATACTGCATATTCGCGTTAAACCACTTAGCAAAAGCCAGTTTGAAAATTTCATTTTTTGATAATTTTATGATAATCTTATTTGAATCTATACAATATATAACCATAGAGTTGTGCTCAAAATGACTGTTGATAGTGAAATAGGAATAACACTGCATAATACACACAGTAGTCAAGTAAAAGATACATATTAGAATACATAAATTCAAATTGACGCGAATCTAATTTATAAAATTATCATGTGAATTAATTAAGTCAGTTCAATTTGTATGATGTGAAACGTAACGACTACACCTATGGAGTCCAAATATAGAAACTCATGTGCAGGTATAATATATTGAGATCATTTATCTACAGAATTGGTGAACACGTGGGCACAATGCTTTGCCCAAAAAACATATATTAGGTTCAAAATAATGGCAAACTCACTCTCTTAGCCTCTAATAAAGTCCCCAAAATAATATCTATTGGCAGATGCAAATTTTTCCGAAGCAACCCTATGACAGAAAGACTGTTCAACAAGTTCGATAAAACGAGATGAAGTTGACAATTGAGTTCTATATAGGACAATGTATTGTAGCAAAGTATTTATTATTTTATTAACATTGCATAAATTTTGATATTTATATTTTGTTCCTCTGTAAACCTTCGTCTTTGTTTATCTTGTTTTTGTATCAATTATAGTTTGTCCTTGCCCTAAATAAATTGCTTGGGGTCGATGGAAGGATGGTCTTAACCATTGGTTTTCAACCGCTACGACCCGGGATTGAATCCCGCATTGGGAACTTTTTCTAATTAAAAAAAAAGCTCTAATGGCCTCCGATTCTTTCAAAAGTCCAACCCCACCAGAGAGAGCAAGTTAGCAAGCTCTGGCACATTTGTAAGTGCATAGTTGAACTGCTTTTCACATGTGTAGACATGTGTTGCACTGAAAAAGCACACAGATAATAAAATTGAAGATAAATTGCTGTGTCATTCTGAAGTTTGACTTTCCTAATTTTCCACGTGAAATTATAAATAAAAGTCAAATCCTTTCGCATTAAGTTTCTTTTGTTAACTCTAACAGCGAGGTTTGGATTTATCGTTCTTTTGACAAGACTTGTTGAAGATGGCAGTGTGTGAGACAATCGCTGAGGTAAGCAAGGGTGTTTGTGTACGGTGGCCGCCGCCACGCCCAGCTGCCAGGAAATCCCAGACTCTCCCACCGGGAAGGCCAGACCCCTTGCTTGATCAACATTGCCACCAAGGACAAGCATGTGTGAATTACACGCCCTTCTCATCCTTGCTCAAATTTTCCCAATTCAGCGCGTATTACCTCATCAAGTTATGGTTATTCTTTAAATTAATTAATTATTCAAAAATTGCCTCTCTCCGAGGATAGGTTTCATGCATTCTCTCGAGCTTTCGGATATTATAAACCCTTCTACAGGAGTAAATGCCCTATATACATATGTATGCATACAAATCGTATTCAGTTTTTTTTTTTATAATTTTGTCTTTCAAATTAATATTATATTAGCAAGACTTCAAACATTTAGTACGTGTTAAAGATACGCAGTTATAATTCAGCTTTTAATTACCTTTCTTTTCCTATTTCGGATATGTTTGCTTTCCTATTAATAAAACATGGTTTACTTTAAAATTATTTTAATGTATTTTATTATATGTTAGCGTGAAAATACGCAATGCCTGAAACGAGGCTCTATTGTCTTAACATAAATATTTGGGTGAACTACATACTATGATTCTTGTTTGCCTGAGGTGTTTGGTTAGAAAAAGGAATATGCTGATTAAACGTAGGGGCAGAATGTGTTTTTTCTGTAACGACTCCAGACTTAGATTTGTGGGTACGTTTAGGTCTTTGGATGTACATTGTAGAATGCAATATAATCAGAAGATATTGTTTTCCTGTGGACAACACACAGGACATACTATTTCCAGGAACCCATAAACACAGCCTCATTGACAGCATGAAAAGCTGTTGCAAATCCAAGCATTACATAACAGGGCCCGTTAATAATATAATGATTTTATCGAATTCATTTGAGAGAATAGGTTACATTAATATTTTGATCATTTAAATATTATTAAATCCATTACTCTAGTAATTATTCTTGTTCTACAATCTTTTCACTGCATTTGTGATGCAACTAAATTTTGAAGGAAGTATCCACATATATACAGAGGATGTTCCATTTTAAAAATAACTATTTCAGTGCTTTACTAAAAATAATTTACAAATGTTTGTACAACTTATTGTTTTCTATGTGTTAGCCTCTTGACGATTAGCAACAGCCCTGCATCGATGTTTCCATGAAATAATGCTCATTCTTATAAAATTTGATCAATACCATCCCAACAGTCCTTATTGACCTTTTAGAGACCATTTAGCGCCTTCGGTTTTATAGATCTAAGAGAAATTTTTAGAAAGCCAAAAAAAAAAAAAATCCATAAGGGCTAAGTTTGGGAATTTGGCAGTGATGTACTTAAAAGGGATTAAGAAATGTCGGTTTCATCCATCTTTTCGTCCAGGTATTGACGTGTTGAATGTGAGGTATGACTGGTGGCTTTATCTGGATGCCTCTACAGTGATATTGAGTCACTTGCATACAAAAACGGGATCTCATTTTCGAAAAATGGTCAGAGAAAAGTCTTTTATAGAATTTCGAATTTATCTTGATATTGGGATCAACTTCTCTATAGAAAGCTTCCCATTGTAGCAGAAACCTGCAACGATCGTGGAGCCCTTTGAGAAACATTCCTTGCATTGCTTGACTCAGTTCTGAAAGATGTTTATTTAAAAGTTTACATAGTAAGTGGCACGGGGTTGGTTGCTATCATTGAGGCAAACTCATGCCTCGCTCAGTGTAACAGCATTCTTCCATTTTTCACCTGCCAGGTATTTTTCATAAAGGACCTTGTTGTAGGTCTTGCGTTTCTCGATATGGTGCCGCTTGAGAACATGAACTTTAGTCTTTTTTTCATATTTTTAAGCCGAATTTTTTTCCTGATAATACGGTTAACGGCACAAAGTGGTACGATTGTTATTATGGAAATGTTCCTTTGAGAAGGTGGATTCTCTCTGCCAACCATTTCCTCTATCTTTCTCTCGGTTGGAGTTAAAGTTTTCTTCAGGCACCTTTTTCGAAGAATATTTTGGCTTATTTTAATGGATATCAAAATTTTATCTTATTATTCGACCTATTGTTCAATTAGTATAATAGTAGTATTATTTTATATTTATATTTTGGGTGAACGAGTATTTTTATTAATCTAGGAAAATCTTAAAACGTAGCATTGTATAAAATCACTTATAATTTTTGGCATTTCGAATATTTAAAAATCGTTTTTCCACTAAATATGAATCAATTCTTGTTTTTTCGATTAAATAAAACATCGATGGAATCGCGCACTTCTCTTTAAGGCTAACTATAGAGTTAAAAAAAAAACTCTTTTAAAAATGGAAAACCTTCTCTCTGTATGCAAAGTTATTGGAAAGTATTTCATGAAAGCTTAATTCTGAATTATATTGATATTTCAATGTGAATAGGTTGTCAGTTTAACAAGCAATATTTATAATCCTGTTTTAAAATCTTTTAAAAATTGTATTCGTGTGAAAAAGAAAAAGGGCGAAAATGTTTTTTGAATAAAAAAAGAAGGAAAGCAATAGACATTTATTTAAGATGTCAAAACTACTCCTAAAAGTAACAAAATGATCAGGCAGAGACTTCGGCAGTTACGCGTCACAGTTTCGGGAAAGAATAAATGTAGTAGTTGAGTATAGAAAGAACTAAAGGAGGAACCACGAAAACATATTTTGGTGAAAATAAATAAGATGAATTAATTGTTTTCTTAGACGAAAACCACGGTGAAGGAAGACGAGTTTCTTTTATTGATGCATAGGTGCAAGCTTTCGGGTAAAAACCCTTCAACAGGCGAGCAATGAAGCGCGACTTATAAGAACTATGGTACAAATGGTAGGAAGAATATATATATATATATATATATATATATAATTCGTTATTACTCCATATCAATGAGGTTTTTACCCGAAAGCTTGCACCTATGCATCAATAAAAGAAACTCGTCTTCCTTCACCATGGTTTTCGTCTAATTCAATTCAGGAAGAATTATTTATCTATAATTGTTTTCTATAATTAATTTCTAATGAATATTTAAATCATTAATATAATTTTCATTGTGTGAATATTTTTGGAGAGAGCTTATAATTATTGTTTCACTATGTTTGATGAATGAAGGGAACTCTAACAAAGGGTGGTATGTAAATATGCCATCTGAAACGGCGACAGTTTCGACCCTACCGTATAACTCATTACACTTCTTTTAAACCTTAGCTGAACCTAAAATGAAGTTACTTGATGCGAAGTACGTTATGTCATTTGTTACTCTTCTTCTTTCTTATCTTCACTCAATCATATTATGGTATCAAGCTTATAGAACGTGGCAACCATCATGACTGGGTGAAGTAGAACGAGTCTGCCCTTTTTCATTAAGACTCGGAGCACTACTCAATAAAAGGCCACCGACTTAGCTCCGATATGAAATGGCCGCTTCTGACATGAGAATAGATGCCATGTACAGCCGCTCCTAACAATGGAGTACAAACGCTGCTCATCCTGTATCCCTATATCAGGAGCCCTTACAGAGTACTAACAGCCGGGCCAGCTGAGCCCAGGTTTTTTAGAGAGCTTGTTACTGCTCTCCTTACTCCTTTTTATCCGGGCTTAGGACCGGCAAAGGCAGAGTTAATTTTTGCTCTGCTAAAAAGAAACTAAATATTCATGAGCAACCATTACACGATTTTCAGTAACCAATTTGATGCAATCTTCGGACTAAATTATTTGTTATCCAACCCATTCATATACGTTTATACTTCCTCATGATTTCAATCTGCACCAAATTCACCTAAACCATTACTACTGATAGCTCATTCGGTTGCTTTTCTTTATTTTTATTGTACTACAAAATACATTGAGCGAAATAAGAAATCTATATTTGAAATAACTCAATACATATTCTGATATAGAGGTAAATAAGCGCATGTCAGCGTGTATTTCTTGAAAAATCACAAAATGAGAGAGAGAGCCATGTTTATGAAAAATATATAAAAGATTGCTATGGTGATCTATGTAACTAAATATCCTGAATTAATATAGAAAAGCCAATATCATTGTTAGTATTTTTATAATCATTATTATAGTATATTGCCTGATACTTTGTGCTCTCAATGGAAGAAAATCGAAAAGGAATTATCCGTATTAAATAAAATTCAAATTCCTAGATACTTCTCGTGCAGGGGAGCTTTACTTTCTGTTGAACTTCATGGTTTTTGTAACTCTTCAGAAGTTGCATATGCGGCAGTAAGATCTCATTTCAAATCGGGCCAAGTAAAAGTTTCTCTGATTGCTTCCAAGACGAGGGTAGCTCCTCCGAAAATGATTTCCATACCACGGCTGGAGCCGTGCGCTGCTCTTCTTCTCGCAACTTTATATGATACTATTCGCAATTATTTATGCTTACAAATTGATAGAGTATTTTTATGGACTGATTCCAAAATTGTTCTCAGCTGGATTAAATCTGAATCTAGACATTGGAAACCATTTGTCGGAAATAGGATTGCTGAAGTTCAAAGATTGTCTTTACATTCTTCCTGGCATTATGTCATTTCGAAAGATAATCCTGCAGACTGCGCTTCCAGAGGTATAACTCCTTCAGAGCTGGTGGATCACTCTCTTTGGTGGCGAGGACCAACTTTGCTCTCGGATGTGAACTTTGAAGATCCAATTCAAACTCAATATGATTTTCCGAAAGAAATTTTAGGTGAAAGACGAAAACCTTTCTCTGTTTTTCATTCCACTAATCTTCTTTTCCCAGACTTCATTTTCAAATACTCAAATATCAACGAACTTGTTAGAATTACAGCATGGATTTATAGATTTGTATTCAATGTCCAATGTTCTTTCAATGAAAGAAAGAAAGGACATCTATCTTCAAGCGAATTAACAAGTTCAATTCACAATATCATTAGTTTCATTCAAAGTTCTGAATTTCAATCAGAAATTACCTGTTGCAAACAAAAGAAATCTTTACTAACTAACTCAAGGCTTTTATCTTTGAATCCTTTCATTGATGAATCTGGACTATTACGGGTTGGAGGAAGATTACGTCATTCAAATCTGCAATTTGATGAAAAGCATCCAATAATATTGCCAAGAGATAATTTTATCACGAAATTAATAGTGCGACAGTGTCATCTGGGTCACTTACATTCTGGTCTTCAACTGACCATGTCAGCACTACGATTACGATATTGGATTCCTGCAGGCAGAAGTTTGGTCAAGAAAATAATCCACCAATGCATGGTGTGTTTCAGGGCTAAACGCCAAGTTACCAAGCAAATCATGGGAGATCTGCCTATGCACCGAATTGTGAAATCAAATCCGTTCACTAAAACTGGAATCGACTTTGCAGGACCGTTTTTAAAGAAACCAAACATCAAAAGATCCAAAGTAAAATTAAAATCATATGTTGCTTTATTTGTATGTTTCTGCACAAAAGCAATTCATATAGAAATTGTATCAGACCTATCTTCAGCGGCTTTCCTCGCAGCTCTCAAGCGGTTTATTTCTCGTCGAGGAAAACCTTCTGGTATATTTAGTGATAACGGGACCAACTTTAGGGGAGCTAACAACATTCTCCGAGAGCAGTTTGATATATTGAAAGCTTCAACAATTCTAAAATTCATATCTAATTAACGAATCAACTGGCATTTTATACCTCCTTCCGCCCCAAATTTCGGAGGTATCTGGGAGGCTGGAATAAAATATTTCAAATTTCATCTTCTCAGATGCTTAAAGTCTCAGATACTCACATTTGAAGAGCTGAGTACTCTGACAACTCAAATAGAAGCTTGTTTAAATTCGCGACCTATTTGTCCTCTAAGTTCAGATTCAGACGATTTTAATCCTCTTACACCAGGACACTTCTTAATCGGGAGACCCTTAACTGCCCCTCCAGAATCTAATGATGATGATGATGTACCAATAAACTACCTTGATCGCTGGAGCCTTAATAAAAAAATTAAAAATGTATTTTGGAAACGTTGGAATCGAGAATACCTCAACAATTTGCAACAACGCCTAAAATGGCAAAAATCCTCACCCAACATTAAGGAAGGTGACCTCATCTTGCTCAAGGATACCATATCACCACCAGCAATGTATTGGAGCCTTGGTCGCATCACCAAAGTCTTTCCGGGAGCGGACGGAAAAGTTCGAGTCGTCGAGGTGAAGACCAAGCACCAAGAACGCCTTACTAGAACTGTCTCTAAAATAGTACCATTACCTTTTGCTGAGGACTAAGTTAGTCCACCGGGGTGGAGTATGTTAGTTTTTTTTAATTATCATTATTATAGTAATCTATATGTTAGGTTTTATTTTTTATTATTATTATTGTATTTTATTAATTAATTATAATTCATATTCATAGAATTTTATTGTTACTTATCATCATTCTTTTTGTTGTTTTTTTTCTTCTGTTTTTTTTTTTGTGTTATATATACAACTAAATCGCATTAAATCGTAATGTAATTCCCTTTTGTTGATTGAAATAAATCGAATTGAATCGAATTGAGTCAGCTCGTTCTTTCTAGAAGAAACTTCAAAGAAAACGTGCTAACAAACATATTTGCACATATCAAACCTATATTAGTGGAGTGTGGACTGAGCTACCATAATTAGGCTTAAAGGACTCCTTATTGATTTTGGATTATAAATGTTTTTACCAATGCGCTTAATAGCCTTAAAACCTTTTTAAAAGAAAAGTAAAGAAGATTAGTGTCTTGAAGTGATCTAGCTCAAATATTCTAAGATAAAAGCTACTATCTATAACATCTGTAGTTCATAAAAAGCAATCCTATATTTTCTATAATCACATTACAAGTAAATAATAACTTTACTATTGCTTTAAAAACTTTTGCACCAAAGTAACAACGATATTGTGTTTTAATTGTGATTACACTGGTCAACAAGATTTTTGCACAAGAGAACCTGATTATGTTTCTAGTGTAACTTTTCATGCTGAACTCAAATATCTAATCAGAAATTTCCCATCACCTATGGTTTTTGCGTGACGGTCTTTTTTTAGTATTGGGATAAATACAGTAAAAAATGCAAACAATGATACGTAAGCAGTTTTGCATAACCCTTATTACATTACACTGATTTATCAAAAAATATTTTTCTTTGTCCACAAAGAAATAGCATCTTATCTACATGTCCTGAATCCAAATATACCATTAGTTTTTTTCTATTACGCAATATTTCTGAGATACACCTACTTGAAATTTGGAAATATTGTTAATATATAGGCATATATGAACGAAACATATTTATTTATTGAAAAGCAGTGACAGTGGATTTTCTTCTATAATTTGCTTGTGGTAGATCCCTCTTGAGTGTCCAGCAGTAGTCGGCAAGCATAGCGGGACTCCATTTACCTTGGTACCGCTTCTCCATGCTTGATATATCTTGATGAAACCTCTCACCATGCTCATCGCTAACTGCGCCAAGATTATCTGGAAAGAAATCTAGATGTGAATGCAGGAAATGGATCTTGAGGGACATGTTACATCCCAGTGCCTTGTAGGAAAGCAACAGATCATTAACTATGTCTCGGTAATTTTCAACCTTGACACTTCCTAAGAAGTTTTTGCAAACGTTTCTAAAGGAATTCCATGCTGCTGCTTCAACTTCATTCAAACTATTTTGAAAATTTCCATCCTGCTGCAATTCTCGAATCTGAGGTCCAACGAAAATGCCTTCTTTAATCTTCGCTTCACTTATACTAGAAAATTTTTGTTTTAGGTAGGCAAATCCACTGGCATTTCGATCCATTGCCTTGACAAAGTTCTTCATTAATCCCAGTTTAATATGTAATGGTGGTAAATAAATATTTTCTGAATCGATCAGGGGTAGATTTGCAATATTTTAATATCCTGGAGTAAAGATTTTACGGTTTGGCCAGATTTTTTTAATGTAATGCCTTTCCCTATCCCTGCTATCCCACTCACACAGAAAACAACAAAATTTTGTATATCCAAGCTGTAATCCACGCAAGAGAGCAACGACTTTCAAATTGCTGCATATTTTCCAACCGTATCTTTCATATTCTATCTTTTTCAAAAGCAGTTTCATGTTTTCGTAAGTCTCTTTCATGTTGGATGCATGTGCTATTGGCACTGATGGGAACTTATTTCCATTGTGGAGGAGAACAGCTTTCATACTAATTTTTGAAGAATCAATGAATAAACGCCACTCTTCTGTATCATGGTCATGACCAAGCGCTTCCATTAGACTGACAACATCATTGCAATATACTAAATCATTCTCTTGTGAATAGAAGTCTTGAAATTCATCTTGACGCTTGCGAAAAAAGCATACTTTTGTGCCTTTATGCAGCAGATTCCAGCCTTTTAACCTAGAGCCTAAAAGTTCACTCTGTTTTTTGGATAAATCTAAATCACGTACGAGGTCGTTCAAATCTCCTTGGGTTAATAAATGAGGTTCAGATAAAGCACCTGCTTCAAAATTTGTGTCATCCCACTGTTGCTCTCGTCTATCTGAATCATCGTCACTAAATATTACATTTTCAGGAGGCTGTGGAACAGGTAAAATATCACTATGAGGAACCGGTCTCATAGCAGAAGGCAAATCTGGATATTCAACTGTATGTCTTGATTTGGATGTAATACCTGTAGTCTTTGTCAAACAAAAATAACAGTCTGAAGAATGGTCTTTAGGTTCCCTCCATATCATTGGAACCGCAAAAGGCATATGACGTTCACCTTTAATCCACCCTGTAAGATGTCGAACACAAATTACACAACAATGGTGAGGAGCCCAAGTCTTATCTTGGTCACCGACTTTAACGCCAAAATAAAGTTCATAGCACTTTTTGATGAGCGGTGTAAAGTTTCGCCTTTGAACTTTGAAAGTTAATTCCCCACAAATATAACAGAAAATATCAGGAATATTAATGCAACGCCTCGGCATATTGACACAGTCTAGTGCAGACGATTTATAAAAGCAAATCGATAGAGAAGAATAAACTAATCACTTCAAATTTACCTGTCACTTCTGCTGCAAATCTATTAAACAAATCGTTAGGTTCAATTTAAATATATATATTAAAAGTGTTAATGAGCAAATAGCATTACAGAGCTTGTCGTTATTTTTGAGTTGAAAGCAAAACAGATTATAATATTATATAATAATAAATTATATATATTCAATTAAAATTTCAATAATTTGTTATTTAAATTAATATTTATGATTCTTAAAGAGTAACATTTAATTAATAACAAATAAAATAAAGCTTTTGGCTCCACATACTAACTCTTCTTGTCAAAAATAAAGCGCTAGCTTAGTTAATGATGTAACTTAAAAATTGCTTACGTAACATTAGTTGCATTTATTACTGTATTTATCCCAATACTAAAAAATGACCATCAGGCAAAAACCATGGGTGATGTGAAATTTCGGATTAGAATTTTGAGTTCAGCATGAAAAGTTACACTAGAAACACCATCAGGTTCTCTTGTGCAAAAAAAAATGTTTTTTTTGTAGACCTGTGTTATCAGACATGGTAAATCTGAGGATGGAAATTGAATAGAAGATTGATTATTATAGTAAAACATTTTGAAATTAATTTTTTAGATTTATTTAGATAGCAAAATGTTTACGTCAGAAGTAATGTTCATCTGATCTCTATTTAAATATCAACTTAATAAATATGTCTCATCAAACGATTTTTCTTCAAAGAATATAATAAATAAAATTCTCTCAAGTACAATATCTAAAATTAGCTAAAACAGCTTTAATTTTGGAAACCTAAAGTTTCAATTTAGGGTTTATAGGGCCAAAAATAACTGCTGTATATGTAACACTGTTTTTTTTCTTCCAAAACTTATTCTTTTATTCAAAAATAGTACAAATGTGAAATTTTACAAGGATAAGGTGGATATATTAAGAATTTCACGATAAGGTGTTGCCTTTTCCTTAATTTACTCTTTTATATTAGTTCAATTCAAGTCACGGGTAATTTTCTAAATTAAACCTTGTGTGATGTGAGTTTCGTAATAGTAATATTTATACTATGTACACACACCTCGTTACTTTAAATAAATTATACTCGTAAATATGATCATCTTTTTTTTTGTAATATTTGAGCAAAACATAGAATAAATAAGAGGTTTATATATGGGAGTGATAAAATAATATAGTCTCCCATGAGTGAATATTTCCTACCGCATGATGGACACACTCTGGTGACGTTAGGAATCCGTAATAAAAAAACGAATGTGTTATATGTGATTCAAGGATAAATATAAAGAATAATTTTAGCGATAGAATTTTCACGGATGTGGTAAGCAGTCAACTTGAGTCATTTTGATAGGCGACAAGTTGTAATAGCAGACTGTGGACGTGCATTCAGAAAACGGCGAACAGAGTCAGAGGTTGCCATGATGCAGTCATGGGCCATTGTGGGAAGTGGGCAAAGATCGGTGGATACCACGATGGACGTTTAAGTTCGTAACTCGTGGAACTCGCTGCTCGACGGAATAGAAGAATGTCATAGCTAACAGCGGAGTAGGATGCTGGTGCGGCACATCATTCAACTCAAGGTATAGAAGATATAGAACAGATGATCTATTTGTGTATACGATAGCCATATACTTGTATATATATATAGCCAGTGTTGAAATATTGAAGGTAACAAAAATTATATGAAATCGAAGCCGCCCCCTGTACCGATATATACCTTCTATACAATTGGCTTTTATCTGATTTTTCAAAACTGGTGATTAGCACATTCATTTCCACATCACCTGTATGTTATATATTGGAGTGTGTGATAAACTAAATGTATTTTAAATGCATTTTTAAAGGTTGAGTTCTCTCTCTCTCTCCTTCCAGTAAATAGATTTTAAACTTCTGGCCACCGAAAATGCAACACCCTGAGAGAAGCATGCAAATAACATGAAATTTACAACATGGTGAGATATCCAAATGATTAGAATTTCAGCGCAAACGCACATTACGCGCACCTGTGGCTTCGTTCCAAAGTATTATTTAAGGCTTGAGGATTTCGACGATTTCAGGTTCGGCAATTGTGTTTTTCTTGTGTTTTTCAAAAAAAAAAACGATCAATTATGCCTTGTAGAAAACAGCGATCGTCTTTTCATAAAGTATCCGAGTTTGACAGAGGAAGGAGAGTGGCCTACCGAGATTGTGAATTATATTTCAGGGAAATCGGTAGTCGTGTTGGATGAAACCAAACAACTGTAATGCGGATATGTGATCGTTGGATGCAGGAAGGTACGACGGACCGACGTGTTCGATCGCATCCACCTCAGTACACCACTTCACGTTCATGGCAGTGACAGATTGCTCAGTTGCATCACTAACCGTAGAACAGCATATTCAGTATGCAACGCATCATCCAGTGTCTGCGCATACCATTCGACGCCGTTTACAGCAGAGTGGTCTGTCTGTAAAACGTCCATTGCTTCCTCTACCCTGGACGCAGAACCACAGACGTCTCCGCCGCCAATGGTGCGATGAAAGAAGTATGTGGACGGCAGAATGGAATTAAATTGTCTTTACTAACGAGTCACGCTTCTGTCTGCAACACCAATATGGTAGGATTCGAGTCTGAAGACACCGTGGAGAGAGGATGCTAAACAGCTGCGTTACGCACTGCCACACTGGTCCTGCACCGGGTATTATGGTATGGAGCGGTATTGGATATCACGCTCGCTCTCTTCTAGTACGCATTGCCAATACTTTAAACAGCCAACGCTACATCTCCGAGGTGTTGGGACCAGTTGTCCTTCCTCACCTTCAGAGCTTGCCCACAGCCATATTTCAACAGGATAATGCGCGACCACACGTGGAACGCATTGTCCAAAGGTTTTTAGTCAATCGCCAGATTGAATTGCTTCCCTGTCCGGCTCGCTCTTCGGATCTTTCGCCGATTGAAAACGTGTGGTCTATGGTTGCTCAACGATTGACCCAGATTACATCTCCAGCTGCCACACCAGATCATCTTTGGCAACGTGTGGAAGCTACTTGGTCTGCTGTTTCCCAAGAACACATCCAAAGTCTCTTTGAATCAATGCCGAGGCGTGTGGCAGCAATGATCTCCAACAATTGGCGGCTACTTTGAATACTGATTCTGGCAGGAACTACACTTCGCAGAGGTCTATAAATTTTATGATTTGATACCTATTCAACACGTTATCTACAAAATACATTTTATTGTGATATCTCTTGTATTTCTTGGTGTTGCAATTTGGGTTGCCAGCAGTGTATATTTAAAATATTATTAAAAGCTATATATTAAATTTAAAAACAAAAAAAAAATCAATAAAAACAAAAAGGTATCCAAATAAAAGATATAAAATCATGTTAATATTGAAATAGATATAAAATGTTAAAAACGAAAGCAGCTAAAAATTCGTAATCCTGCAACTTGTCTCGATTCATTTACAATTTGTTAGTTCTTTGTGTCGTTTAGTTAATAAAATTAATTACTCTATTTGGTAAGAGGCCAGTAAGTGGAGTGTCAGAGGATTTATTGCCGTTGGGAAATTTTTCTTGCAGCCGATATCCTCACCTCCTTAACGTATTTCTGCAATGGAACTATGGGTTGATGGATACACTTGGGTGTGGTTGCTACCTTTGTGGCTGTTTACAACACCTGCCTTCTTATGGAATATGGAATATTTGCTCCTTTTACTAGGAGAACGTTGTACAGGACATCAGGGGACACGGAGGATGAAACATTACTTTAGACTTGCGGGTACCTACTATATAATAACCAAGTTGAAAAACTCTCTGATTGATATTTTGATAAATCAATAGGTATTCTAGAGATAGATTTCCTTTAACAATTCTTTTATTATTCGAGATTTCGGGCCAACATGCCCTTCAACACGGAGATCCACTAGTAGTAGTAGTACTTAGAGAGTACTTAGTACTTAGTAGTACTTACTAGTAGAAGTAGTACTTCGAGGTCTACGTGTTGAAGGGCATGTTGGCCCGAAATCTCGAAAAATCGTAGAAAGAAACCTAGCTTTAGATTCCTTATTGATTCTGTCAAAGTGTTGAAGCAGGGAAGAATCTTTATCTATATTAATAAAATGCAAATTTAATAAGTGTTGTTCACTAAAAACTTTCGTTACAATGCATCAATTTCGACCAAATTTTCAACATTTATGTAAAACGAGATGGAGCAGGTTTTGCTTAACATCAAAATATTTTTCCCTAACATTAACATGCGTAACTTCGCTGTTATCGATTAAATACAAAAAAAAAATCAACAGAGTTAATTTTATTTATATATAAATACAAAATTAAATTTCAACAGAGTTAATTTTTTTACATACTAGCTAATAATCTCAATCTAAAAAATATTCAAAACAAGCAATTTTAAGATAACACCATATGTAAAACAGTCGGCCAAGAAAACAAATAACGTGTAATATATATATAATAAATATAATATATATAATATAACGGTATAATAACGGTATAAAGAAATAATGAGCCTATCGTTCAAATTTATAATTGTAACGAATAGTATTTTAATTAAAACATTTTAAAAACACACAGTTTGGAACGGGACGTTTCACAAGAGTGACATCCATGGCGCCAATTTATAATTGTAACGAATAGTATTTGAATTATTATCAATATAATTGATGTAAAGAATGAGAATATCTCTTTATTTATTGCACAATAATGATCCCATTAAAAGCTTAAACCAAATGTATAAAATCAATTCCAATACGCTTCTTTTCATTTAGAGTTAGTTAGGTTTCGAGTCATACCTTTTCATCAGCTAATTGGGACAAAGTTTGTGTTACAATAAACATATTAGTTCTGTAAATCTGAAAATATTGACCGTAAAAAAGAGACACGGTAGCAAATATTTATCTAATCAAATATTGCCATAATTGTTTGATGATGTGTAAGAATCTGAAAGCCAACCAACTATGAATAAAAACGAACACATTATATTAGAGTTGCTTTCCTAATTTACTTATAAAGAGGGGTTGATGGAAGGATGGTCTAAACCGTTGGTTTTCGACTGCTACGACCCGAGTTCGATTCCCGCATTGGGCACTTTTATGAATTAAAAAGAAAATTTCCAATGGCCCCTGATTCTCGCAAAAGTATAACCCCACCAGCGATTGAAAGTAACCAAACGGGGCTCTGGCACATTTGTAAGTGCAAAGTCGAACTGCTTTTCACATGTGTAGACATGTGGTGCATTTACAGTACAAGCAGTCGCCTACTTCTACCCACCTTGATTATCATGGCCTTTACCACGTGTACTAGGGATGAGCAAAAAAAAATGAAAGAGATACTTATCTATCTCAAAGTGAAGAAGACATTTCTAAGGAAAATCCTTTCACGAATTAAAAATCAACATAATTTTCAGTAGCAAGCTTCATTATCTAGATCTATAACACATATTAATTAAAGCCATATATTGAATTGAGCAAAAATATTTATTTTTGACTATTTCAGTTGGCTGAACGCCAACCTTTGCTAAGGCAATTTGATATAAACGAACTCAGCGCAGCATATAAACTGTATACAAAATATAATGCCTTAACAAAGGTTGGCATTAAGCCAACCAAAATACTGGTAAATAAATATTTGTATTCAATGTATGTTTTTTTAATATGTAATAATATTTAAGTATATATTGTTCTATTTTTTAAAACAAATTCATATGTTCTTATCATGTTTTATAAAGAACAACTCAAAACTGTACTTCTCTAATCAGTTGCAGAAATTTGCCTATACTTTTTAATTCAAATATTTCTTCTCTCTATTTTTTAAAATATGCTTCATGCCGCGTGTTCAGCTAATAAGAAATGGGCCGACATAATAGTAATTTGAAAAATAGTAGAAATTTGAATTTGTACTGGGATAAGGTGAATATATTAAGAAAAAGGCATCTCCTTATCGTACAACTGAGAGTTTCTGAAGGATTTTAATGGCTGAAGTCATCAGCACAACTTTATGTTGCACGATGAGGAGCTGCCTTTTTCTTAATAATGTAATTGTTTTGTCTATTTATTTTACGAACGGTTATTACTTCACTGTCGGCTAATTGACTCCAAATTGAGACAATAACTTCTAGTTAGTTTTAATTTCACATTATGGAGGAATCCCGAAAGATATATATATATATGAAAAAATAGTACAAATGTAATGTTGTACTGGGATAAGGTGCATAAATTCAGAAAAAGGCATCTCCTTATCGTGCAACTGAAAGTTTATGATGACTTGCGCCATCTATCGGAATAAATATCAACTATTCTCGTTGATTTTTATTTGGCCAATTCTGGAATAATTAAAAATCAACGAGAATAGTTGATATTTATTCCGATAGATGGCGCAAGTCATCAGAAACCTTCAGTTGCACGATAAGGAGATGCCTTTTTCTTAATATATATATATATATATTACTATTATGAAATCACAATATTAAAAATTCAAATACTTTACAAACTTCTCGTGGTGATTGGCAGGAATCTCGTCTTTTTCAGATAATATCATTGTACAATATAATGCGGCTATGATTATAGAACGACGTTTAACAAGTTTTACCACAAATGTTTCTTTTTACAGAACGAAAAATCGCAATTTGATTTATATTTTAAGGAGAAATAACTATTCCTATCCTTAGCGATGAAATATGAAAGGATGAATTATGAAGAGTAATGATGAACGGAAAAATATTATATCATTGTATCGTACACTTATTGAAAGGAATTTTAACAATATTCAAAAATAAATAGATGAACCGCTGTAATATTTAAAAAGCCTGATAAAAAGGGAAAGTATTTTTAATGCAAGATTCAATGAGTAGAGGAATCTTTCCTCTAAAAGATAAGTGTTGGTAATAGCTACTCATTAAATCTTCCATAAAAACAAATACTTTCCATTTTTATCAGACCATTTATATATACCAGCGGTTAAATTTTATTTTCAAATATTGTAAAAATTCCTTTTAATACGTGTGCCCAAACGTTTGGCATGTGGAGTTTGGATTTTGGGATTCCAGGTTTAAGTATAGATTGATACTAGCCCCCCCCCCGAATGACCCGGGCAACGCCCGGGTTTTACCCGATTAAATGCTTTTATTCAAATCCTATTCGTTACAATAATAAATTGGCGCCGTGGATGTCATTCTTGTATAATATATAAATTAGTTTTAAAAAGTGTAAAAAAAAAAGTGCATCGGCCGGGAATCGAACCCGGGCCGCCCGCGTGGCAGACGAGCATCTACCACTGAACCACCGATGGTTATGAGAAATGGCCATATTTGGGTATTTATTCCATTCACAAAGCAAGCGGTGACAGAATTAAGAATTGTTGCTTGATAATGACGCTGATAACTGTATATATTAATAAGAGATGAAAGAATTTTGAATGTAAAATATTACGAAGTTTTTCAGCCTATCTCAATTAGATATATCTGTTTAAATATATAAGAACAGAAGTTTTACAACAGAACCTAGCTTATATTTCAGCCTTCAATGCACCATGTGCTTGTCTGAAAATTAACATTATAAAAAAGGAGAGAGATAACGAAACGGATATATTTTTCAATATTAGGAATGCTTTAGAAAAGAAATGGGAAAAATATAAAATTTACATATGTAAAGAAAAAAACAAATCCAGAAAGTTAATATATAAAAATAAACTATAAAAGAGAGAAGAAATTCTAAACAAATATATTTTCAGAAACAGTAAATACGTCAATAATATTCGGAATAAATACTTGTATGAAAAATAAAATGATAAAATATATACAAATGGTATATGAAAATAATAGAATATTTTACAAAATGGCGTACCAAATCTAGAAAGTCATGGCTTGAATATGGAGCGTTGTCATTGTTAACTGCTTTACATCTTAAACTTGAATATAGGACTGTGAAAATATTTTTGTGATATCAAATTTCACTCCTCTATAAGATGACGATTATTATTTCATAATATATATATTATATTCTTTCTCAAGAAGCCTCTGGGACCAAAATATTTTTGGTCGCAGTGGTACAGCCTGTTCCACGCTGACGAGCGCCCAAAGCGCGAAACGCGTTCGTGGATGGCTTTTCTTGATTTATCAAGAAATTGGGTTGGCCAAATATCAGGTTAAATCAATGTTTAGTTGATTTCTGTTCCACTAGATGGCGCTCTGCCATCTAAAAAGCACATGTGCTATCGGTCAGTATATGCCTTCTTTATTTTTAATATCAACACCTGACCTTTTTATTTTTTTTCAATCGTTTTCTCATATAAATATATATATATATGTTGAAATATATTTCAATATATACTTAATATCCCCATATGTAATATAGCTATAGTGTATCAACCAAAATTGTAGACACAATTCAACTCGCCAGTTTGGCCATCATGTAATACAAAACGGAATAATAAAATTAGATTGAGTGACAGCCGGCGCCCAGACAGGAGAAAGGTCTCCAATTACACCGTCGGTCCGGAAAAAAACATAGTCAGATGACCAGACCCTCTCTGACACGAGAAATTATCAGACCCCCTCGACGGCTACGTGCACTCGGGCTACTCTCTCTGGGAGACATCCAACAGCCTCGTCCTTCTGTGCAATTCATTTACGGCTGAAACCACTCTGCCATTGTGATCGCCATGACTGCCCAAACATACCATACTACAGTCATCCGACAGGATAAACACAACACCACATATATATGCAATATTCGTGTTACAGAACTATTCGTCAATACTTTAAAAGTGTTATTCGCAATAGAAAAACAAAGTCACTGTGTACGTGTAAGTTTTATTTTATATTTAGATCCTCATAAAAAATAAAGTGCTTGTTCACATGCTGATAGGTGGACTGCCGATAACGGACTGGTCCAAGAAGCCTCCTGAGAAATCAAGAAATGGGTATTTAAGATGAAATATGCGCAAATACGCTGAACGTGTGATAAAACGTGAAATAAAAAGAGAAAAGGTCAGTTTTTACAATTAAAACAAATATAGCCATATCCTGACCATTCACATGAGGAATTTAAATGGCAGAGCACCATCTAGTGATTAGAGGAAGACTCTTGGACCAGATATATAGCAAAGCCTGACCTTGACTGATGAGGGTCATTAACCCGAAAGCATGGTCTCCAGATGGGCCCTTCTCGGTTTGTCAAATCTGGTTTTGTAGCTTTGTCACCTACCTGAGTTCTCTAGTTTTCAGATACGGTCAATAGATGGCGTCTTAGCGTCCGTTTAGACGGAAGAGGCGATCAAAGCTGTATTAAAACCCTTTCACCCAGAAATTCTAGAATGCCGGATATATATATAATCAATCAATATACTGTAATATCAGAGCGGCCTGGGAGATAAACTCACCACTGATGCCTGAAGTTCTCTCAATACTTCCATCGAAGTAAGAAGTTTTCTGAAACAAATCGCGTCAAATGAATTCCAAATTTAACAACCTCTAGGATATGTCGAGAAAATGTGAAATTTGATCAACAATTAGTATTTTGTCCACTATATTCTTAACTTGTTATTATTAGGTATCGGAACAAGTTCCTGACATCCTTCTCACGAATTCCACTTGTTCAAAATATTTAGTTTTTTTCTTCGTTTTAAATAAATGCTTTCAGGACTTCATATATATTACACATATCTCCCTATATGCTTTATAGAGTAATGACCTGGAGAGTTTTACGGCCACTTATAAAATGATGTAGAAATATATTTTCCCCTTACCATTGTTTTCTTCTAGTGTAGGTAGTAGGTATTGATTGAACATATCAAGGTTTCAAGAAAAAGGCATCTCTCAATTGCGCAAATAAAAGTTACTGATGGCTTGTGCCATCTGTCGGAATAAATATCAACTGGTCGTTTATTTTTAATTATTCCAGAATTGGCTGAATCCACTTTCTTACTTAATCAAGAATAGATACACGTTTAGAGCTGTTAACCCTCATCAGTTTGGTGGAAGCTCTACCTCAACAACCAAATTTTGGCCAATTCTGGAATAATTAAAAAATCAACGATTAGTTGAAACTTATCCCGAAAGATGGCGCAAGCCATTAACAACTTTTATTTACATGATCAGAAGATGTCTTAATTTATCTAATTGATTCCAGTACAATTTCACTTTTGTACTATTTCTTCCATACCAAGGTATCTATGGTTGAAATGTAAGTGTAATTTCCATTTTAGAATTAGAGAAGGTGGATATTTCTACCAATTCACATTCCCAAATATTAAATTACCCAGATCTTTGATATAGAATTGAATCCCAAACGATTACACCTCCCTAAATTTTGAAAATTTGTACAAACTGGTGAAAATCTTATTAATTTTTCTTTATTTTTTCCCATGTTTTCCCAAATTATGTTTTCATAAATTGCCCAATTTTACATAGTCTTTTGCCCAGACTATAATTTCTCCCTTTTCTTTGAATATAAAATAATATTTTATGCGGATACACATAGAATTTGTATTCCAAAAAAAAACCTGTTTCTTTGCTGATTGTTAGTTTGTCATTGTTGCATGGCTTTTGAATATCGAGGTAGGCTTTAAATAGGTTTTTATTAACTAATTCATGAATTATCCGGTCATCTCGTCTGTGGTAATCCGCTTTCTTCCTTTCCCAAGCTTTTTATCCTTTGTCTATCCCGTCTTTCTTGGCTCTATCGATCCATTTAATTCTATTGATAGTTTGGTTTTTCTGACTCAACAAACAAATTGTTTTCATTTTCCATTCCAAATTGAAAAACTATACCTATCTTCTTTTATATATTTTCATTTAAATAAAAAATAAATATTTTTTTATAAGTTGATCAGCATTTGGAGAACTCAAATTTAAAATTTGTGATGCAAATTATTTTGGAAAAAAAAATAAAATAGCACATAAATCGTCCTATTTATTTATAAGTTGAGTAATGATATATTTTTGGTACTTTTAGATTTTTAAATTATTTTTCACTGTGTTAAAACATATATTCTAATATTTTTTTTGAAAATAAAGCCATCCATAAATAAATATTTAATTAAAAAGACATATATTGGATCAAAATATCATTTATTTTACCAATATATCAGTTGGCTGAACGCCAACCTTTTTCAAGATATTATAACCTATTAATGTGTGTGTCAACAAATGGTGGTTCAATGATATTTTGATCCAATATATGCCTTTTTAATTAAATATTCTTATATAAAATTGTCAAAATCACGGATTGATTTGTACAGACATTTAATCTGCTTAACCGTTGTATTTGTTTTAAATCCGACACATTTAAACTTCTTTCTTGTGAACTTTCATTATAGAAATCATACTATTTAGGTTCAGTTATGTTCGAATTGTTCTCATTGTATCATAGAGCTTAGGTTCTTCCATGTCTTTCTTCATAGTCTTGTTTTGGGAATAAGCCAACCGCAAACTTTGAATGTCAAACCTCAGGACTTTGAAGAATATCTGCTCCGAAATATTTCTATGAAATTTCGAGTGATACCATTGCGTATATTCAAAGGTCACTTTAACCACCTAAATCTATTGCATCCATATGGTTTTGTTCTATCAGAGCTTTATTGAGAAATATTGTCACTGAAGGTTTGATATAAAAAACGTGAAAGGAACAGATTCAGAATTTTCACATAAGAGATCATCTGCAAATCAGTAGTCAGCAACCAATATCTTATGATATAATATTGTCACGTATAGAAAAATAAATTGGGGGTCGGTGGAAGGTTGGTCGAAACATTTGGTTTTCGACCGCTAAGCCCCGGGATCGAATCCCGCATTGGCCAATTTTTATAATAATAAAAACATGCTCTAATGGCCCCCGATTCTTGCAAAAGTTCAACCCTACAAGTGAGTGCAAATAACTAAACGGAGCTCATTTGTAAGTACAAAGGTCAAACTGCTTTTAACATGTGTAGACATGTGGTGCACTTACAGTAAAAGCAGTTGTCAACCATGTTTATCATGGCCTGTAACACGTGTATTAGGGATAAGTAAGAAAAAAGTAGAATAAGAAGAGAAAAAAAAATTAGGAAAGACGAACTTCAGGATGGTACAGCAATTTATTTAAGACACAGGTACAAACTGAAATTTATAAAGTAGAAGCAATAATGGAAGTTTACAGAGCAGAAAATATTAAAAGTAATAATCTGTTCATAAAATATAAACATATTGCTACAATTTCATATGTTGTTTACCATGTCGTTTGAAGATATTTGAATAATATGAATATTTACGAATCTATTCCGCGGCTTCTACTGAACAACTGGGGGAATGAACTAATTAAGTAACCCCTATAAGACTTTAGATCCCGACTATAGATATTCTTCTACCCTTGATCCATCCATGTATAAAACTGCTGTATAAGATGCCTGATAATTATGTATAATACGTTGCTGTATATTCCTTTTTCACTTTACTAATCTAAATTTCTGTCAATATATACAACTACTTATTGTTCTTTAAGAAAAATAACTGTTTGTTCTCGATTGCTTGTATATAAGTTTATGCCAAGCTCTTTCTTTCAACTACTTATTGTTCTTTAAGAAAAATAACTGTTTGTTCTCGATTGCTTGTATATAAGTTTATGCCAAGCTCTTACTTTCTTCTTTCTCCCAAATTGATACATTGTAAATAACATTGCTGATTATTGTTACTATTACTGTTATTCCTGTATATACCTTCTTCTATATATATACTCGGAGAATCTTGTATAAAACCAAAAAGTCTTAATAAAATATTTTTGTTGTTAAAATGATTATTGACTGAACACACATTGTATTATTCTACTGTTATATGAAAAGATCAAATGTTTTTTGGAAGGAGAGAAGTCCGACCACACCAGTCCCTTCTGGACCCTTGGAATATTTGACCAAATCCTGGTCCAAGGTGACCAACGTGGCAACGGTACTCTTTTTCCAATGTAAAAGCAACACCCAAGATAGTGGACATTGCAACTGCTGTGATAGAGATGCATGGAGACATCTGAGACTCTTTATTGGACACAACAACCACAAACGTTTATTATTGTAGGAAGTCTTTACAAACACACAGAGAGAGTGATAAGAACACCACAGTACTTATCGTTCCGCGCTTGAAAGAAATGTTTTATTGACGTTTAAGTTATCACAGATGGCAGCGGTCGATGATTGCGCCCATTATCTGATCGCATCTGGCCCCGGAAATGGATCAGTGAGTGAGAGTTGCATTTTCCTTCGCGACCATATTGGGGCAACAATACATTTTCGTTCATTTCTTGAACTATATTCTTTTTACATTCAGATAGCATGTATTGTTACGGCAACTTACTGCTTGTTCGACAAACATTTTAAATGATTGATAGGGGAGCCATAATAAGGACATGGCAAAACACACTGATTATCTTTGATGTGTCAATTGGAACTTTACACGTATGTGTACATACTCTTCTAAATCTTTACAAATGTGAACGCATTTTATTTCTTCATATAGAAAGCTCATGTTTTTGAAATTCTTACACTTCTAGTAAATTATCAAAATTAGTTTTCATATTTATATTTATTCATAGATCGCACACATTTAAAGATAAGAATGTAGAATAAATCTGAATTATATAAAAGAAAAGGGTTGTCTATTCCAAAATGTGATCGTTTAAATGATAAAAAAAACACCTTACAAAATATGTAACCATTATTTATGATAAGTATGTAGTCCTTGAGACCCCCCGAATGCTCAAGTGTGTATTGCTTGCACGTGGGTTTATAAAATTTGTATTTAGAGTTCGCGTTTAAAATGTTTGTTTCAAGTTGAGACAATGTGGAGTAATTAAATTCTCAAATGTGTGTTCCGAGGGCTAGAATTCATTTGGCATTTTTAAACGAATGAAAGCCGTTTATGCTTAAATTGTTTATCACGAATCTGGGTCTACGAATGGGTAAAATGGATCGTTTAAGAAACGGAGATTTTGACTGACAACAAGCTTGGGAAGAAAACAAACGGATAACTTTGTGGCAATTTCAAAATGTAACTAATCAAGCAAGATCGCTGTCAAACCGTGAGGGAAATAGCTTACAGCCTCTTAATTTGTCTTCACACAGCTCTTGGTATCTGGATGGTCCATTTGGATGAAAAGCGAACACTAAAATGCGGCTGATTCCACATTCGCCTTTTCAGTGTTACGCTAACCTTGACGTATGCACTGTGGAATCTGTGGCACCTGGACATGCGTCAGACCTGGAGGCTTTTGGGCTCTGCGCTGCCTGGAGTATAGGCGATCCATCTATGCTTCCTTCCTATGGTGATTCTGTATAAGACTGGGATCTTAAAAGACTTAATATAAAGTAAATCTGTGTGTGATTAAAGAAATAATATTCCAAATGAAAATATTCTTATTATGAATAACAGCAAAAACAGGCTAGAATGCGGTTTTAAGAACACTATTCAGAGCGGTGGCAGCTTGAAGCTGATGCGTTTTTGAACAAGATGTGGCAGGAGCCGAGATCTGGTGTCGCCATTATGAACCTGAAACGAGGAAATAAGGTTGCCAATAGCTGCCAAAAGAAACTCCTCCTCAGAAATGGCGTACAAGTATCTAACCACCAAATACTTTGGGATACATCTTCTTTGCCAAACAAGGAATTTTGAATGTTCCCTTTTCTCCAAAAGGTACGGCAACCAATCTGGAGGCCTACTGTAAAAACTCCGTTATTTGCGTCTTAGGATAACAATAATCGAATAACACAGTTGACCTGGAGAACACTATTGTTAGACGATAACGTTCATAGAAACTTTGCATTTATTCCACAGAATTTGCTGTGATAGTCTAGGTGGGAGCTAGCGGATCAGTCCTAACATCTTGCCATGTGACTTTCACTTGCTTGAGCCGTTAGAGAAGACCCTAATGGGAACATGCTTCAACTCGGATCCTGAGATTGAAGATGCTGTCAAGGTTTGGCTACACACACACCATAACAGGATAAATATTTCTTTGAATCAACAATAAATAGGCCCTTCATAAGTAGAGAATGTGTCTACAAAAAATATGATGGTTATTTATTGTAATAAAAATTGTAGCTCATTTGATATTTAAAGTTACCTTTTTTTATATATGCAACACTTACATATATAAAGAAGTCACTTGTCCTTGGATACTTGTTGCTGTTTATGACTTAAATATGTGGTCTGAAAATATATCAATATAATTTATAATGTATCTATATAAAAATAAAGGTAAACTATACCGTCAAAATAAACGTCATAACTAGACTTCATTTATTAATCGTTGTCGCAAACTAGCGGCCTCGGGTCGGTTAAAAAGCCACAACACCAGCTTTGGAAAACTGAGAAGCGTCCACCTGGACACATGGTTCGGGCAAGGGCCCTCGTCATTCTAGAGCGGCTTTATTTCACAATTTGCCAAAGAGTACTTTGATCCCTTATGGATCTCATGGAATTAAAGCCCGCCTTGGACTAACGAGGGTCATAGACCAAAACCATAGTCTCTAGATGGGCACTTCTACAAGACCGCAGTCACCGTTCGTAGGAGATTAATAGAATCGCCGAATGTCGTGGTTCATTTTGACGAGGAAAGCGAAGACTGGAACGCGGCTGATTCCACACTAGCCTTTTCAGTGTTACGTTAATCTTGACGTATTAACAAAGGAATGTGCGGGCACTGGACATGTATCAGACCTGTAGGCTGTTGTTGGGTTCTGCGCTACCTAGAGTATAGGAACTCCATCTATGCTTCATTTCTTCCTGTGGTGAACATGTATAAGATCGGTGGTCTTAAGCTGTATGTATTCTTCTGAGTTCGCAAAAGCTGGTGTTGTGGCTTTGTTACCGACCCGAGGCCGCTAGTTTTGGGGCGTTAGTCGATAGATGGCGTCTAGTTTTGACGTTATTTTGAGGGGAGAGGTGACCATTATTTTTATAGATCAATATCTTCCTGAAAAACTTTCCATATTTATATATATTTACTGTTTTCAGCTTTTTTTTTTCTTACTCCTTAATCTCTTCACCTCTTCTTCCCCCATTTTCATTTTCCCATTTTTCTTTCCATTTAACCTTTTAATTGTAAACCTAGATGATCTATCCACACTTAATATATACTAATAATTATTGTTAAAAACCATGTGTAAATTGTTTAGTTTAAACATGACACAAACTGATGTTATATTGAAATGTTCTATATATAAAAACAGCGTTAAAAATACAAGTATTACTTATATTATACTCTTGTATTCATTATAATCTATCAATTTTAGAATTCATATATAATATTGTTTATTATATAATCGAATATAACTCTTTATACCTTCAGCCTCGTTTCATTTCATCCCACGGTTGAGAGAAGCCTTCCCTACCAGTATTATGTTTATTGTATAGCAAGCTAATTTGACTATGCTCTATGATAATATTATTAATGAGTTTCTATCTTCACTCCTATGCCAATAGAGCCACGTCTAACACTGAACCATTGTTAAAACGTTATTGTTTGACAAATATTTACGTGGATAGAATCGAGCAAAGCTATTCGTTTAGTAATGTGTTATTTAAAATAGTTTATCATTATTGAGAGAAGAGAGTGCCAGAGATCCCACTCATTCGGTTATGAAAATTTGAAACTATTATATACGCGTGATTCTTTTGAATTTAAGCAATTTCTATTGGCCTTGCTGCAATTGAAAAATTAAAGGGAGGGCCTGGCTCATCAGTGGTGAACCCTCCCATCGGTAATAGCTAGGAGTGCGAGTCTGACACAAGATGCTACTACCCACGAGTGGAACCATCAATGTCTGTATCAACGCCATTCTTATTAAAGGCATTCTGAAACCAGTTGAGATAACAAGAAAATGCTGACGATTAAATTAGAGGCAGTTTTTTAACACAAATTATTTAATTTTCATAAGAAAAATAGAATTGATATATAAGTTTTATCACACCCTATAATTGGTTTTATTTAAAATTGAAAAATATTTAAATAGAGATGCTGAAACATAATAGAATAAATTGAAATATTTTTATTCATATACATATAGAAACGGGTTGTTTATATGTGTCATGTTCCCACAGTGTCATGGTGAAACTCTGCCAGGATAGAAAGCTAGGTCTGGGAAAACTCGTTGCCATAGTTCCACCAGGCGATACTCATATTAATACTGTTACGTAGAAAAAAGGGCGCATTCCAGAATAGAATGTTTCAGAACTTTCAAGAATAATGTATAAAAATCGGAGAACAACTGATTGACCAATCTAAAGCGATAGCGCCAGTCTTAGCGCTGGTGGCTCTCTGATTGGCTGACCAACCATGATCGTTCGGGAAATATCTACTCCGAGATAAATAGGCATGAGGAACTCATGCCGGGAAAAGAATAACGAAGCTGCGTGGTGGACTTCAAGCAAACGCGAGCTGCTGCTTACCGCCGACGCCAGTGTACTTCGTGGAAGATTCTAGAAGGTTCTGCCAACTTCTGTCTCCTGTTCTGCTCCTGCTTTCCTTCACTGTGCTGCAGTTGGTGAGTTTGTAACTGATGTTTTCTTTATTGTTGTTTTATTTTAGCACTCTTCTGTAATTATTTTATTGATTAGGCTTAAATAAAGTCCTAAAGATCCTTTGTACCCACGGAAGTTATTCTTTGTCCAACAACAACGCAACGATGCTATGTAAACTAATTTGACTAGCCTCTACAATAATATTATAAATGAGTTTCTATTTTCATCCCTATTGTCAATAATGCCACGTTCAATACTAACCCCTTTGTTAAACCGTTATTGTTTGACAAATATCCACGTGGGTAGAATCGAGCAAAGCCATTCAGTAATGTTTAGTAATGTTTTATTGATTCTGCTCTTTTTGTGGAAATTCTATCAATGTCCATTTTGTCACTTTGGTTACAAGAAATAAACTTTTTCTATAAAAAGTAATCGACATGTTTTAATATCTTTAGTTTGTTTTCCTAATATGTTGTTTGTTTTTAAAATAAAAGTTCCGCTTTATCATTTTTCCTTTATCCTGGCTCGTTTTCCTTCAGAATACGTTATCGTTCGTTTGTAACATTGTGTATATTACATCGGTTATCACACACAATAACAACACACACAACACATTGTGTAGCTGGTTGTCATATTGCTAAAAGAGCAACGTGTGCATCTAGATTTTCAAATATATCTAATCAAGCCTCCATGTAATGTCAAATTATCTGGAAGAGTTTAAATGATCTAAATGATTCAAATTGAAATATTTATTGAAGTGCGAGTTTTTAAAAATTCAAACTCAACAGAACTCAAATGATAACTAGAATTAAATTGAATGCACAAAAAAGTTGAGTTTTAACCAATTTATAAATATAAATTGGTTCGGAAATGCACAAGTGAATTTTAAAATCGTCACTTGAAAATGAAAGTTGAGTAAATATATACAAGAGCATAGTATAGTTATTCAATCAGTTATTCCATTACTAGGGGGAAATAAGGGAGCATCCATAACTTTCCTCTGGATGTCTTTGTATTCTGGCCACGAATCCTGGGCACGACCTTGCCGTCAGTAAGATGTACCCGGCAACCTCAACATTTCCGAGAAGTTCACCTTGTGGCCGTGTCCAATTCAGTTCAAACTCTCGTGGGCCCTCTTGCTCTCGTAGACGCTCCGCTCTACGGAAGAATAGCCTCTGTTGCAATGGCTTAGTGGAGGCGAATAGACAGGTTTGAATCAGGCATCTTCAAATGTCTTTCCCGTCACTGGACGTCAGCTATGGGATCTCGTGACACACGCAGTGCTCCAATACTTATGGCTCGAGCCTGGTTCATCAGATGACGAAACGCTGAGGTTCAGGTTGAATGTAATATTTCCCTTAAATTTCTTTTACATAATTATCGATGTCAAACATAGGTATATGTCTTGAAAACATGGAACCTAGAACCAATTTTAAGTGAAAACCTTCGGATTCACAAATTGTATCTATTAGATTGCAACAATTAATTTGTTATAAGACAATATATAACACGCGCCATCTATAAATAGGAAATCAAACTTTTAAAGCACGAATGTTTCTTTTATACATGAAACAAACTTCTACTATTCTTACTACAATGTGAATGTGAAAAAAATAGTACAAATGGGATATTGTACTGGGATAAAGTTCAATTGCGCTCTCACACAATTCTCGCTTTAACTACCTGTTTCATGACTTATCAGGATGCCTCCTGAATGACCAGTTATTTGGACGTTGAGGTACAGCTTGCAACATGCTGACTAAGGCTAACAGCCAAAATCACTTACGTGCTTATCTTTTCTTGATTAATCAAGAATGGGTATTTGGCCAATTCTGGAAAAAAATAAAATCAACGAATAGATATATTTATTCCGATAGATGGCGCAAGCCATCAGCAACTTTCAGTTTCTCGATAAGGAGATGCCTTTTTTTTTTTAAATATGAACCTTATCCCAGTACACTATCACATTTCTACTATTTTTTCCCCCATTTTAAGTGAAGTAAATAAGATTTTTCACATCGGGTTGTGACCTTCGATGAAATATAGATACATTATCATACCCCGGAAACAGAGCAAAAATCGGTTGTTTCCGGGGAGTCTGCTCCAAAGAAGGTGATGTTGGCGTCTGCCGTAAAATATATGGCAACGTATTTTTGGAATACGAGGGTCGCCATTTTGATGGATTTCATAGAAAGGGAAAAACATAATTGACCATAATACAGTGAGTTATTAAACCGCTTCGACAAGAAAATTGAAAAGACACGGCAGCATTTTTATATGCAAAGAAAAAAAGAAAGATTTTTTACGTATTTAAAATTACACAACACAGCATATTCATCTGGAGTTATCACAGAGAAATTGTATTGAGCTATGATTTGCCCAGTTTGGCCTCTTTGGTTTCTACTTGTTCCCAAACTTGAACAAATGGCTATCGGGAGAGAATACGGCTCAAATTAAGCTGAGACGTATTTTGGACGCCTGGGCAATTCCTATTTGTGGAGGGGATAAAGAATAAAAGAGGCATTGGGATGAATGTATATCCATAAAAAGGGACTTTATGTTTAAAAGTAAATAGTTTAATTTTGATAAAAATGCGTTTTCAATTAGAACACGGGTATTATTGACGGCCCTTGTATTTATGTTGTCAGTTTTACATATCTGTTTGTATTGAGGGCTAGTTTATATTTACAGGGGGGTCGGTGGAAGGGTGGTTTAAGCCTTTGGTTTTCGACCGCTACGACCCGGGATCGAATCCTGCATTGGACACTTTTTTCTGTTTGAAAAAATGCTCCAATGGCCCAATTCTTGCAAACGTCCAACTCCACCAGCGAGTGCAAGTAACCAAATGTGGCTCTGGCACGTTTATAAGTGCGAAATCGAACGGCTTTTCATATGTGTAGACATGTGGTGCACTTATAGTAAAAGTAGTCGCCTACTTCTACCCACCATGATCATGGCCTGTACCATGTGTATTAGGGATAATAAAAAATATATATGTTTACAGGTGGATAAACATATTTTATATAAAATACTGATAAGTAACACACGTAACTTTATATACATATATATACAGGTTTTATAAACAATATTAGCCAAATTTGAAAATAAAATGAATGCTAATCATCTATTTGAACATCCTTTTATAATATTGCATTTTAGGCTACATATTCGGATGACATTATGTTAACTTATTCTTTAAAAAAGATCATTTGAAGGAACCAACTTTTATTATTATAATTTCCGTGAATATTTTACTTTTATAAGAATGGACATTTCATAATGCATAAATTGTTTTCCGGGGTTTCCAAGTTTTACAATAAACGGCAAAGAGAGTAAAATATTCCTGGAATTCAGATACGCGCCTTATTTAGGAGATTGGGTTTCCCGTCACGTCCAGAGGGCGTTTCAAGCTTTCTCTAGAGTGGAAAATTATAGAGGAGTAAAAAAAAAAATTAAACACACATCACAAAACCTGGTTTTTTCAACATGTGGATAGAGATATTAGCTGCTTCAATTGGCCGTTGCTGAATGGAACTGGTGTTTTATAGTGACAGAGAATGTTGAGACATTTCGTGTGGCGCGACCTACCTAATCTGAAATATATTTATATTCAATATATGTATCATATATCGGACTCTATTCTCTCTCTCTAAAAGGATTTTTCTGAAACAGAAGTTTCAACATTAACATGATCCAGATCACTGCGCCGTTGGTGAGCGCTTTGACTTCAAATTGAAGCTCCAAAAATGTAAATAGAATATCTGAAGTGGAAAAGGTAATTTTGCATATTAAATGCACACACATATATAATATAGGATTGTCACAAAAGTTCGTCTTTTTCTTATGATATTGTTTTTCTTATTACTTGGCGAATGATATTATTACGGCGAATACATAATAAAATTACTTTATACACAATACAAAGACAATTATACATAACGGCGAATAATATTGGTATCTCATTTTTTTGCAAGTGTTAACGAACTTTTGGGACAACCTTTTACAACATAAAGTTGCGGGAGGATGTAGTTCATGTACCAAAAGAAACATAGCTCCCTTCATTTATGCATCAGAACTTTTCACTGTTTTATCACCTCAGTAATAAACTTCACTAGTGAACATGATGAAAATAATGAGCCAAAACATCAGTTTTGTCAAATTCAGACACGAAGCCAACCTGTATACCATGGTTTCGGGTTTTGGCCCTTATCAGTTCATGGGCGGCTTCGATTTCATAACATCCTACGCGATGGGTTATGAAATTGGTCTAATTTACCAAACAGGTGTTTTAACTTTCAAGTGGAAAGGGCCGTTTTCAGGCAATAGTACAACATGAAGTTGCGGGAGAATGTAGTTTATGTACCAAAAGAGGCACAATTTAGGATTCTATCATAAACTTATTTTCTTTACAGACTCGCTGTCAGCTATACAGGCCATAAAAAGTTGTTACACCAGCTTTAAAATGTCCCTGAGGAAAATTGCTCTGAATTTAGACAAGTTTCACAGAGATACACAAATTACCTTCCAGTGGATCCCATCCTATATAGGACTGAAAGGCAATGACACACCAGATGCGATTGCAAAATCAGCAGAAATACCCAACTTAGACCTTGATTTTAACCTTTTCAAACGCACACAAAAAAGAAACATACAAACAAAAATACAGGAGACGAGATCCCATCATTGGTATCTGACCCAAAAGCCTGGAGCTGTTGTAGAATGTGGGATGAACCGACAGGCAGCAACCTATATCTCCAGGCTCAAAACTGACCATACAAGAGCGCTCCTCTTCCAGGATGTTGTAAAGACCTTCCGACAATGCACGATCTTCAGGACCAAAGAGGCCTCACCAGACCACCTCTTGGAATGCTTGGGAGCTTCAATACAGGACCTGTATTCCAACCCTACCAAGATTGTGAATTTGACCAATGAATATAGTCTCCATTACCTTGTATAATTATACTGTGGGATAATAAAAAAAGGATTCTATAAGATCGGATGGTTGTTTATTCTGACGATGGCTATTTTGGAATCGAATGGTGTTCTTTGTCGCATTAGCATTCTTTTGTAACAACATAGAATGAATGGGTTTCTAGCAAATCAAAAACATCAGTTTCTATTACTAAATTTCATAACCTAAAAATATATTTTGAGAAAGGGGGGGGGGGGGTTATCATAAAAATAAATAATAATTAAAAAACTGAAATATAAAATAACAATATTTTTATACTTTCTACGCGACTAATTTCCATATATATTATATAGAGGTTGATCTAATTATATAAAGCCCATTAATATATTAAAATATTTTAATAAAATCAATAAAGCACCCAGAGCCAAGTTTCTTGTCTAATATTCTTGTCTTCTCTAACTTTCGGGCAAACATATCCTCAAACAAGAGCATTTTTTCGACGTGTTAGCCAAAAGCTATAGAAATAAAATTAATCAAGAAACTTGGCTCTTTGTACTTTATCGATTTTATTAAATTATAAGTCAGGGGAAGAACTTTCATATTAAAATATATAGCTTTATTTTGAAAATAAGCAAGTGAACTTTGTCACGCTTTCCCACACAGCAATAACAAACAGATAAAACGGTAACTGTCATTGAATAAGCAATAATATCATATTTAAATATGACAACTTGATTCTCAGATGGTTTGAAAGAGAATAACTTTGGAGGCCGGAATAAACATGCGACAACCAACTAGTGTGCATCCATTTTTGAAAATTCTAAAATACCTATTTTTATAGATATTTATAAAAAAGAACAAGAGATGAAATATCAAACCTAAGATTATTAACAAAAAGGCAAAAATAAATAAAGACAAATATATATTTATGTTTCATTGAATATAGTAAATCTTTTGACTGCGTATATCACACTGAACTATGGACAGAACTAAAACGTATGGGAATTCCAGAACACCTAATTGTCCTGATTAAAGAACTATAAACAGAACAGGAAGCAACAGTTAAGATCGAATTTGATAATACTGATTGGCTCGACCCACAAAAAGGAGAGAGACAAGGCTGTATACTATCACCATATCTCTTCAACTTCTACACTGGACATATCATGAGAAATACCTATACACATAGGAGGAATGAATATAACTTTCGCTATGCTGATAGCAGAAAACAAAGAAGACCTAAAAGAGATTATTGAGAAAGTTGAAGAAGAAAGTGAAATTTTTGGTTTAAAATTAGATATCAGCTATCTTCCATTGTTATAAATAAGGATAGTATGAATAATTTTAGAACTTCAACAGCAAAAAATAGGTATAGATGATCACTTCATATTGTTAAAATCCAGAATTGATAAGATGGGAGGTTGCAGGAGGAAATAGCAAAGGAAAGGACGCAATAATAAAGTTGGACAAGATTACGAAATATAAAGATATTTCATTCAAAACAGAGAAGAGAATTGTAAAGGCATTGGGATTCCCTTTAGTTATTCATGGATGTGAGAGCTAACTCTCCGAAAGGAAGAAAGAAAATGAATTGAAGCTTTTGAAATATGGACATTGAAAACTCTAGTCAGATTACTATGCAAAGATAAAAGATCAAATATTCCAATCTTAAATGAAATTATTCCTGTTAGATCCTTTGAATCCCAAATGTGTAAAGGAAGACTGACCTACTTAGGATAAATAATGAGAAAAAATGCTTCGGAAAAGACGTTGATTTTGGGAAATATTTAAGGAATAAGGAAGATAGAAGAACTGCAATGAGATGGCTAGAAGGGGCCAAAAAGCTACTGGAAGGTCACTAAATGAACTGCAAGGGATGGTCACCAATAGATCAAATTGAGGAAAATTAATCCTTATAGTCACCAAAATTGAATTCACTTGATGGACGCTAACAACACCTTAATGTACCATTCGGTTATAGCCTAAGTCTCACTCCACCAGTAAGACAATGTGCTCTGGATTCTTGAACTGTTTCTATAGGTTTAAATATCTAATGAGCCTACAGTAGTAGTGATCACAATCCTCTTCTAATCCTGTTATGAGTGCTATATCTCGAGAAGACAAAATGAAAAGGAACTCAAACTAACAACTCTTTCTTGAATTTTGATTTTGCATTTGTTGATAATAAAGTAAATTTTTTGAAATATTTCTTGAGAGAGTTAATACTTACGATGTAGTAAATCGTCTACTTGGATAATTGCACGTATTTCTTTTTAAAATTATAATTTAATTATAAAATTATAATGTAATTTGAAATATACTCCAGTGTTTTAAGTCTATATGTATTCTGGACGCAGATTTCTTCAACCAAATGCCTATCGAATGATCCTCCAATTTATCCATCGGTGGTGCAGGCAAGTTTCAAATCTGCCTTCAAGTACTTCCCCGACCCATTGTCCTAGCCGACAACTCCTAGGTGGAGCAATTAGAGCAATTCAAATGAATTAATTTGATTCTTGTGGCACCGAGTTTTAATTGGTCGGTCGGTTTCCTCTGTCCCAGGTTGTTTCCGTCCATCCGCTGCCTGCCTTCCTTCCCGGAAGTCTGGGACCGTGTTGGGTGAGCGAGATCCAATTTTGTTGGAAGTTTGTCATATGGTTGTATTTATAAATCGTGATTTCGAAATAGAATAAATATTTATAGAATTTACTCGTATTTTAAAATTGTCAATTATACATATTGAATGAAATGGAAGCAATAAAGCACAAATTTTTCCTTTAACACATAAAACAAACTTTTCCACTGTCCATACTATGATGGAAAAAAATAGAAGGGCTTGGCTCATCACTAATGTGCTCAACACATAGTATGGAAAGTAGAAAAGTTTGTTTTATGTGTTAAAAGAAACATTCGTGCTTTATTGCTTCCATTTCATCCATATAGATGGTACATTATCGCCCTATAATTATATATATTTATTATTCTATTTTTGCATAAATAAAGAAATAAAAAACGACCAATAATACACCAATCTCTCTCTATATAAGTTCAACGTACTTATAAATTTGTGCTTTATACCTTTCTCAATACTTCACTAATCTGGATGAGATTTAGCAGAATGTAGAGTTAAATCTGGAAAACTGATTTGTAACGTTTTCAACCAAAGATAAATTTATAATGAACCAAATGCTGGGCTAATTACTTATTATTTTTAGTGATGAAATGATGGTGATAATTATTTCTGCATCATATTTTATAGACATTAAGAGTTGATACTACTCTCAATTCTCTCACACTGCTTTGAGCTTTTCTCCGATGGAAGATTCTTGTTTCTTTTTGCTGTTAAACTTTGAACTGTAAGTTTGATTTTTACCAGGCTAGTGTGCTACCTGCTTGTTCTTAACAGTGTGGTGCATTCTGTAACTCCACGGCCAAATATTTGCTTCTAGAGGCTTTCTGAGAAACCAAGAAATGGATAGTTAAGATCAAATTAGCGTAAATACCGTGATCATGTGAAAATATAAGAAAAAATAGAAAAAGGTCAGGATATACCTTTTTGCTTATAATATAAACTACTCGCCTTTTTCTAATTTTTCTTATTTTTTACTTGAACAGCGTTATTACGCAAATTTGACCTTACCTACCCATTTCTTAAATACTCAGGAAGCCTCCAGGACAAATATTTGGTCGTTGAGGTACACCTTGCATCACACTGACGAGGGCCAATAGTCTGAAACGTGTTCGTGGTAGATTTTCGTCCATGGTTAAAAAATACTTTTCAACGACAAGCATAAGTATTATTGGGGAAGCATAAGATAATTCCTTTTTAGAAAGAATAAGTCATAGATGACGAAGCCTTAAGGCAAACAAGCATCACTGCAATGGCGCCATCCTGATTCACCGAGACCGATGAAACCAAGGGCATCTGTTTGGCAGGCAAGGTCATGTTAACTCTGTTTTGGAACCAAAGTGGAGTCATTCGTGAGAATTATACTGAACTAGAACCACACAATAAATACCCATCTGCATTACAAATGTTTCGAAGATGAAGGCTGTTCAAGAGAAGCAATTAGAGAGGGAGCTAGTGAAGTTTCCGTCATTCATTCAGAAGGAGGAAAACCTCTCTGTTGCCAGTGGTCCAGGTGCAGCCGTCACAGAACCCCACCTCAAGCAGGGAGACAACTCGACAGTATGGTCTCAGCGCTTGGACTATTTTCCCCTCCCTCACTGCGATGATCTCCGACCTTCCTTTTATACGGGAATGTCCCGAACGAAAATGTTGTTGATGGCGAGTCCTTCCTCTACCAGGGGCACCGCCTTTTCAATGCTCGCCAGTCCGACAAGAAAATGGCCGGACATCAGCAGCTGGTAGCCCTTCATGTAGTGCACGGGATAGAAGTCCGCGCACCATTCGACATAGCAGCATTGGTCGAACGATTATGCTGTTGAACAAGCCTTGTTCAGAATCTACTTTTGCCTGGGGTTTCTGATGTAAGCCTCGAAATCCTTCGTGGTTGTTTGTGACTGCCCAGCTAGCCTCGGATTTCTGGCGACTGATTTCGCGATCTTTGCTGCTGGCTTTTATAATCCGATCCCTTCCTTTTATTTTGATTTACTGGAATTAAAGGCTCAATGTTTCCGTTATTTTCCGTCGGCTCAATCAGATCCACCAATTTTCATAATTTTTCAATTTTCTCAGCGGCCTGATTTACATTTCCGCTAATTTCTTGACTGGTAGAAACTAGACTTTCTATATACCTGCTTTTTTTTCATTTTCTGCCGATTCTTCGAAATAGAAAGTGTTTCTTGCTTACCTGAGAGACATGCCATCATGCTCGTACTTCCCTTGGCTCTCCGCCAATACTCCAAAGAAATTGTCCAGCTCAATATCACCAATCTCCATCCCGAAAAGCGCGGCCGAGAAAGAGAAGGTGTGGACGCTAACAATGGAGGTTTTAGAAGTAACAATGGACCCGAGAGAAGGTTAGTGTTGTTCCTCAGGCAATCTCCCCACACGAAGTTATCAATGTATGCATACAGCGGAATAGTTAGCTGTTGGCTAACCGTCATAATTACCAGAACAATGGCGCTATAAAGTCTGCCGGCCGAGCGTGCGTTAGTCCTTTAAGGTTTTTGAAATATTGGAATCTTTCCTAGACAAATTTGCATAGTAACTTTATTGAATTATTCATTTTAGTTGGTCGACAATTGAAAAAAATATCTTTCATAAGCATCAATCATCATTTTAAGATAGTTTTGTATTATGTACATCTTTTGCTTCAGATAAAGACACGATAAAATCTTCCGAGAAATATTTCATATATGCATATAAATTTTGAATATAATTTGTTGGTTGGAGGTTGGTTTGAAAAAAATATAGCTACATCAACCAATAATTTATTTATTTCTTGATGTTTCAGTGACTCGCTGAAAGAGAGAGAGAGAGAATTTGTGATAGTTAAATTTTTAAATTGATTTCTTTGGTTACTAAAGAAATATCCTTATAGCTTTTATTGGGTAAACAAGCTTCTTTATTATTTTTATTTGGCGAAATTTCTGTTCTTGTATTATTACACATGTTCGTTAGAATTATATTAATATAATTGCATAAGATTTGATGTATATACAGTGTGAATGAATCATTCACAATGCATATTAAATAATATATCCCTTATATAACTAATTCTAATTCTAAATAAAACAGTATATATATATATATATAGTTATATCAGCCAATTTACCGATAGTATAATATTGTCAAACGTATAAATAAGAAGAAAGACAATTGTAAGGATGATAAGGCAGTTTATTTTTATCACAAACACTAATAACCATTTCATATCAAAGAATAGAGGCAAAAAAAAAATATATGCTTCATATAAAAATATTTAAATCAATTATCACTTCATAAAATAATAAATATTCTGTGTAAGAATATATTATATCATTATTTGATATAGATATCGTTTTTTTTTTTGCTTAAATGTTATAACTGCTGTACAATATATATTTTTATTGAAACAATTATAAACCTAAAACTGTTGGTAGCTTTCACAATTGATTTTGACATAAAATTATGGTTAAATTAGAATAGATAAACCATTGAGTCCTCATAAACATAAAAATAAATTAAGTAAAAAGGCATATATTGGATCAAAATATCATTTATTTTACCAATATTTTATTTGTCTGAACGCCAACTTTTATCAAGGTATTATAACATTTTAAATTGTGTCAACAACAATGATATTTTGATCCAATATATGCCTTTTTATTTGAAGATTTATTTATAGATTGCTCTATTTTCAAAAAAAAAAAATAATATAAATATCCATTCAAAACATTCTAATTTATAGAATATATATAAGAAAAGTATTGTATATAGAATATATGAATCATTTTGTTATCAGTTTGTCAGTCCAATAATCAAGGTCGAGACAATGTTGTCGTGTACAATTTTATCGTGACGCGGAATAATGGACTGACAGACATGCAACATAAAGATGATAGCAAAAATAATCGAGGAAGGATAGGGTCTTCTGGAGGTGATTGATAGGAGAAGAACCAGCGTCTTGTCTCGGAGTGGTTAACGGCATTACTGGAGGGATGGATGGGTAGAACCAGGAAGAAGAGGCCGAGCGTAGAGTTCATGGACAATTTGGGGAGAAGAACCTGAAAAGGAGGAAATAGAGGCAGAGCAGATTGAATCAAGATGGTTAGGAATTGTTCAATTCTGATCAAGGAAGCAAGAAAAAATAAAGGAAAGTTCAAGCGGGTAGATCTTTGACAATTAAAATAATTTTATTGAAATCTTGTCAATAAATGCAAAAGAGAACAGCCTGTACTATTTCAAAAAGCAGATAGAGAGATGATAAGTTTCTATTATAGGGTAATGATTAATAGTGAAAGTTATTTTATATTTTATAAGAAATTGAACTTCATATTTATATATCTTTAAAAGAAAAATAAAATATACGAAATTTTATGCTACTATAATTATTTTATTATTTCACAATTCTTGCACACATACACATTATAAACAAAGCCTTTAATAATGACGATATACCTTCGATTATATCTCAAATCAAAACAGAGTAAAGTAATAATATAATATATCAATTTAAACAAAACAAACATCAGATCAAGTGGTAACAGTTATTCCAGGTCAGACCAAAGGAGCAAGATCAATTGAGGACAAGAAGACACAAACAGGTATCAAGGTGCCAGAAGATCCCGTTGAAGAAAACGGTCAACATGTAAGTCCAGCTCAGGAGAAGATCCTGCCCAAAGCAACGGACATTCACCAGCTAGATTGATGACAGAGAAGGTGGATGTGATTCATCAATGAATACTCTGTAAAATGTTAACTCTCTTTTCTGATTTTTATCATCGTCGACCTTGATGTCTCTCGTGTTAGATAATCCTACAACACTCGCCTAATTTGGAATGTAAAAAATACCTATTATATTATTGTATGATTGGGGTTGTTCAATTGTACAAGACACCACAGAACCTACAATGTTATCAAGACACTAGCCACAAAAAGGAAACTCTATAAAAAAAGTAATACTGCCAGCAACCAAAGAAATTTATGAACACACATTTCGTTCAAATATCTTAACTTTTATGAGGATTTCTTTTTGAAATTCTGTTCAAATATCTTTCTGTGTTAGAAGAATTGGCCTCCGCACAAATAGAAGTACATTTTAACTCTTCAATATCTGGTGTTTATCAATATAAACGCTCTGGATATTTTATATTTCACTTTAGATCATCAACACAATTCCATCCATCTCTATTGGCCACTCGTATATGTGGCGGTAATTCTTTAGCTATGCTTCTAAATTAAAATTTATGTTCTAATTGACAGTAATAAAATTTCAATAATTTTGTAATTTCCTCGACTCGCCTCACCTCAACCTTGAAGTTTGAATCTAGAAGTTGGAATTCCCGACCGTAAATTCTGCAGAATTCTGAGAAGCGGAAAGAATACTTTTTGTTTGTTGAAAAGAGTCAAGATCTCGTTGTACATTTCCACAATTAACCTACGGCGGTATATGAGTAGAGGTGTAATAACGGCATTTTTACCTAAAGTCATATGCTTGGTAATAAAGGAGAAGCCCATTAAGGCGACTGCTTTTACTGGAAGTTCACCACATGTCTACACATGTGAAAAGCAGTTCGACTTTTGCACTTACCAATGTGCCATAGCCCCATTTGGTAGTGCAATCTCTGGTGGGGTTGGACTTTTGAAAGAATCGGGGGCCATTGGAGTATTTTTTACAGAAAAAAATCCCAATGAGGGAATCGAACCCGAGTCGTAGCGGTCGAAAATCAACGGTTTAGACCATCCTTCCACCGACCCCCAAAAAGGTAGAGAGTGAAAGAAAGTTATGACCCCTCTCTCCCCAGGGTAGATTCCAGAAGTGATCGCCAGGTGAACTTGCCCGTGACATAACCGGTTGCATCAACTCAGGGCAATCTCTCCTGTTGACCCAGTTCTCGCGGCGGTGCGGCCAGTAATTGAAACTTACAGTACCTGCTCCACTGCCACATCACTTTACCCGGGTTTCCTTCTTGTTGCCTTATGTACTTTTCTTATGTTTCTCTGCTATACATCGATAAATCACTTACGTTTCTTTTAAAAGGAAAGTGTAGAGTAAAATGGTAACACGAAAGGGAAATGTGCTAATCAAATTCAAATAAATTTATTCATTATTTTACTTTTAAAAGAATCTGTGTTGTTTAGGAATATAATATTCTTGGATTTAAAATAACAAAATATCGCGTGGTGCTAAATTATCAATAATTATATTATTCAACAAATGAAAACACTAAGTTGCGAATGTTTCTTTTAGACATCATTCTACTGTCCTTACTGCGATGAAAAAAATATTGGGAGGGCTTGGCTCATCAATGGTGAACCTTTTCAGCGGTTTCGCCAATTTAATCTACCAGACCGCTTCTTTAGAGCTCTAATAATATATTGGATCATTCTGCTTATATATGCTGCACTGAAGGGTATAATCTCAGAAGTGGTATTCAAGCAAACTATGGACATAAGCTTTTAGGACAGTAGAATTACATATAAATATTGCTTCGAATACTGCTCTTCCTAAACAATAAGTACAAGGCCAATTAGACCCTCCCAATATATTTTTCATCACAATAAAGACAGTAGAAAAGGTTTGATTGATGTGTAAAAGAAGCATTCGCGTCTTAATGTTTTCATTCGCTGTATATAGATAGCACGTTATTGCTTTATCTTAATTTTATTATTCAACCAAATTTTGATTTCTAAATTTATTTCCATCAATAAGAATTAAACTAAATATATAAAAAAAATGTGGCTTAGCAGTGTTATACCGGCCATTCAACTCCGCTACATCTGCTGAATTACTTCTCGAGGTTCCATGGTGGCCCTACGAAGATTGCTACAGTTCCTTAAGTTTATTGTGTTTTACTAGATTCAATCACCAAAAAACAAACCAAGAATATAATACCTGATTTTGTAAGATGAAGAGATAACGAAAAATTTGCAAGAGTTAGATTTAATTGCCTTAATGTTGGACAAAATCAATTTTTTGTCAATATTTGACTATCTATGCGCCAATTTATTTTAAAAAGAAAAATAGTATTTTCCTAATAAAGATATTGAGGCTATTAGCTACCAATCGAAATTTCTGCAGGAGATATATTAATATAGTAGGCGAATATGATTTTGCATTAAAAGCAATAATATGTTAACAGACTTAACTGATTATTGATTCATAGCCGCTGTATGGGTAAGTGCAAATAAAATTATTCCAAATAACGGTGAAAACATATTAGGAAATTGATAAAAATATATCCCTATAAAAGAGAGCCTTAAATTCAAGAATAAAGTTGATTTCCCCTATATATAATAATATATAAATAATAAAAATTCTCATGTGAGCGGTCAGGATATTTTGTTTCAAATATATATATATGTTATTAAAATAGAACATTAAGCCTTCAAGGAAAATTTTCTTTTTTAAATATATTTTATTTTAAAATCTCTCAAGCTTTCGGGATATTTAAATAAACATATTTAAAAAAGAAACTTTTCCCTGGAGACTTAATGTTCTTATTTTAATATTGATTCAAAGGATTATTTTATCGAATTGTGAACTCAAGTCATGAATATATGTTATATTAAATATATATATTTTATTTTAAAATATATTTTCTAGAACAACTCTGTGAAGTCGACCGCCAGATAATGCGGCTCTATACTATATAAATTTATTGTGGTTGTTTTCTTTTGGCCGGAACAAACCTTTGTAAATATGTAATCAAGTAATTTGTTTTGTTTTTCTTCTTTTTTTACGCCTCTCTCTCTCTCAAGTTAAGTATTTCCTTCTAAATTTATCAATAAAAATCGTAACATTATTTATATTATATTGTTATTATTCAATTAGAATATCTATACTACTTATATTTAATATAACAATAGCCTAAAAATGTTTACGACTGCATACCATTGGCATAATACATGTATATATGTGTTTGTATGTTAAATATAACGTTGCTGAGAGGCATTATTTGCTGAGTTTGAATACAAGAGTATTATGCCAATGGTATACATTCGTGAGCCTCTTTTTCAGCTATACACCACACAAATATTTGAAATATATTCAAAGTTAAATATATATTTAATTAAAAAGGCATATATTGGATCAAAATATAATTTATTTTACAAATATTCCAGTTGGCTGAATGCCAACCATTTTCAAGGTAATATAACATATTAATGTGTGTCATCAACAAACTCAGTGCCACATAACGTCAATTGAATTAAATTTCAGCGAACTGAAATATTCGTAAAATATATTATATTTTGATCCAATATATGCCTTTTTTATGAATATTCGAAACTATTATAGACGCGTATGATTCTTTTGAAAATTAAACAATTTCTACTGCCCTTACTGTAATGGAAAAATTAAAGGGAGGGCCTGACTTAATTTTTCCATTGCAGTAAGGGCAGTAGAAATTGTTTAATTTTCAAAAGAATCATACGTGTCTATAATAGTTTCGAATATTCATAACAGATGGCGCTCTGATGCATCATAATTATGCCTTTTTTAATTAAAGATCTATTAATGGATTGCTTTATTGTCAAAAATATATAACTATTCTATTGTAGTTGTTGGAATTCCTAAAAAATATATTTATTGGCGACACTTCTGAAAGAAAATAGAAGAACAGGTAATCCAGACAGAATCCGAAGGAGCGCGGTTTAAAGATTAAATTTGCACGCCACCTGGGGCTTTCTCGGGCGCTGGGTCCGGCGTGTAATCCCCGCGAATTCTGTCATTGTCTTCTAATTGCTCTCTAATAATCCTATAATTGAGACACCCCTCTCTATTTGTGAACTAGGTCTTCCGGTTTGCCAACACCGTACATTGTTATTGCCATGAGGTAACAACGCCAGGCGGCTGATTGAGGGCTTAGTTGATCTGAATTGAACCGTTAGAGTAAATTTTGATGGATTCCTTCTCTTCATGGTCAAATCTTACAAAATATCTGCTTAAATACTCCAATTTAATGACAATATTTATTATGAAAATAGTACAAAAGTGAATTTATACTTAGATCAGGTGGATAAATTAAGAAAAGGGCATTTACTAATTTACTACACCTATTTATTCCGATAGATAGCGCAAGCTATCAGCAACTTTTAGTTGCAACGATCAGGAAATGCCTTTTCACTTAATTTTTATTGTGTTAGACTTCTAATGAACATTTCTGATATTCAGAAATAATTGACTTCCACTGATATTTTAGCTCGTTATTTAAAGATTTTTTATAAGGTCTTTTGCGTGTTTTTTTATTTATTTTTTTTTTATTTAGGAAGTAAAAAAAGGCCCGAACTGAGCTGCATCATTATATCGTTGACTGCCAATATATTCAGAGAAAAATGAGAAATCTGAATATTTTGGCAAGATATTATCAAACCCGGTCTCATGTAAGACTGGTGCGAAATATCTATTCGATTTTTATAGAGGCCATTATCTAAAACAAATTGACCTAAAACCATTTTACTTTCACTGATTTTTCCTCTATGAAGTCAAATACTGAATAAAAAGTTTAATATACAAATTTCAAATCTATTTTACTTTACTAATTGAAGAAATAGTGCAATCAGAAAACAAAACTAAACTTCTGTGACTTAACATCCCTGTTCCTTGCTTTGTCAGGTTATCTCTAGGGTCAGCTCCTTTGGTCGGTGTGGTGGGTTTCAGTTACTCTGTTTCAGCTGAAAACAAAACCAGATGAAAAGACGATCCAGAGTTGTTTATCTAGGAGGTATTACCGTTTGATTTTGCAGAGTTTAAGGCATGCATGATTTGAGGTACAGCGTGGTGCAGGTTGAAGAAGGCCTACAGCCTGAAACCCGTAGGTGTGATGAGCTTTTCTTGATTCATAAAGAAAGTATATTAGGCAAATATTATTAGAACAAACAAATCAGTGATTAATACAAAGCAATAATGCGCTATCTATAGATAACAAATTAAAACGTTAAGATGCAAACATTTCTTTTCACAAATAAATCACACTTCTACTGTCCTTACTGCTATGAAAAAAAAAATATTGGGAGGGTTTGGCTCATCAGTGGTGAGCCCTACCTGCGGTTTCGCCAATTTAATCTACCAGACGCTTCTTTAGAACTATAGTACAGTATTGGATCATTCTGCTTTTATATGCTTCACTGAAGGGTGAAAACTCATAAATGGCATTTAAGCAAACTATGGATATAAGCTTTTAGGACAGTAGAATTATATTTAAATAATGATTAGTTTATATTTATTCCGATAGGTGGGGTGATCCTTTAGGCACATGATTAGGGGATACATATCTCTTATAATTTGAAAACCTGATTCCATACATTCCCCTTTTGTTGTTCTATCAGAATCATTTCTCAATTGCACGAAACAAGCTGAAATATTTCGTTTGAAAGAAATTAATAGAAAAGTGCCCACAGAAAGTTTTGCAACATATTCGGGTTTGAAAGATGGTGAACATAAAGGTATGCACGACTCTCTGGTAGATATATTGTTTATAAAAGTTGGAAGTTACTAGATACCGCTCAAATCTGATGAATATAAAACTAAATGAAATTAGAGTTGATCAAGCTAAATACTATGGTGTGAGATCGGTCAACTTTTACAACACTTCAAGCCTTGCTGAGAGCTTGACAGCTTTTTTCACCGACCCGAGGCCGCGACGGTCAATAGATGGCGTCTATCAATTTACTCCCGGCAATATGTTTCCATCTATATATATATTGAAGCGGTGCAGCAAAGAAGATGAAGAGAAGATATGGGCAAAGCCAGTAAAGGTATGCAGGGGCCCCTCCACACGGAAGTGTTTATTGACAGATTCCAGAGGAGGGGTCGGCAGATAGACAGTCCAGCTGGTGCCGTAGTGAAGGAAGAGGCCGAGATAGCAGTCGGCCTGAAGGGGGTTTGTGCGCCGAGAGGACATCGCAGTCTAGGGGGGAAATGATTCTGGTGACATCGAGATCTGCGGCAAGGAGAAGACGGTGGCGAGTTACCTCCGGGGCGTGTGGATGATTCTACGAGGAGGTGCCAGGAGAGACTGATATCGAAGCGACCTACAAGGCGGTGTAGTCCAAGCTGCACGTGTATAGTGTGGAGCGGAACGCTTCACAAGAGGACATATACAGCGTCAATGATTCTTCTGACGGGGGGTCGAAGGCAAGTCCCACTGTTGTATTCCTTCTGCTAAGTGAGATACAATAAAGCGCTAACTTTAGCTGCAATCCCTTCGAACTCACGTGTGTATATTTGTGGCATACTGAGTAGACAAAGTACACGAACAACGTCTGGGTACGACGTAACAATATATTTAAATATATATTTTTTTCAATTTAGATTTTTTGTTCAGATTTTTTGTGTGTTTTGACTGTCAACCGAGGTCAATTAATCATCTAAGTACAAATTCTCTTTCTCTCTCTCGAAAATTTCCGACCTCCTTTCGAATAGAAAATAATTTTCTACTTTTATGGGGTATTCCCCTCCCCTTTATTCAACAATGATTTTGGTTGAAAGCCAATCGCCATCCGCACCCGCTGATGTGATCAGTACCCCTCAGGCCACTACGGCATCTGATGGCAAAACCAAACAACCCGGGCCTGAAACAGGCAAACCCTCAACCAGCTGGATCGAGCTCATTGACGAGGAAAAACAACTTCCAATGGAGGAGGAAAACACTGGGATCACCACAGTCGGCGCAGGGCGGAAGAGACCTTCCGACTCTGAAGCAGTGGGCCGAGAGACCAAGAGGGGCTGTGTTCAGACAGAGGCCCTGAACACAAAATAAGGAAAGCAATCCCTTTCTGCCAACCCCAGAGTACAAGAATGTACTAACTCAAGGCACAAGCAGGCGGACTTCTGAGCCAAGTCGGCGGCCGGCAAGGTAGACCAATCTGTCTATCTATAATTTTGCTAGGAAAACTGGGCAAAGCTGACGAAGATGGAGGGGCAAATCCTGGTCGGCCTCTCCAGCGTGCAGCTCGCCGACAGACTGATTGAAGAGGGACTGGACATTGATAACACCACCCTCCGAGCCTTCCCTTGAGAAAAAGGACTGAGCGTATTCTGCTCGGCAACGTTTTGTTCTTTGTAACAAACGATGACCTGGTCGTAGCGCTCAGACCCTATGAACAGGTGGTGTCAATCCCCCAGAAATTGATGGAGCTGGAGGTTCCCCATCAACCTCATCCCTGCCGGGCGGATGCACGTCGTGAGGCGTTCACAAACTTCACGACGGTATCAAGTAGTCCCATATACCAGGTCGACTGGAGGTGAAGTCCAAGGAAATTGTAGCTCCTATTTATGTGTCATATGGGATACGCTGCTCCCTTTGCCACAAAATGGGCCATAAAAGAGCTAATTGCCCACGGAGGTCTGGAATTCAGGAGGACAGGATAGTCATCCCTGAACAAAAGCCCGCTGAGCGCCCGAGTACTTGGAGCAAGCCCCTCTCTTCCCAAGTTATTCCCTCAGCCGCTACAGAGCCTTCACCCCACACTTCTTCTGCCGCTCCACCTTTGAGTGAAAAATTTCAAGAAAAGAATTCTTAAACTTCCTCTTCCATCTGCGTCTCAGAAGACCCCTCCTTCCCAGGAGAAGCGCAACATGGCACAGAGTCAAATGAACTTACTATTACAAAATTAAAAGTCGACAGAAGCGTTTTCCAAAGCCAAGACTTTGGGCTTGGAGAGAGGTGAACTCCTTCAGGCCTTTACTCACAATGGCAAGATCAACACGCTTCTGACTAAATCCAACGAGCAGAAGAAGTCCTTCGACAGCTTGGCCAGCACGCTGATGGCTCTTACAGGGGGCACAATTAGCACTCTATACAAGAAGCTGTCGCGTGCTAGAACTTCTGCCCGGCAGATAAAATGAACTCTCGTGGTCCACCCGTGGCGCAGTCTTTCCCGCGGTGAGGGCCACCACTGTGCCACGACTTGTATATATTTTATATATATGTAAATTTATCAATTTTATATTTTACATTTATTTATCTATATTTATCCTTATTTAATGTTATTTATTTATATATATTCTGTATTTAACCTTATATCTATATTAATAAAATGCAAATTTCATAAGAGGACATCACTAAAAACTTTCGTTACAATGCATCAATTTCGACCAAATTTTCAACATTTATGTAAAACGAGATGGAGCAGGTTTTGCTTAACGTCAAAATATTTTTCCCTAACATTAACATGCGTAACTTCGCTGTTATCGATTAAATACAAAAAAATCAACAGAGTTAATTTTATTTATATATAAATACAAAATTAAATTTCAACAGAGTTAATATTTTTACATACTAGCTAATAATCTCAATCTAAAAATATAATATAAAAAGCCAACAATGAAGAGTGAATGTAAGATAAAAAGCCAACAATGAAGAGTAAATGTAATATAAAAAGCCAACAATGAAGAATGAATGTAAGATAAAAAGCCAACAATGAAGAGTGAATGTAATATAAAAAGCCAACAATGAAGAATGAATGTAAGATAAAAAGCCAACAATGAAGAGTGAATGTAAGATAAAAAGCCAACAATGAATAGTAAATGTAATATAAAAAGCCAACAATGAAGAATGAATGTAAGATAAAAAGCCAACAAAGAAGAGTAAATCTACTTATATAATTGCCTTATTCTGTCTGTGTGAAGTTCACTGTGTGAAGTTCACAGATAGATTTTGGTCAGAATATAATATAAAAAGCCAACAAAGAAGAGTAAATCTACTTATATAATTGCCTTATTCTGTCTGTGTGAAGTTCACTGTGTGAAGTTCACAGATAGATTTTGGTCAGAATATAATATAAAAAGCCAACAATGAAGAGTAAATATGATATAAAAAGTCAACAATGAAGAATGAATGTAAGATAAAAAGCCAACAATAAAGAGTAAATGTAATATAAAAAGCCAACAATGAAGAATAAATTTAAGATAAAAAGCCAACAATGAAGAGTAAATATAATATAAAAAGCCAACAATGAAGAATAAAGGCAATGTGACACGGGAAAAAATGTTCACTAGATAAAACTATGATTTTCTAATGTAGAAAATTAGGAAAGACAAAATTCAGGATGACACGGCACACAGGGACCGGGAAAAATGTTCACTTTATCGAGAGATTCAAATTTACGAGTTTCAAATTATCAAAATATATCTTTTTTTTTAATAAGTTTTTAGAGAATTGTTTTAACAAATGTTCGCTAGACAAACCTTTACTCGGGTAAAACCCCGGGCGAAGCCGAGTACGTTTTATAAGTTTATAGAGAATTGTTTTAACAAATGTTCGTTAGACAAACATTCACTCGGGTAAAACCCGGGCGAAGCCGGGCACATCCGCTAGTAATCTTATATGTACATTGTAATAAATCAGTTTCAATCTCTCTCTCTACAAACGCATACATATATATAGTAATCTATAATAGAAATATTGTGCCATACATAGTATGTTATTTAGGGATAGAATAATAGTGCTATGGTTTTATGGCGTATGTGGGAGGATTATTGATGGCAAGATTTATTGCGTTGTTTTGGCGAGCTAGATAAAATATTTATGTCCAATTATTTAGCTAATGTGTTGGTGATTGCGTGCAACTCCTCAGTTGATTTGGAAATGTTTTATTTAGACGGTTTATTAGATTAAATATAGATGTGTTGATTTCATTGTGTGTGTGAAATTTATAAATTTATATAACACATGTACAATATATTTGATATATACATTTAAACACATAACAAGAGAGATTGAGATTGAAACTGATTTATTACAATGTCCATAAAAATTATATAAGGTTAAATACAGAATAAATATAAATATGAATAAATATGATTATATAATGATAAAAATATGAATAAATAGATAAAAATAATTGATAAATATACATATTATATATATATAACAAGAGAGAGAGAGATTAAAGTATCATAGCATGGAGTTAGGATCCTCCATTAGATTGAGTTGATTTTGTGAATTTTAAACCGAATTATACAGCACATAGAAAATTGTTTTTATTGAAACTAGAGTTCTGATATAAAAATGTCTGTTTTCTCATTCCCATTCACCTCTCCATGACTCGTCAATATAGCAGATCATAACAGAAAGTTTCTAGTTGCCTTAGAGATCTTGGTTTCTATGTCTTAACACACCAGTAGAATAAGAATTGTGTCACCTTCACAAAAGGTTGTGTTTTACTAACACAGTTGCGGTCATTAGCTTCTGAGGCGTCGAAAGAGAACTTTTTTCGAGATTTTCTGTTGTATGTTTAAATGAGATTTATACTTAAAATTTAAATTAAATTAACGAAATAATCAATCAGTTGTCATTAAAATCATAAAATTGTATTTAATTTATAAATTTTTGATTAAAATGTATCTCAATTCATGATAAAAATGTGAAAACCGTTTAAAATGCAAAAATATTTTATCACAATAAGTTTATTTTTATTAAGGCTGTGGAAAAGCGATTATCGCTCGAAAGCTATCATTTTAAAATAAAAAGAAACTCATTGTGATAAAATATTTTTTTAAATGTAACTCAGTAATCAGTTCTAAGATTTTCTTTCGATTTGAAAGATCCGTATCCTTGTGAGGGGCCTGTTATTAGTGCGAAATAGACTTAGCAAAACACTAGGGAACTAGGCTAAAATAAGTTTTTATTTTAATTAATTTTGATCAGAGTTCTACCATTATGTGATAACCTTTGTATGAAACACTGGGTAATAAAATGTCAACGAAACTTCTGTTGATTCCAAATTTGAAACTGTTTCGACTTAAACTGAAATTCTGATTTCAAAAACAGCAATTTTGATTTGAGCATCTAAATTTTATTAAGGTTGAGAGGAAACCTCGATCGAGTGGGGAGAAATGAAGTATGACCTTGGAGATCATAGTTTATATGTCTATTTCATACCTGCACCAAGTAAACTTTCTTGAAAAAGGAACGAAAGTATCATTTGCTATATAATATTGATATATAAATACTGTATATACGTTTTCAGCAGAGGTTTACTATGTACTTGTGTATATAATATAAATTACAATTATTAATATTATTCAATAATATCATCAAAATCACAATCCAGGGTTGAATTTCTTTCTCCGCTTCTATTTCTCTAGCTTTCCGGCTAACATGCCCTTTACCATGAGCTCCTAGGAGTTTCGTTGTTAGAGATTTTGTATTTACAAGTATAAAAACCTCCAGTATTCGTATATTAGGGAATTTTGGCTTTATATTATCTTTTTAATGTATTATCATACACCTAACCTGAGAGAAAAGTTAGGAAAGTTTGTGGTAAATCATTTTTGTGCGGACTAGGCGTGCCAATGTACAGATATTGATTCCGCCCAGAATAAGAAAACATTCAAACATTCATGGCCATCATTTATTAATCCCCTGTACCGCTACGGTTCTGTTTCATTGCCTCCTTGATTTGACGCCGTTGTTTCTCGGGTGGGGCACTCTAAATTTATGTCTGTTGGAGCTCGTTTTTGCTTGTCTGTTCTTCTGCAAGTGGCGAACTCGGTGTGAGGAATAACTCTGCCATTTATACCCATGCCATATTGTGCTGGTATATCTCGGCATCCTTCTTATATATCGATTACCCTTGGTGAAACTCTGACAGGAGAGGTTGATTCCGTTATATCTTGATGTTGGAAGATATCACTAGATATCTGGTTGTGACTTTGATAGATATTCATTTTCCTATAGTGAGGTCCCATATATTGTCCTCTAGTTTTGTTCATAGTAAGGTTCTATTAATTAAACACAGGTTGTATTCAGAAGGAGGCTCCATCAATTAAACATGGGTCATTAGATTGCGTTCAGAGTATGTTTTCACCAATTAAACACAGATTGTGTTCAGAGTGTGTTTTCATCAATTAAACACAGATTGTGTTCAGAGTGTGTTTTCATCAATTAAACACAGATTGTGTTCAGAGTGTGTTTTCAATTAAACACAGATTGTGTTCAGAGTGTGTTTTCATCAATTAAACACAGATTGTGTTCAGAGTGTGTTTTCGTCAATTAAACACATATTGTGCTCAGAAATAAGGTTTTATGAATCGAACACACAGGTTTTCTTCAGAGTGATGTTCCATCAATTAAACATAGACTGTATTCAGAATGAGGTTCCATAAATTTATAACGGGTTGTTTTCAGAGGTTTGTCAATTTACTACAACGTATTTCTTTGTTAATTATTTCAACCTTTACCTTCTAATAATCACTGCAATTAGAGCAATTAAAATTAAACCCAGGTTTCAAGGTGCGAGGTGGAAGTCTGACATTGCATACTTGGATAAAATTTGTACGTAGTTGGTCTGTATTATTAGAATGGAAACATATATTATTGGATAATACTTAATTTATTATTATATTTTGAGTATATCTACAGAGAGAGAGAGAGAGATTGAGATTGAAACATATTTATTAATCGTACCTATAAAATTGTATAGGGTTAATATATATTTAACATTCTCATTCAATAACTTATATCATTGCAGTAAGGTCTAGTAGAGATAATATTAGATAATATTATTGAAAATACCACATTGTGTGTGTGTGTGTCACTAAATGTATTTGTTACAAATTTTATCGATAGATAGTAATTGAAATCATATATATATAGTGTATAATAAACATTAGCCCGTCGCACATCCGACACATAAATTCGAGGATACCTCTTGAAAGGTAATAAACTATTATTTCATGTGTTATTATAACAAACCAATACCTGTTAACTGTGTAAGTGATTGAATCCTATTTTAATTTATGTGTTCGTTGAGTGAACATTAGATGAAATAAAGATGTATAATTCTTCTTAACTTTTACCTTGATTCTTTAACCTAGGTTTTATATTGTTTTAAGAGAAGCAACTCATTAGGGACATAGTATTTCAAATTTCTGGCTTCGTGACCTGGCGTCATCAGTTATTTAAAGGTTGGTCTCAGTTATGTGTCCTTGCCAGCACTCAGAAATCCCTCCATCTGCATGTGTGCTGGGAGTTAGTAACGAGGAACGAGCTTCCTTTAAGACAATTTGTTATGTTAGGTGGTGATGGCGTCATCACCTGTTCGTCGCGTTCTCTTGACGTAATTCTTCCTCTGGTTGGCTTCACATCCAGAACTCCGAAAAGGTAATAGAGATTCAATATTGGAGAGTCTTCCTGCTACTTCAGGTTCGACGCACAAATTCTTCAGCAAACCTCAGAGAACTTCTTGGGTCAAGAAAATTTGAATTCTATTAAATATTTTACACAAGAATTCAGTTTGAGAATATTATAATTCTTTATTATCGCCCATAATCGTACAAATACCTCGTTAGAAATTTGCTGATCTAAAATCTTTCCCTCAGAAATAATTTCATAATAGATTAGTGGTTTTAAATTTTAAAATATCAACATGGGACCTCTTGATTTTCGACTTCTAGATTCTGGCGACATACATACACGAAGCACCATCCTATAACATTTTTATGTCAAGTTTATAGGCATATACCAAGTTTTCTTTGAAAAATGTATTTATTTTTTATTATTATTTCATTGAAAATGCATATTAATATATCATTTTTAGGGCACTCATTTCTTCTGGCCTAAAATTAATGTGGTAAATACACTGCGTGACATTGAAAATGGAACACCAAGAAATAGTGGCCAGAAAATTATGCAAATTTCAGGGTAGACGCGCCTAACCGAGTTATGCAAATGATGTAAAATGCGCAGCTCTCGTGCGCACATGGAGTAAGATATAAGGGAAGGAACTTGCAGAAAGGACAGTATTCGTGTCGTTATTTCTTCAAGGAAAATCATTGTAGAAATTTTGTTCTTGTGTCAAAAGACACGTGTAATAACAGAGAATGCCAGGTCATCGTAAACGGAGGTAGTTCAAGCAGACAGACGCTTTTACGAGGGGCATGGTGATCGGACTGAAAAGGGCAGGTTGGTCCATACGTCAAATCGCAGCTGATACACACCTTGGTGCGTCCACGGTGCACCGACTGTGGAGAAGATGGTTGGAACAAGGAAATGTGGCAATTTATAGGAATGTCGGTGCAACCAGAGTGACGTCAGCACGTGTGGATCGGCGTATCCTCCGACAAGCAGTGGCGGCCCCACAAGCCACTTGTACCGCCATCCTGCAACATGTGCAAGACACCCTAGATCATTCCATCTCGACCAGAACCATTTCCCGTCGATTGGTTGCTAATGGCTTGCACTCATGCCGTCCGCTAAGAAGACTGCCATTGACCCCACCGAATAGGCGCCAACGTTTGGAATGGTGCCGGGCTAGATCGACGTGGATGACGGAATGGCACAGGGTCGTGTTCTCAGATGAGTCGCGTTTCTGCTTGTCCAGTGATAGTCGCCGTGTACGCGTGTGGCGTCGACGTGGAGAAAGGTCCAATCCGGCAGCAATTGTGGAACGCCCCACCGTGCGACAACGTGGAATCATGGTTTGGGGCGCAATCGCGTATGATTCCAGGTCACCTTTACTTCGTATTCAGGACACTATGACGGCCCAACGATACGTTGATGATGTGCTGCGACCGGTGACACTCCCCTACCTTCAGGGGGTACCCAATGCCCTTTATCAGCAGGATAACGCCCGACCGCACACTGCTTGCATTAGCCAACAAGCTCTGCAAGATGTACAGATGCTTTCCTGGCCACCGTACTCTCCTGATCTCTCACCAATCGAGCACGTCTGGGACATCAGTGGACGCCGTTTACATGCCTTGCCACAGCCGCGTTCAGAAGACGAACTGTGGCAAATGGTTGAGAGGGAATGGAGAGCCATCCCTCAGGACGCCATCCTTACTCTGATTGACTCTCTACCTAGACGTGTTGCTAGACGTGCGTGCATCGCCGTCCGCGGTGGTCCTACTTGCTACTAAGCCGACGCCGTTCTCGCTCTGTATTATGACTATCATTTTGAAATAAAGATCACTTATTGTTCGTCCCTGTCTCTCTCTGTCTGCCGAGTTTCATCACTTTCTGACCACTATTTCTTGGTGTTCCATTTTCAATGTCACGCAGTGTATATGAAAAAACGTCCTTTAGTAAGAATGGAAGGGATGAAGTGTCTTCATATTTCATTCCAGATAATCCTTGTAGAGTATACAATGGTTTATGAAGTTTAGTTATCGTTTAAAGATTATTGTTTGGAGAGAGATAATAACTTAGCATTGAAGTTTATATAAGTAAATATATTCTTATCACAATATGCATACAGAGATGTATTGGTTTTGGCTTCTTCATGAATTTCAATAAATGAATAGTCTTTTTAAATTTGATTTTAAATTATTCTACATATCATATTTAAATACAAAAAGAAAGATGGCGCTCTGCCATCTAAAATGCTCATGTGAGAGCGGTCAGGATATGCCTTTTTTAATAAATATCAAAACCTGACCTTTTCAATCTTTAAATTATTTTTCGCATATTATATTTAGGATATTTTAAAATTATATTAATTTCATCTTGCATAAGTAACCGAGAAGTCACAATATATTTCTAGAATTAATGAGAGAGAAGCATGGCATGGTTATGTTGAAGATGGAATTATAGTTCGTCTATCAGCACGATAGTTTGTGAAGTTACTCAAGAGAGGAGTTATTTGGAGAGATGACAAGCTGCTATTGCGAGGGACCTAAAGATAGATCTACATATCATGTTTTTCTATCCACATCTGTGGCCAGGTATCTTATCACACGTGGTATTGCATAGAGGTCGATGTTCGGTGTGTTTTAGGATTAAATCAACTTCGCTGAAATGTGATAGAAAGGAAGATAAAATAACTATAGCAGGGACCTCTTTCGTAATCTGCGAACATCCATTCAAAGACCCCGGGTATAGAAGAAATCCGCGAAACTGATCAACCTGATATCTACATATTGGTTGTTTTGACTTTAAAGTGACCGAGGTTCTTATATGTCTTATACTTACTTCGTGTTGGGATCGGGGGTAATGAGGTGGCAGATGAATTAGCAAAGACTCAGAACGAAACACTATAAAGGAATGACAATACATCCAGATGACACAAGAACTTATAGGACATGCAATAACTGTCCTGGTGTGTAACTAACACCAACCCATATATTCTCATACCCAGCAATGGGCGCAGCCTTTAAGAAAATTGATATGGACCCAGAGCAGCAGCTTTACACACCCAAGATAGTGGATATTGCAACTGCTGTGATAGAGATTCATGGTAACATCGGAATTCCCAAGTCAATTATTTATTCGATTGAGAATCAAATGCAGCGATCGAGGGTAGGCTAGACTTTTTATTCAAGGTCCACCAGTTGATATCTGTGTTTTCCAACAGACAATCGAGACGCTCAAGATTTAGCCTAGCAAGAGGGGGCCTGGGGACAGTGAGACGAGACAGTAAGATCAGACGCAGCAGGCATGTCACTCGGGGTCGTGAGTTGAAGTAAGAAGCGCATGTGGACAGACCTTCTCTTATTATCTCTCTTTCCACAATTGTGACATTCTACCTTTAATACTTCTATTTCTTTTTGTGTCGTATAAATATATATTGCCACGTGGAAAATTAGGGAAGACAAACTTCGGGGTGACACAACAATTTATTTAAGGCAAGAACAAACTATGGATGATAAAAAAAAAAGATAAGCAAAGAGGGAAGTTTACAGAGTAACAAAATATAAACATAAAAAACGATACTCTGTTAATAAAATAATACATACTTTGCTACGATATTATTGTGAGGGGTGGAATTCAAAAGTGATTTTATAATAAACTAGAACATTAACTCGTTCATTGAACTATTGGACTTTATTCAACGATTTAGAACGTTTAGAACGATTATTTCATACTTTATTTAAACTATTCTAATCGTTCAAATAAAATAGCCATTTTTTTTAATCTTTTCGTCCAGTTGCTCATATTGAACATTTGAACTACTATATGATAACCTAAATATAGATAAGCAAATTTTGCTGAGCCATCAGAAAAGAATTCTTCTACAACGACTTATGATCTGATAATACAATATCGGGAGAAAGTTGGTAAATTTGACAGGTTTTTAAAATAAAGATTTTGTTTATATGAAAAATTGAATACATGATGCACTTTAGGGGATTAATATATAATGGCATATGTAATAAACATCTATAATCGTGGATTTTTTTATCAAAAAGATATAAAACAGAGTAAAACCATGCGAATTTTAACACACATCCATTGCTCAGATTATTGTATTCATCCATATAGGTAGAGATATGACAATTTTCTTCTTTAAGCTGTAGGTATCATATTTCAAAAGACTTTAGATGCTGATTTCAAAATCGATGTAGTGTGTTGAGATGTGGAGGGAGTATTTGTATAATGAAGAAGGATTCAAAGTTTACGGCGACAAGTTTATCTTATTTGTGCTGTGTAATCGCAAGCGCTTTCGGACTATGACGTCCTTCAACAGGCAAGGACGTCGAAGGACATCATAGTCCGAAAGCTTGCCGTTTATACCGCACAAGTAAAAGAAACACGTCGCCGTAAACTTTGATTCCTTCTTCAAGATGTTGTCTGGCGATTCCTTCTCTTGTAACCTGTATAATACGTATTAAGGTTAGATTCAGAACAATATAGCACCACATCAATAATTTATTTAACTCCCGACGTTACAGTGACCTGCTCTCACTCTCCTCAGGTGAGTTAAATAAATCATTGGTTGATGTGGTGGCTATATTTTCCTGAATCAACTTCTAACCAACAAATGATCTTCGGAAATATTAAGGTTAGTCCTTGAGTTCAAGATGTACGCATGTTGGCATCTGTATGTAGGCGGCCACCCCTCCCGCTCGTCCACCATTCATCAACTTGACATGACAGTATATCCTCTTTTGGACTCGAGCCTTGTCACCAAAGAGTTCTTTGTTAGGAATGTACTTTGTGCGCGCATAATAAAGCCTTGAATTATACAATAGGAAGGCTAGTTAGCCCTATATTTCAAAATACTGATGAAATATTCTTGTAGCAATATTTCCTCTTCAACGATTATTTTTTTGAGAGAGAAAGTGTGAATAAAATTTTGAAAATCAAAAAGCATTCTAGTCCTATATATCCTATGGTCCTACCTATAGTCAATTGGTGATATCTGTGAACCACGTCACCGATGATCGCCGGAATTGTTATGAGTAATAAAAAAATATTCATTAAAAAATCCTGATATGCTAAATCAATGGTAGAACCCAGGTGGATAGGGGAGGTTGATATTAACACAAGGCGATGTTTGTGTTTGGTGGAATATTGAAGATCTTGTGTACTTGGAACACTGGTTTCCGATTTGTGTGTGGTCGGAGATTTGCCGTTGAGATATGCTTTCAACAAGTTGAGGAAATGTTTGAAGTTTTATTCCTCAAATCCTCATTTCTAGTCAACCTATATCGGGAGCTACTCCAGCAAATAACGCTCGGCCTCACGAAACGCTTATAATCCAAAATAAAATTCTGATTTTTAAGGAATCAAATTCCCATCCCACTTAGTCCCCAGACCTTGATCAATCGGAGTACCATCGTTTCAGATCGATCGAAAATTTCTTTCGCGTAAAATATTTCAAAAATTCCAACGAACTAGAAGTATAGTTCGGCCGGTTTGCATCCAAGCTTAAGAAATGGTACAACTCTGGGGAATCTCTCCTTATGATTGAAAGAAATGGTTAAGACCATAGAACAAAATGGTTTATATTTCAAATAATAAATCTATTGTTTTTATCCTATAGTCGTTTGAATACTTATCCAGAAAACATTAATTCCTTTCTACTTATCTTCTGTATAATTAAATTAAACATATTGATGTAATGCAAGTCTTATAACGCATTTTTAAAACAGCGATTAAAATAAATGATAAAGATATAATTGAACACTTTTAAAAATTTTGCTTATACACTGGTCCGCAAAATGAAAGGAACAACATATTTTTTCATTTATCTCAAATTTTATTGAACATTTATCAAGGAAATTTTATACACAATTTTATTATTCCATTATTGATTAAAATACCCGAAATCAAAGAATTCTAACACGTATTTTATGCAAATTAGCCGGTCAAGCAATGATCTTCTTGCAGTCAGTGCATAAATATCTTGGATATTGTTGTTAATATGGGGTGTGATCTCCTTTAACTGATAGACAGGCTCTACATCGGTGACCCGTACTAAGAATTAGGGAGTTTATCAGCTCCTGTGGAATCAACGCCCACTCTTGTGTTAAGGCTGTTTCTAGCTCATGAGTGTTTCTAGGAGGGGGTTGGAGGGATGAGATCCGTCGTCCTAGATTGTTCTATACATGCTCAATGGGATTTAGGTCTGGAGATCGAGCTGGCCAATTCACAAGAGCAATTGCATGGTTTTGGAGAAAATTGTCGACCACACCAACCCTATGTGGTCGGGCATTATCATCCATTATAAGAAGGTTTTCTACCATTTCTAATGATTGAGGCATCACATATGCTGCCAAGATCTCGTCCCGATACCTCTGTCCAGTCAGGGTTTCTTGCCGAAAAATGTGGAGTGCTGTGTGACCGCCCAAGAAGATTCCAGCCCAGACCATAAAACATTGGCTTCTGTAGGAATCCCTTTCAACCATATTTCGGGGATTATTTCTGGTTCCTACCTCTCTCCAGACAAAGACACGACGATAATAGCTGTTTAGAGAGAATCTGGACTCATCAGTGAACATTACATGGCTCCATTCATCTGGATTCCAAGCGACATGTTGTCTGCGCCAAAGTTCCCTTGCTCTCTTTTGAGGTGGTGTCAACGGCACACAAATTATGGATCGTCGAGCATAGAGGCCCTTCATGTGAAGCCTTCTGCGTATTGTATCAGTTAAAATGGGAGAAAACTTTCTTCTAATGGATTATAATGCCCGTCCACATAGGGCTGATGTGGTCGACACTTTTCTCCAAAACCATGCAATTGCTCGGATGAATTGGCCAGCTCGATCTCCAGACCTAAATCCCATTGAGCATGTATAGAACAATCTAGGACGACGGATCTCATCCCTCCAACCCCCTCCTAGAAACACTCATGAGCTAGAAACACACTTTAAAAAAAGAGTGGGCGTTGATTCCACAGGAGCTTATAAACTCCTTAATTCTTAGTATGGGTCGCCGATGTAGAGCCAGTCTATTAGTTAAATGCGATCACACCCCATATTAACAACAATATCCAAAATATTTATACACTGTCTGCAAGAAGATCATTGCTTGACCGACTAATTTGCATAAAATACGTGTTCGATTTCTTTGATTTCGGGTATTTTAATCAATAATGAAATAATAAATTTGTATATAATATTTTATTGATAAATGTTCGATAATGGAAAAAATATATGGAAAAAATATGCTGTTCCTTTAATTTTGCGACCCAGTGTATTATCCATTGGTAATACTCTTAATGTAGAACAAACTTTATTCTTGAGAAGTTTTGGTCAAAGGTATTTTCTCTTTTAGGTCTTCAAAAATTCAAGATAGCCTGTAAGTTGTTTCTTTATAGATCCAAGTAGCACAGGTGCGCTTGTGTATGGGAATAACTAGAAGCTATAGATTTCTTAAGCGCCAACGTTCTTTTTGTACAAAGTTCCTTTTAACAATTCATTTATAGATTCACTATTGGGGATCTTTCTATTTCTTCAATCAACCTTCTAATATATGGATGATTTCTTTGTTAAGAATTGAAACAGGTTAGAGAAGGTGTTGTCGTGTCTCTCCATTCACCAACACGACTGCGTGGGCAAATAAGGCTTTTATTGCCAACAAAAGATAAGTGCAATGCTTGCCTAACGTGCTACTGGACTGTCACTCTAAAACTGACAACGGTATTTATCTCTTACAAAAGCAGAATTAATAACTATGAAAAATAGCATAACTAACAACTATGCAAAATACAATGAAAGTATGCTAATACACAACAGCAGGTATTGGAGGAATACCGTCATCTTCGCTGTCTGCTTCTTCTTATTCACGTTGGACCTCGAGATAGTCCTGGTGTTTACTCCCAATTTTGTGACCCGCCATAACGTTTATTGCTGTAGTTTAAGGGCCCATCTCGTTGATCTCCCGTTTCCTTTTTCAAATTGAACAACTAGCAAGGGCGTAGTGATCAGTAGCATTAAAAATCTCACGATCAAAACGGTACGGTCAAAATTTTCTAATGGACCACCTTGCGACTAAACAATATTTTCGTGTTGTTGAATAATTCTTCTCCGCCTTTTCAAGGTTCTTAAAACGAATCCAACTGGTCTTTCTATTCCGTCATTGATCTTCACAAACACAGCTCCAATTCAGTAACCGCTGGCATCGGCATAAAGCTCGACTGCAGCTGTTCCACGTGCATAGAATAGAACCATACGACAAACCTTCCAACCAGCTGGACTAGTAACAACTTACAGGAAGACGTTATTCCCACAAGAAAAGGAACAACGTCAGTGAATAATTTATCAGTTTGATATTTGTTTGTTGTTTACTCGTCAGTTTAAGTTTGTGGTGAAATTAGAAACATCGTGTTCAGAAAGCGAGCTTGTCAGCTCGGAATACGCTTCGAAAATCAGTCTTGCCAACTACTCTTTTTTTATATCAACGAGTAAGAGGAATCCTCATCGTTATTAAATAGATCTCTGTTCTACTTGACATCCTGACCAAACCTGACATATGTACCTCACATTGGACGATATATTTTTATAAATTTTATTGCCATCTATCTTTAAAATTTATAAGAAAATTGATGTTTGGCAATGTGTTTCTTTGTATAGGTCTCTAGATATAATACACACTATTATTAAAAAGAAACATACGAGGTGTGTTCAAAAGGTATCGCGACTTTTGTGTTTTTTCAAAGATTATTTATTTATTCATGAATACCTATTTTGTCCCCTTCAAAGTAATCCCCATGAGATATTATACACTTGTGCCAACGGTTTTTCCAATCTTCGAAGCACTTCAAAAAATCAATTTAAAAAAATCTTTTTCAGCTCCTCCTTCGTTGCCGTCTTTATCTCGTTAAGCGTAGCGTAACGTCGTCCTTTCATGGGCCTCTTCAGTTTAGGGAACAAGAAAAAGTCACAGGGGGCCAGATCTGGGGAATACGGTGGCTGCGGCATCATTAGTGTGTTGTTTTTGGCCAAAATGTCGCGCACAAGCAACGATGTGTGAGCAGGGGCGTTATCGTGGTGCAAAAGCCAATTTTTGTTCTTCCACAAATCCGGGCGTTTCTGGCGGATTGCTTCGCGCAAATTGCGCATAACTTGCAGGTAATATTCCTTATTGACCGTTCTACCCTGTGGCAAGAACTCATGATGCACCACGCCCCTGCAATCGAAGAAAACTGTCAGCAAAACTTTCACATTCGACCGAACTTGGCGCGCTTTTTTCGGTCTTGGTTCGTGCGGCAGCTTCCATTGAGATGATTGAGCTTTGGTTTCCACGTCATAACCATAAACCCACGCTTCGTCACCAGTTATAACCCTCTGGAGCAAATTTGGGTCGTCGCGGACAGAGTCCAACATCTCATTAGCAATGTTCATGCGATGCTGTTTTTGGTCGCAATTGAGAAATTTTGGTACGAATTTCGCGGCGACCCGTCTCATGCCCAAATCATTGATAAAAATCGAATGGCACGAGCCAATCGATATGTTTAGGTCCTCATCAACTTCTCTAACGGTGATTCGACGATTGGCCAATATCATTTTCTCCACTTCATTAATTTTGTCGTCTGTTGTTGAAGTGCTCGGGCGTCCGGCACGCTCTTCGTCGTTCACATCTTCTCGGCCTTCTGAGAACATTTTGTACCACCGATAAACGTTGCTTCGATCCAAGGTAGCTTCTCCGTATGCCACAGTCAACATTCGGAATTCATCTGCGCACTTAATTTCGTTTTTCACACAAAATTTGATACAGGTTCTTTGATCCATTTTTTTTTTGAATAGGTAAAAATCTCGAAGACGATCCAAAACACCTGCAAGCAAAGCAGCTGTCAACAATCAAGTGAACATTCAAAATGGCCATGCTTGTCGGCATAAGTGAGAGACATGAGTACCAACATAAAGCCACAAAAAGATAGTAATTCGAATATACGTAACCCGCGAAAATTCAAAAGTCGCGATACTTTTTGAACACACCTCGTATAGACAAATATTATTTGATACGAACTTTATATATTACTTTAAAATGAGAAAACTCAACCGAAAATGTAAGATGAAATTATCTTTAGTCTAAGATCCTCCTATATACATATATATTCCTAATGTGCATGATAAAATATATATACTTATTACATATACTTTTACTAATAAACTCTATTCATTATATATATTTTTTGACATCAGGCGGCGTTTTATTCGTTTATTAATGTTCTCCTGTAGAAGGGCAGAGATGCCCGAAAGCTTTTTTTTAGACTACTTTAATAACATAAATAGAAACTCATCTCCAGAAACCTCTCAATTGTTTAATTATATATATAAAGAGACAAAGGTCGCCTCTTCCATCAAAATAGTCAAAACCGACGTCATCTATTGACCGTCGCCGCAAACTAGCGGCTTCGGGTCGGTTACAAAGCACACCACAGCACTAGGCAAACTGAAAAGTGTCCACCTACCGACCCGAGGCCGCTAGTTTGTGGCGACGGTCAATAGAACGCGTCTGGTTTTGACGTCAATTTTGACGGGAGAGGCGACCTTTGTCTCTTTAGATCAATATCTTCCAGGCAGAATTTCCATATATATGTGGCAATATCGTTGCGGGGTTTCTTGTTGTTGGATGTGAATAGTGAGATTTGGTTGAAGCGCAGTCGTTGAGTGGTAAGTGAAGCACACAGTTAGGAATAATCAGGACACATGATGAGGTTTGAAAATAAAAGGCAACTGGATTGGAGGAAAGAAAGCTTGAGAAGACGGAGCGATTTTGATTGTTAATTAACTGATCACATGGTGGTGATTGTACTTAGCTATGAGCTGAGCGGGGAGAGGTCCTGGGCCGATGTCACCTCGTTGGAAGTGAAGGAGCAACTCTAGGTGTTGTTCCTATGAGAGCTAAGACACTACTTAGTGGTTCCTCCCTAATTGGCCGGCGGCTCTCCTTGATGAAAGATGGCCTGCCTGGTATATCCGATTTCGTCAGGAAGTATTGGGTATCTTGACGCTTATAGCTTCGACGGATATTAGATACGTCCTGTTTTTGCCGGAAGTATTGAGTGCATCTTGGCTAAAATAACTTCTGCGGTCACTAGAGACGTCCGGTCTCTGCCCCTGCAATGTTGACACAGGGGTGCCAAAATAGTCGTGCCAGCTTTAGTCTTACTTCCTATATCTTTTGTTACTTTCTTTCCTCCAGTTACCTTGTTCTTTATTAAGTCTTTGAAAATCATACATGATACATACATAGTGGGTCGGGGTTGCATTTAATTATATACAAATTATGACAGATGCGCCCCCTACATGTGAAGAATTCAAGCAGGGGTTAGCCTGAGAGAATTCTGTAAAGTGAAAAATAATTTTGTGGGAAAATTAGTTGTGGGTATGGAGGGGCTATATACAAACATTGCTGGTAATATAAAAGTAAAATAGAATGGTGTTGATGATATAGGTTGAGTATAATTAATAGAAATCAAAATTTTTTAATTGTAAGAAATCAATGAATGTTATGGTACATAGTGGGCAAAAAAAAAGGAAAAATGCGCCTAAACGATTTCTACTCGAGTTAAGAAATGAATTCGAGGGAGTTCTATTAAGGCTTCTGAAATCAAAATAAAAACAATATAAAATTAGTTGAATGAAATCAAAATTGAATGTGTTTGGTTGAAAAAGAAAAATATTTTGTTGCATGGTGACAAAGACAACTGCTTAGTTACTTTTTTGCTCGACTTTTGAGAAAAGAAATCGAGGAAATTTCATAAGGCGCTTTGAAATCAAAACAAAATAAAATAAGAGTAGTTGAATGAAATCAAAATTGAATGTGTTTGGTTGAATGGTGAGAAAAAAAAAAAGAAAAATGCCTAATTACTTTTTTGCTTGAATTTTGGAAAGGAATTCGAGGAAATTTCATAAGGTCTTTTGAGAAATCAAAGTAAAATAAAAATAAAAAGTTGGAAGAAATCAAAGTGAATGCTTGGTGCGTGGTGAGAAAAAAAAGGAAAAATGCCTAATTATATTCTAGCTCGGAATTGGGAATGGAGACCGAGGGAATTCTATTAGGTCTTTTGAGAAATCAAAAATAAAAATAAAATAAAAGTTTTTTGAACGAAATCAAAGTTGAGTGCTTGGAAAAAAAGAAAAATGAAAAATAAAAAGATTTCAACAACAAAGGGTGATTTAATGTTTTTAGTTTAATCGAAAGTCAGTGAGTTTTCGTTGATAATTGAGTTGTGGCAATATAAGTCAAGTGGTAAATAGAATGATAATTGATAAGTGAAAATGATAATATAAACTAATTGGTAAATAAAATGATAGTTAATGATTAAAATTGATAATAAGTTGAATAAATTGATAAATTGATTAAATATTTAAATTTTAATTGAGAGAAAATAATGGAAATGATTGATATGAAAAATAAGGTGTATGGGTTTGAACCCTATGGTATCTACATGCCCTGATCTACATGTATTGGTTGTTCCATTTTGCCCTATAAATGTTTTACTTGCTCAATTATGCCCTATAAATTTTTTGTCTCATCTGTAGTGACACTTAGGTGAAAAACGTGATTCTAGCCCTCAAGTGCGTTTATGCTGTGTGTACAGGAGACATGGAAATTTATATAACCTTTATGTGTAATTTTTTGTCTTTGTGTGTGTGTTGTGAAAGATGTTAGAAGTCGGTTGTGTAAGAGATGTGTGAGCTAGTTCTAGGTGTTGTTTCGTGGATGTGTAATTGGTTGGTAAAAATCGATATGTAGACTCGAACTGGAATCAAAACCGGTGGCATAGTGAGGTTCCCAGTCGACCTCAATAGGGGATCTTCTCATTGTAATTAGAGATACGGAAGTGGGGTGTGTCGGGCAAACGAGAGGGAGGGAAATTGGAGATCGGACGAAGGCGCTCCGCTTTGTTTACAGAGGCCGAATTTAACCTCCGTGGACTATACTTCCTGTCGTGGTGTTTCAAATCTCATTTCCTGCCGTCTATTTATTTTTGGTGCGGTTCAGGGCTTGTTTTTGGAGCGTGATTTCTCCGACACTGGTTGGTTATCTTTTCAGTTACTGCTACCTCTTCGGAGTTTATTTAGATTTTCTGCGAAGATGGTTCCTAAAATTATGAGAAGTTTTATAAATACTTGTCCACAATGAAGAATTGCTTGTCCACAATGAAGAATTGCTTGTCCACAATGAAAAACTGTTTGTCCAAAATTAAAAAATGCTTGTCCTAAATTAAAAACTACCTCTTGTAGTTCGAAGATTTTCTGATCGGGCATAGCATAGATAAACAAGTATTTAATGAACAAAATTGGGATACAGTTGTATGGCAGAAGTAACAAACAAAGGATAAGAATCAGATGAAATATAGGATATTGCCCCATGTTCGTCCACATTTTTGTAACTGGGGACTCTGAAATATTCGCTTGAACCTTATGAATTGTAGAGTTTGAATGATTGGTAGGTTCGCAGTTCTCCTGTTTGATCGTCAATGGTTTTATTAGAGATATGTCGGCGGTAATTGGTTTAGGTTGAGATGTGTGATCGTTTCTCTGATGTGAATGTGGTAATTTTGGCATTGTTTGTGTTGTGTGTACGTTGTGCTTTATGTACGAATTTTGTTTTGTTTGGGTACCTGTGTCGGCATTTTTACGTGCAGGTTGTTTGTATTCATCGATTCTTCTAGCGAATCGGCAGGTGGGGCAGGTTTTTACCTGTTTTGCGATGTCTTGTGTCATGTCCTGCCAATAATATTGTGACGAGATGAGTCTCGTCATCTTGGAGATGTTTGGGTGGTGGTGTTGAGTGTGTACGGATTTAAGAAGTCTGGTTGTAAGTGAACTTGGGACTATAGTTTTAAGTACTCCTTTTCGGGAGACGGTGCGCAGTTTATTGTGATCTATAGTCACGCGAGATTTTCCCGGTGGAGAAGACTGTTGGCTCTGTATGAGTGGCGCATCTAGAAAGCCACAAAATGGGATACGAGTTCCAACGCCCGTTTCATATTGTTGTCCTCCATTTATGCTACGGACCTCATATTCGTATCTTGACAATCGTAACCTCCATCGAAACAATCTGCCTGAAGGCGCTTTGATCTCTTTCAACCACTGCAATGCGGGATGGTCAGAAAATATTGTAAACTTTCTGTCCTTTAGATAGGTGCGGAAATTATCCACACTTTCCACAATGGCTAGGCATTGTAGTTCCAAGTCTGAATAATTTCGCTCGTGACTACGTAGAGATCGGCTGAAATGTTGAACGGTGTATGTCTTCCCATCAGGGTAGACTTGTTTAAGAACGCCTGTAATGCTGAATGTTGAGGTATTATAGTACACCTGGCATGGCAGACCTTCCTGGTAAAGGTGTAATGTGGGGTGTGTGGTAAGGTTTTCCTTCAGGTTAGTGAACGCTTTCTGGCATTCGTCATCCCAGACCCACATGACATCCTTTTTTAGAAGGTTGACAAGTGGCGTCCGCAAGCGGGCGTGGTCTGGAATGAACTCTTTAAAGACGTTCACAGCTTTTAGGAAAGATCTTAATGTTTTTCGATTGTGTGGTTGTTTGGTGGCGTGAATTTTTTCTATGTTTTGTGTAGACGGGATGATTGTATTGTCCTTAACGGTTGTGCATGCGCTTGTTTGTTGTTGTGGTCTTTTGGCGTGCGTGTTGCGTTTGTTGTGCGGGTTGTGCGTGTTTGTTGCGTGGTGGCGTATGGGTGCGTGTATGTTGTGAGGTACATTTGCGTAATTATGGTGTGGCGGAGTGTGGTCATGTGTGAATTTTGTGTGGTAAGTGGGTGAGCTGTGTCGGTGTACGGACACTTTTTTGGGCATTATTGGAATTGTAGGTTGGAGTCGTGGTGGTTTTACATGTTGTGGGCATATAGTACTGGTAATTGGGTTGAGTGAAAAGTTGTGTGGTGTGAGATTATAATGGTGGCATGTAAATATTTGGGGTTTGGGCAATGAATGCAGGCAAGGTTTTCCATGTGTGAAAGCTTTGGGTGCTGTGCGAGTCCTTTGGGACAGGTTTTGGCCTAGCCCGTGCTTGCATTCATTTGATACATGTTTAAAGTGGTAGATAGTATTAGACAATGGGACGCCAAGTTGGAAAATAGTGCCGCGATTATAATTTAGTTTTAATTTATATTGATAAAGGGCTCTTAAGGTAAGGACTCCAAATGGCAAGGATGCATTTACCACGTGGAAGTTCTCTCTACGGGTTATTTGGCCTATTGTCAGAGGGAAAGTTAAATGTCCTATTATTTTCGTAAAACTATTTAGGGTGGATAGATCAAGGGAAGGTTTTTTAATACTTAAGTTGGGAAGTTGTGCTTTTAATCTATTGTATAAATGATACGGCAATATGTTCGAACCTGCGTCTGGTTCAATTAGAAAGGTACATGGTAGGTCCTGGGTCAGATACAAGTCCAAAGTCAATTTGATGGTGTCATTGGGTGGATTGCCTACCTTGGTCTCGAAAAGTCTCCACTGTGGCGTCTTCGGTTTGGTGTGGCTGGCTTGGAATATCTGTTGGACCGGGTCGGGACTTTTTGCACTGTCCGCGCAATTGAAAGGGAAATCTAGTCATTTGTACTGCTTCCATTCGAGTGGACCGCGTTGTCGGTACACTGGGCCCGTGTCGCGTGGATTGCTTCCGTGTGTACGGGTACGGCATGGTGGATGGCGACTCCTCGGTGGACGTCAGGTTGTTCGGACACGTACCGGCGGTGCGGGCGTCGGCTGTCCCGAGGGTGGCGCTCCGGAAGACCGCTTCCAGTTGTGGGGATCTTGCCCCTTGTAGCGCGGCGGTCAGTTCTAAAATTATCGTCGCCAGGGTATGTCTTGTCGCTTCGTTCGTTGTCAGTCTCTTTCCGCTCGTTGCCAGTTTGTTCTCTCTTGGTTTGTCATTGCCTTTTGTTGTGCTGGCGCCTGGGTTAATTTCCATCTTCATCCTGATTAAGCTCTATAATCTTTATCCTGTCGACTTAACCGTTCTGTGGCAATATCGTTGCGGGGTTTCTTGTTGTTGGATGTGAATAGTGAGATTTGGTTGAAGCGCAGTCGTTGAGTGGTAAGTGAAGCACACAGTTAGGAATAATCAGGACACATGATGAGGTTTGAAAATAAAAGGCAACTGGATTGGAGGAAAGAAAGCTTGAGAAGACGGAGCGATTTTGATTGTTAATTAACTGATCACATGGTGGTGATTGTACTTAGCTATGAGCTGAGCGGGGAGAGGTCCTGGGCCGATGTCACCTCGTTGGAAGTGAAGGAGCAACTCTAGGTGTTGTTCCTATGAGAGCTAAGACACTACTTAGTGGTTCCTCCCTAATTGGCCGGCGGCTCTCCTTGATGAAAGATGGCCTGCCTGGTATATCCGATTTCGTCAGGAAGTATTGGGTATCTTGACGCTTATAGCTTCGACGGATATTAGATACGTCCTGTTTTTGCCGGAAGTATTGAGTGCATCTTGGCTAAAATAACTTCTGCGGTCACTAGAGACGTCCGGTCTCTGCCCCTGCAATGTTGACACAGGGGTGCCAAAATAGTCGTGCCAGCTTTAGTCTTACTTCCTATATCTTTTGTTACTTTCTTTCCTCCAGTTACCTTGTTCTTTATTAAGTCTTTGAAAATCATACATGATACATACATAGTGGGTCGGGGTTGCATTTAATTATATACAAATTATGACATATATATGGAAAACAATAGAAAAAAATAAAAGATAAGTGGGTCAGGTGTTGATATTAAAAATAAAGAAGGCATCTCCTGACCACGAGCACATGTGCTTTTTAGATGGCAGAGCGCCATCTAGTAGCGCTGTTGGCGCTCGTTGTTTTGCTCCACTAGATGGCGCTCTGTCATCTAAAAAGCACATGTGCTCGTGGTCAGGAGATGCCTTCTTTATTTTTAATATATATATATATATTAAAGTTTAAAAAGGAATAACCTAACCACGCTGAGCAGAGCGCCATCTAGTAGAATATAGAGATATACAAGTATTTAAAAGCTGTAACAAATATAAATAATATATCACATTTACCTTATTACATTATAAAAATAATTGTGACATTTCTCGAATAAGACCTACCTCACCTAGAAGTAGTCTTCTATATAGAAGTAGCAGGGAGATACCTCAATCAAGGCAGGAGATCTCTACATGCCTGGGGAAATCTTCTCTTATTGAATTGTTCTCACTTTTAATATTCACAGATTGTAGGATCAATCTTGATATCTATTTTATTGATTTCTGATTTTAGAATATGATATTACAAAAAAAGGAGACACCTCTTTTTTCTCAAAAATATTTCATCTGTAGACTTGATGTACATATCTTTGTTTGCTCTTCTATATTTATTCTTATTTGTGATAAACAAATGTTGTTGTGCGAAAACGAAAGGTATTTCAGGTGAGATGTCTGCAATTCTATAATATATGTTTTCTAAGAAAATATTTAAATGGAAATTTAAAGTTTACATATACGGAATATTGAAACATATCATCCAGCGTGAGTTGTAGTACAGGATTACTGTTCCTGCATCTCCCTCAGCCTCCTGAAGGAGTGGGCGGCGTTGGTGATTGGGACATAGGCTCCACTAGAGACAGTCTTGGTGCAGGCGCCGCAGTGACAGATTCCTCTTCAGGGCATTTTTGCCGCAAAATCTGCAGGTGTATTTTTTGTGCTGGGAAATTTTGATTTTCTTGATCATTTTTCTCAGAGAAGCACCATACCTAGTGCCGTACTTTCCGACGACTCCAACCTTCTTGGTGCGCTTGGCCATTTTAATCATGAAAAATAAAGTACAGAACTTTTAACTGTGTTTACATATACGGTTATAGACACTAAGATGAAAAGTTTGAAGAGTGGTCGATCTTAATATTTATAATATTGAATTCAGATGATTAAAAATATTACAAATAAAAATATTGTATCTGTACACTTGTAGTAAATATCTTTATTTGCTTTTATATTCATTTTTATTTGTGAAAAATAAATTTTGTTGTGCGTTAACGTGAAGTATCTCAGGTGAGATGTCTGCAATCCCCATGATATGTTTTCTAAGGATACATTTAAATGAAAACTTAACGTTTACATATACGGTTATAAACACTAAGATGAAAGGTGTGTTCTATTGATCTTTTAAATGCATTGAGGGGTAAAAAGTTCGGTAAAAAATTTGTCGTGCTTAAATTCAGTTTTTCTTATAAACCTTATGTAAAACAGAGTAAAATATTGTTTTTAAAATACAAAAGTGAATAGATAAGAATTTTTCAATCGAAATTTTTACTTTAAATATTATTCTTTTCTAGAATATAAAATACCAAATATAATTATATGATTTTATAAATAAAATATTTAAGAATTTATATGACACTTATTTTAGAACATTTTAATATAAAATTTACGCGTCATAATTGAGAGAATAGGCTTAATGGGCTAAAATCCCCAAGGCCAAACACAAACAGCTTCCTCAGACCGTTGAGGATCAGGAAAAGGAGCTGCTTTCTACATCCTCTATATGAGAAAGCTTTCCGAGCCGATATGGAAAACGCCGAGATTAATCTCCTCGATCTGGTCACTCCTGGGGAAAATACTATATCCATCGGATTCCTCGACATTGAGAGGGTTGGAGACATCATCCACTATCTAGGCGAGAAGCTGTCCAATTTCAGGGTGGCCTGTGATAGCTGTGAATTCCTGAAATTCTTTCAGTGGCGGATTGTTCTGGTGTAGATAATTTTCATTTTTAATGTATATTTTTGTTTTATTTATTATTATATAATTTTCAATCTTCACTAGAAGTCAATAAACCTTTTTCGGGTCTTTGGCGTCGGCCTCCATCCCGAGGCAATGAAGTCAACAATGGCGAAAGCTATCATCTACAAGTACCATCTTGGCCTTGAGGTGGGCAATGTCAGTTACCCATTTACCTGTCCACTCTGTGAGAAATAACTCTTGCAGTCCATCGTTGGAGGAGTCTTTCCCGCCACCAAAGAAAACATTTTAATAGTTTTTAAAATGTATGTTTCGTTAATTAACTTACTTATACTTTACTTATTTACTGTATACATATCATTATCTTTAAAATAAGCAATTCATAAATAAATCTTTAATTAAAAAGGCAAATTGGATCAAAATATCATTTATTATACCAATATTTGTTGGCTGAACGCCAACCTTTATCAAGGTGTTATAAGATTTTAAAGTGTGTTAACAACAAACTCAGCGCCACATAACGTCAACATAATTTTTAAAACTTAATTATGTTGACGTTATGTGGCACTGAATTTGTTGTTGACACACTTTAAAATGTTATAATACCTTGATAAAGGTTGGCGTTCAGCCAACTGAAATATTGGTAAAATAAAATATATTTTGATCCAATATATGCCTTTTTAATTAAAAACATATCATTATATGATCTTTTTTTTCTTGTATTTAACCTATATAATCTTGAATGGACGAGATGAAATAAAATAGTTTTATTCTCAATCTCTCTCTTTCTGAAACAATGGAGGGCCTAGGAATTCTTCCAGCCCTGACGCTGTGGAAACATTGGACCAGGATCAAGGTAGATCTGGTTGCGGAGATATGCTATTTCGCGCCTGCCTTCGCCAAGTCCGGCCGGCGGTGGATACATCTCAAGCCATTTCCAGAGGACGATACTGCCCGCTTCGACTATCTTTCCTTGTCGGACCTCGAGCTTTCCCTCCGAGCCAAACGTCCCTCTCCTCCCACCTACACCGACGTCACAACGTCATCCCCTAGGGTCAACTAAGACACTTCCTTCGGGAACGCTTCATCCCAGGCGCCCAGTTCTGCGGAAGCCATCGCCGACTTTCACGCTGAAGTGTCCCCCCTTGGAGTTCGACGAGTTGGACCAGCTCTTTTTTCGCCGACATCTCCCGTGACCAGATAGCGGCTGCCAAACGGCCGTCTCGAAAAAAAAAAAAAAAAAAAAAAAAGAGTTTCCCTGCGAGATTCTCAAAGCCTCTAAATATTTCTTCCCTGAAGATATGTGGAAAGTCTTCGATGCTTCTCGACGGCATATTCAAGACGCAGAAAGTTCATCCTGCTGCCGATGCCAACGGTGGTCCGGGTCTTCAGGCATTTTGTTCAATAATCCTTCCAACGACCGACTACAGGATCCTCAACGGCTTTACACCGACATCTTCCAGATCACGTGCCAGAGTCTCAGACCTACGCTGTTTCGGATCAGTCATCCCCCTGACACATTGTGCGAGCGTCCGGCAAAGTCGCCTGGGGAGCGAGACATGCTGCTCGCTGTGATCTCTCTGGACCTAAGGCTATATTTGACAGCCAGAGCAGTAGCTATCTGTTCGCCCTGTTGTAGAAATTAGGCCTATCATCTGCCTGCCTGCCTCGGGTGAGTTGCTGTCCTCTACAGGAAAGTAGACGACGCCATCCGGGTCGGGATGTCCACACCAGGGCTTTTCTTCTTATAACGAGGTGAGGTAGGTCTGACGCCTCGGTGCCATATTATTCAGCGTCGAAATCGGGCCTCTACTACGCTACCTTGAGAGGATATTGGCAACGTTTGCGTAGTCGCCTATGCAGATGGCATCGTACTCTTCAGTGACGACGCTCAGTTTGAGCTCCTGCCCAATGATATTCGAAGAGTTCTTTCGAGTTTACTGTTCATGGAAGCACTGGACGAATTCTCCTCTGGCGATCTCCTGGACGCCCGAGTGCTGACTGTCCTGGGCTGCACGATCTCTCCCCGGAACGCCTTCATCTCTCAGGCCTTCCACCTGATGGGGATGTTGGAGCGAGTCATCGCGAGTTGGTCTCACTTCACCCTCGGCCTGTCGCTGGTGGATTGTGCCCGCGCAGGCAGCCGTTAGTCCTGAGATCCATCTCACACCACCTACACGGCTACGCTCCATTTGAAGCCGGCTGCAAGCGTGGCTGGCGCACTTCGTGTGTAGAACGAACCGAGTCTCGTGACTTCCCGGAGGCAGCTCGGCTCTCCCAGTCTATGAGGGTGGCGTCAGCCTGTTGGTCCTCGCAGCTCAGCTTCAGTTCGCCTGTCTGAAGGGGATCCAGACCTAACTACGTGGCACCTCCAACGGCTACTCTCGGCTGGTTCACAGCCCAGCGTGGCTGACACCGCCGGCTTCTGACATCTGGTTATCAACGAGGAAAAAAATCCTGCGCCACTGGGAAGCCGCCTCTGGCGTCCGTTATCTGAACCACCGAGTTCTACACCCTACCAGCCTGAGGTCTCTGCGTTGTCAAGGCGACATAAGGTTCCTGAGGCCGCCCGATCTGCCGGCTCCAGAGCGCTGGCTACATTTGACTGTCGGAGATTTCTCAGATGATATGAACCCACCCTAACACGCCCAACGCAAGCACCGCTTCTGAACACGCAGCACCCGGGGACCTTCTGCCAGCGAGTACTGCAGGAAAGTGCCAACTCAAGCTTTAATGCAGAGTACGAGACTGGCACCATCTTCCTACGCGTCTCAAAAACGCCCATTACACGACTCGACAGCCAAAGCGCATCTCGGAGCACTGGACTCGGCACGGCTTAAGGTGCATTCTATTGGAAGGATTTGGAGGCGCTGGACTATTACCGTGAACGCGCGCCGTTCCACCTTCTGAGCTGACCTGCGTAGCAATTGCTTCATGGGTATGACGCCGATGTCGCCCTACGTCTGGCCCTTCACACTTATCCCATCCTGACCATCCTGCCTCGAGGTGCACCATCTATGCCGTTTGTGGATCTAGCGACGGGTCGCTGTCCCACAGATGTTGGAGTTGCCGAGCCGTGCGAACCCTTTTCCGCGAGGTGTTCGCTTCCTGCGACCTGCCCCTTGATTTTCAGGTCTTCACCATCAGCCTCCATCCCGAGACGCTGAAACTCAAAGTGTAACGAGGGTTACCATCTACAAGTACCATCTTGATCAAGAATTGTGCAATGCCAGCCACCCCATCGAACTACCCACATTGTGAGAAAGAATTCTAGTGTTTATCCTGTGACGGTGTCTTTGTCGCGGTGGACATCACCATGGTATACATGTTAGCTTTTTGTCTGAATTTTCCAAACTGGTTTTGTGTGTGGTTATTCTTTATCATCACTAGTAAAGTTTCTCACAGGGGCGATGAACAAATGCATCGTTCAGATATACATTGAAGGGAGAAGTGTCTCTTTTGTTACATGAATATTGTTGCATCATGGCTAATGAACCTATTTTATTTTAATTAGTAATATTATTTTTCATATATTTTAAATTCAAAATTATATTTTATTTTTATTTATTTTATTAAACAGAATATATGTATTATAAACAGAATATATGTATTATAAACAGAATATATGTATTATAGAATCATCATTTGTATTTAGGTACACGTGTGACTTCACTGCTCTCATTGATGTGAAAAAATAAATATATTATCCTGGAGGCTACTTAAGTAGACTTATCTCATTATTCCCTTATATAAATTTGTAGGATGGTTGAAACACGCTCTGGTAAGATGCAAGACCCAGCACAGGAGAGAATCATGGCTGAAGAGTCTGCCAAGCCGCAACCTGGTGCAACAATTGGTAGAGATGCTAGTTCCGACCCAGTTGTCCTGAATCCCAACATCGACATCCCCAAGTATGATGGAACGGAAGACCCTCGCCCATGGATTGAATCTCTCGAGGAAATTGGCTTCCTGTACCATTGGGCAGACTAAATTATCTCTCGTTATGCTGCCATGAATATGATTGGTAGCGCCAAAACCTGGCTGAACCTACACAAGATAAGTTTCACCAGCTGGGAAAATTTCAAGAGCCGCCTAATTGAGGATTTTGCCTCAGACGCCAACAAAGAAGAAATTAAGATGAGACTAAACAGGATGCAACAGTGGAATGAACCTGCAATAAGGTTCGCAGAAGATATCCTTGTACTGTGCAACAAGGTCGACCCCCAAATGGAAGAAGAGACTAAAATAAACTGGGTTATTGGAGGGTTAAAGAAAGAATACTCTTTTGCCCTTCACCTAAACCCTCCTAAAAATACCAATGAACTTCTATAAATTTGTAAAAAGCTGGATTTGTTCGAAAAGAATTACCAAGAACGTGCAGAAAAATCAAAAGCTCTATATAATGGACCACGCTCTCCTCGTCCCCATCATCAAGAGCAATGGAAGAATGCTACGTCGTTCAGAAGACCATATCAGAACACCTCCAAGCCCCTGGCCCCCGCTCCGAGGTACTACCAGAACACCTCCACGCCCCAGGCTCCCACTCCGAGGTACTACCAGAACGAGCCTCTGCCCCAGGTATCTGCCCCTAGACGATCTTACACTCCTAATCCTGAGCCAAAACCGGCCTACCCAAGTAAAACATACAATAAGAATCCAAATTCAAATAGGAATAGGACAGAAGACAGGAGACCAATATGTTTCAAGTGTAACAAGCCAGGACACGTAGCGCGGTATTGCAGAGTCAGGTTTGTAAGAATTGTGGAAGAGGACCCCATAGTTACACAAGACAAGGCCGAAGAAGAAATCCGAATGGATAAAGGAACTGAGAAGTCGAGACCTCTGCTCTACGCTGACGTGAGTAATAGCCCGTACTCGAGTATCCCTACAAGGAATAGATATGCCGCATTAGAAGATTTCAACTAAGCATCGCGCCTGAGTCCGTCAATCAAAGCAAGTCGACCATAAATGGAATTAAAAAGTTGGACCCCAAATATAAAATGAACATTAACGTGGATAGAATCGGTATCTGCGAAGCTTTGATTGATACAGGCGCCGATCTTTCAGTGGTCGACCTTAGTACAGCTCTTAACACAGGTCTTGAAATAATAAATCCTGATAAAATGTGCTCCGGACCCGATGGCAAAGAATTAGATATCGTAGGAAATATTATTTTAAATATAAAATTTGATGACAAAACAATTACACATCAATTTGTGATAATGAGAACTCATTTGCGAATATTTATAATTGGACAAGATTTTCTTAAGAAAATGAACGCAAAAAATGATTGTCAGCGTGAAATAATCAAATATGACTTGACAGAAAATCGTGACGTAATCAAATATCAACAGAAGAAAATAAAAAGTGCAAAGGATGCCATTATACCAGAACTTTCTATTAAATTGATTAATGCATTTGTAGAAGCAGAGGATGGCGAATACATCATCGAGGAGAACCATAAAATGTTTCGAACAAATGGACTTCGACTAGCGAGAAGCTTAATAAATGTTGTGAATAAGGAAACATATATCTGGATAACAAACCCTTACCCTCGACCATTAAAAATATTAAAAAACCAAACATTGTGCTTTGGAAGCCAGCCAGCCGAAGTGAATCTTATGGAAGAAAGTGAACAAAAAGAGCATGAAGAACCCCAATTTCAGATAAACGAAAATTTAGCATATAAGGAAAAGGAGCAATTGAAACAAGTTTTGGAAAAGTACGAGGATTTGTTTTCGTCGGGATTAGGAAGATCCAACTTAGCGAAACATCGGATCGATACAGAAGGCGCGAAACCGATCAAACACAAGCCGTATAGGGTGAGCGCGAAAGAGCGAGAAATCATAAAAGAACAAATTGATTAAATGCTCAGAGACGGCATAATTAGACCATCCTCGAGTCCATGGTCCTTCCCTGTAATCTTGGTCAAGAAGCGAGATGGTAAGTACAGATTTTGCGTTGACTACAGAAAATTGAATGATTTAACAGTGAAGGATGTTTACCCAATTCCCAGAATTGATGAAGTATTGGATACACTTCAAGGATCCAAATACTTTTCAGCGATTGACCTTAAATCAGGATATTGGCAAGTAGAGGTTGAGGAGAAAGATAAAGAAAAGACAGCCTTCACTACAGCACATGGCCTATATGAGTTCAACGTAATGCCCTTTGGTCTATGCAATGCCCCTGCTACATTTGAGAGGAACATGGAAAATATGCTTGGTAATCTTAGATGGAAAATTTGCTTATGTTATCTAGATGACGTAATCATTTATAGCTCGGATTTTTCAACACATCTCAAGAGAATTGAAGCTGTTTTAAGATGTTTTCGCGAGGCTAATTTAAAATTGAACAACAAAAAATGCCAATTTGCTTTCGAAGAACTGGAGATTCTTGGCCATATAACTAATCAACATGGTATAAAACCAGCGGAGCATAATATCAAGGCTATTAGAGATTTTCCTCGGCCCAAAAAGATAAAATAAGTTCAATCATTTTTAGGAATGTGCTCATATTATAGAAAATTTATCAAAGATTTTTCAAAAATTGCCGATCCATTAACCAGTCTTATAAAAAAGAATGTACCTTTTACCTGGACAGAAAATCAAGAAAAAGCATTTCAAACCCTTAAAGTAGCATTGATAAATCCTCCAATCTTAGGACACTTTGATCCGAATGCAATTACTTACATTCATACTGACGCATCTAACATCGGCCTGGGTGCAACATTAGTCCAAAAGTTCGGCGATAAAGAAAAAGTTATCTCATATTCAAGTCGAACACTGAGCAAACCTGAGCAAAATTATTCGACTACCGAAAAAGAATGTCTAGCTGTTGTGTGGTCAATGTCCAAGTTACGACCCTACCTATATGGAAGGCACTTCAAAATCGTAACTGATCATCACGCACTATGCTGGCTTAAGAATCTGAAAGATCCGACCGGCCGATTAGCACGATGGGCACTGAAGATTCAGGAATATAATTTCGAAATTATACACAAATCGGGTAAAAAACATCTGGACGCTGATGGTCTATCTAGAGGACCCTTACCTGAAAACGAATGGGACGTAGATTATGAAAGACTATTTCTGAATCAAATAATAGACGAAAAGGATGATTTTATCGAGAATATTAAGGAGAACCTTAGTGGAAACAAACGTTCAATTACACAGAACTTCAAAAAAGAAAATGGGTGTCTCTACAAGAAAAATCCAAATCCTGAAGGTAGGGCATGGTTGCTGGTAATGCCAAAGAAGAGAAGGAAGGAAGTCATGAGTGAATACCACAACCATATGTTGAATGGCCATCTGGGCGTCGCCAGAACCACTTACCGATTGAAGAATAAATACTATTGGCCTTCCATGTTGAAAGATGTTTCAGTGTGTGTGGAAACAAGCGTTCAATTACACAGAACTTCAAAAAAGAAAATGGGTGTCTCTACAAAAAAAAATCCAAATCCTGAAGGTAGGGCATGGTTGCTGGTAGTGCCAAAGAAGAGAAGGAAGGAAGTCATGAGTGAATACCACAACCATATGTTGAATGGCCATCTGGGCGTCGCCAGAACCACTTACCGATTGAAGAGTAAATACTATTGGCCTTCCATGTTGAAAGATGTTTCAGAATTTGTAAAGACGTGCCATCTTTGCCAAAGTCGGAAAGGTTCAAATCACTCGCCTTCTGGACTTTTACAACCTATTTCCCCAGCTAACTACCCTTTTGAAAGAATCGGAATTGACTTTGTTGGCCCCTTGCCATCAACGAAAAGAAGAAGGAACTGGATAATTGTGTTGACTGATTATTATACCAAGTATGCTGAAACAAAGGCAGTATCAGAAGCAACCGTGAAAGAAGTCTCTACATTTTTAATCGAACATATTATTTTACGTCACGGGCCCCAAGATTTCTTATTAGCGATAGAGGTTCACAATTCACTAGCAATTTGATGAAGGAGGTAATGAAAATGTGCAAAGTGAAAACTGCTTCACAACGAGCTACCAACCCCAGACTAACGGACTAACGGAACGTCTAAATAGAACTTTAATCAATATGATCAGCATGTATGTGAACACAGACCAAAAGAACTGGGATGAAATCCTCCCTTTTATCACCCACGCGTATAATACCACGATTCAAGAAACCACAGGCTACTCTCCATTTTTCCTGTTGTTTGGAAGGGAACCCATGTCCCTCTCAGACGACGAGAATATCCCAACGGACAGTAACATGGACGATTACGACGAATATATAGAAAACTACTTAGATAAAATAGCAAGGACGAGACAGGTAGTCATTAACAACACAGAGAAGACTCAGGAAAGATTTAAAATAAACTATGACAAAAACACAATGTGAAAATCTATGAACCAGGACATTTAGTGGCAGTTTGGACACCAGTCAGGAAAATCGGAAAATGTGAAAAACTATTGAGAAAATATTTTGGCCCATATCGAATATTAAAGAAGCTGTCTAACGTAAATTACTTAATTGAGCCGAAAGATAATCCTGGCCAAGACCCATTGATTGTCCATGTCTCAAGACTCAAACCCTATTTTGAGAGAATTGATGAGGTAACTCACGAGGACGTGACGACCTCTGGAGAGGGGGAAGTGTTGCATCATGGCTAATGAACCTATTTTATTTTAATTAGTAATATTATTTTTCATATATTTTAAATTCAAAATTATATTTTATTTATTTTATTAAACAGAATATATGTATTATAAACAGATTATATGTATTATAGAATCATCATTTGTATTTAGGTACACGTGTGACTTCACTGCTCTCATTGATGTGAAAAAATAAATAAATTATCCTGGAGGCTACTTAAAGTAGACTTATCTCATTATTCCCTTATATAAATTTGTAGGATTGTTGAAACACGCTCTGGTAAGATGCAAGACCCAGCACAGGAGAGAATCATGGCTGAAGAGTCTGCCAAGCCGCAACCTTGTGCAACAATATCATATTCCCGCAAATTCATGTTATTTATATTGTTTATTTAATTTTATATTCCTATATTTCAAATAATATTATGAACACAAATTTCTTTAAATTTTAAATAATATTCTGGAAATTTAATTTATCATCATCATTTTGGTATGTTTATGTTTTGATGATAAAATAAGAAAATAAAAAATATGTGGTCGTTTGATATGGTCTATGTTTATAATATAAATATATTTTTATATATGTCGTATCATATTTGTTGTGAATAGACAATGTTGTATACATAGGAATGTTATACATAGGAACACCAAGCCTGATGTAACTTCAAAATAGCGTTCAATAAAATACACAACCAGAAAAGAAGGACGCGGCACCCAGTAAGGTCGAATAACAGATAATTGTCGAAGGAGCTAAGAGAACATAAATATCGAACAGGACAGTCCTTGATCGGACACGGACATCCAAAAAGGTCCGCCCTCTCTGACGTCACCATTATCATAAAAGCTGTGTGCCTTCTGAACCCACAGAGAGGAGAACAGTATAGACAGCAGCCAGGTCGCCATGCTGCTCGATTAACCAGCGATCCCAGGACTTCTCACAGTCCACCTCACCTTTCCGGGTGCTGCCCCCTCTAAACCGAGGTAATATGTTCCTATGTGTGTGGACTTCTTTTATCTTCAGGCTAGTGCGCTCCCACTCTGGCCCGTGACTGCATGTTGGATGAGGAGCCTGCTGCGACGTGTTGTCGGCTCCACGCTATACAATATATATAAATGACTTGGAATTCACATATTTCATGGACCATTCAAACAATTATCAAATACAAAGTTTAGTTGTTAAAATAAGAAAACTTTTACAGTATATAATATTAAAAACAAAGAAGGCATATCCTGACCACGACCACATGTGCTTTTTAGATGGCAGAGCGCCTTCTAATGGAACAGAAATCAACTAAACGTTGATTTAGCCTGTTTCCTGATATTTGGCCATTATGTAATCGTGGTCAGGATATGCCTTTGTTTTCAATATCAACACCTGACCTTTTTTATTTTTTTTTCTATTATTTTTTTCACAGTATATTATATATAAGATGGTTGAGAATACATATTTTTATAGAAATTGCATTTAAAAAACCGAGAACTAACTTTATTCAAATTTGTATTGACTATAAATGAAGAGTAATTATAATAATAGCATCATAACATATTCCAAATTCCTCCAGGAACCTTAATGAAAGAATCGAGGAAGAAAGACTTTCGTGAAAGAGGAAGCACTCTTCCTCAGATTGGATGGAGGGGGCGGATAAAGGAATGGGTTAATGGATCATTAAGAGTAGACGTTTAATGGTAAGTTTTTGTGTTGGTGGAAGTGAGAATCTGCCCGACAATTAATTCTATTAATTGACCCGCTGGATAATTACCTCTCCCACTCCACACTCTATATATATATTGTTGAGTATAGAGCAATCCATTTATGATAATTAAAATAGAGGCATGTTTTTTTTTTGATCAAAATATTTATTAAATTTCAATATTTCGACGAAGTAGTTCGCCTATTTTCTTCTCGGAAAAATTCAAAAACCTTGTAAGCTTATTATCCGCGTGATGCGCGCACGAGAAGTGTTGTTTTATATAACATATGTTGTTGTAACCAAACCATTTAATTTGAATTATTGTATCTTCAGAAATAAAATGCTATATATATATTGTCACAGTTTCAAATGAGAATTTTATTAACCAATTGATACACTTTGTGAGTGATGTTTCCCTCACAACAAAACTAGAAACAAGAAATGAAAAATCCTCTACAGAATTTATATATCTTCCTTATATAACATTACACATAAAAGTATTTACATATTTAATAATAGAGACATTTGCTTTACATTTGATTTACATAAAACCAAATTCGTGACAGATTTCCTTCCCCAGGAGAACAGCGTCTCGATGTTTTTTTTTTCTTTTTACTTACGAAATATAGAGAAAGTCCGCATATCTAAACGACATTGTCCTGTTGTCCAGGATCTTTGTAGGGCTTCACCCGCAAAACATGAACTACATCTTTGGACCTCTTCCTCCTGCTAGATTCGTCTACTGTTATTACTTCATAGTTAACGTCCGAAATCTTTTTAGTTATCTTGTATGGACCGAAATATTTTTTTAAAAGCTTCTCGGATAAACCGACTTTACGCACGGGTGTGAAGATCAAGACCAGGTGGCCGACGTTGTTATAGACAGGCCTATGTATTGAATCGTACCGTCTCTTATCAATGTCCTGAGTGCTAACGAGGTGTAAGCGGGCTAGCTGTCGGGCGTCTTCAGCGTCTATAATCAACTGGATCAGATATTCGACGTTTTCATAATCTGGCTGATAGGGTAATAGAGTGTCCAGCATTGTTTCCGCCTCTCGTCCATGAACTAAATAGAACGGTGTAAATCCAGTGGTTTCTTGCTTAGCCGTATTATATGCGAATGTAACGGAAGGTAAAATAGAGTCCCAATTTTTCTGCTCCACGTCAACGTACATCGATAAAATGTCTTCTAGTGTTTTATTTAATCTCTCGGTTAGTCCGTTGGTCTGTGGGTAATAGGCCGTTGTAAAGAGCTGCGACATTCCACACATCTTAGTTAGTTCGTTTACGAGCTTCGATTGAAACGAGCGTCCTCGGTCCGTTATCATTTCTCTAGGAGCTCCGTGCTTGAGGATAATGTAGTTCAATATAAACTTTGCTATTTCCACAGCTCCTCCGGTCGGTAGTGCTTTCGTTATTGCGTACTTTGTGAGGTAATCAGTACAAACGATCACCCAACGGTTGCCATCTCTAGACAAAGGGAATCTACCCAACAAGTTTATACCTATTTTCTGGAAGGGAGTTGAGATGGGGATTTTGCGCCGTTGGCATTCTCTGCAATGTCCGACATAAGTTGGAACACTTCTAAAGAGACCAGGCCAATAAAATCGTCTGCGTATCCTGTCATACGTTTTGGCAAACCCTAGATGTCCGGCTGTAGGGGCGTCATGAAATGATCTAAGCACCTCCAAACGTAAAGACTTTGGAACTACTAACAACCAAGGTCGCCCTAAGGAATCATAATTTTTCTTATAAAGTATTCAATTCATAATGGCAAATCTCTTAAAATTCGGGTCATCACAGTTTTTCATCATCTTTGCCAATGAAGGATCCAGTTTTTGTTCCTTTTCTACTTCAGTCAACATTGCCAGTGAAGTTATATCTTCTTCTGTTTCTTCCGAAGTGTCAGGTAATGGGCTTCTGGCTTCTTTGTGCTTGCGACCGTTTTTATAGCAAACGGTGACCTCATACTCCTGAAGTCGCAGAGCCCATCTTGCGAGACGTCCAGAAGGGTCTTTCAAATTTGCAAGCCAGCACAAGGAATGATGGTCAGTCACGATAGAAAAAGGGCGGCCAAACAGGTACGGTCGAAATTTGTTGATGGACCAAATTACGGCCAAACATTCCTTTTCAGTTGTTGCATAGTTTCTCTCCGCTTTAGATAGAGTTCGGGATGCATAGGCAATTGGGTTTTCAGCCCCATCCTTCATTAGTACTAAAACAGAACCGAACCATAGCCACTCGCATCGGTATGGACGTAGATTGGTGCAGTCTCATAAAAGTGACCTAAAACGGGTTCAGAAGTCAGAGCCGACTTCAACTGGATAAACGAAGCTTCTCGACTATCGGTCCATATGAATCTTTCACTCTTCCTTAGTAGTTCGTTTAGCGGTCCTGCTATGTTAGCAAAGCTCTTAATGAATCGGCGGTAGTAGGAGCAGAGATCCAAAAGGCTTCTGACTTCTGATACATTCTCTGGTCTTGGAAAATCAATCACAGCTTCAAATTTGTCCGGGTCAGGATAAATACCATCTCCACCAATTAAATGTTCCAGTACTTCAATTTGACTAGCACGAAAACTACATTTCTCCGAATTAAGTTTGAGACCCGCTTTTTAAAAGCAACTTAACACCATTTCCAGACGTTGTAGATGTTCATCCATAGTTTTGGAAAATATTATGATGTCATCTAAGTAGCAGAGACAGATGGTCCACTTGAGTCCTCTTAGGAGATTATCCATAATTTGCTCAAAATTCGCGGGGGCGTTACACAAACCAAAGGGCATTACTTTAAACTCAAAGAGGCCATCAGGAGTCACAAAAGCAGTCTTCTCACGATCGGTCTCATCAACCTCTATCTGCCAATAACCCGATTTCAAATCCATTGTTGAGAATATGGAAGCACCTCTCAACGAGTCCAAAGTGTCATTTTTTTATTTTGTTTAATCGGCGGTAGTCCACACAGAATCGCCACGTTCCATCTTTCTTTTTAACTAAGACGACAGGAGATGACCAGGGACTATCAGATGGTTGAATTATTCCCAGTTTAAGCATATTGTCCACTTCTGTTTGAATAATGCTTCTTTCCCTTGGTGATACTCTATATGGGCGTTGCTTAATAGGGGAATGATCTCCTGTTTCAATGAGATGTTAAACTTTCAATGAGGATGTTTTAAGGCTCGCTTTTTGAAATTCAAATACATCTGTTCAATTCCTAAGGACATCCAACAGTCTCACTCTGTCTTCATTGGATATATCAGTATCTATAAGGGTCACAAGTTTATCCAAGTCCTCAGTGGATCTATTTTAATTCTTCTCAAAATCATCATTGCCCCCATCTATGCAGCATAAATGACCGATATCTATGAGAGATATTTCAGCAACTTTCATTCCTGCAGGAATTATCTTTGCAAGATCACTCCCATTAGCCATCCAAACCTTGCTCCTTCCATGGTTGAGACTGACAACGGAGGCCGGAATAATTATTTCTTTATCCAAAGTAAGAGCTTTAGAGCAAGTGATCAGAACTTCTTGAACTCCTGTAATGTTGCTACAGATAACAGTTATTTGCTTGATTGAGTTGGGTGGAATAATGCTATCTTCTAAAGTGCGAAAGGTGTCTAATGGGCAGAGTTCTTCCTTCATAAGAGCTTCTTTTAAGTAAATCTCATTTTCCGCACAATTAATTTTAGCTCGAGTTATTTCAGAAAATCCCAACCAAGGATGACATTATGACTACATTCCGACAATACAATAAACTCGAATGGTTGAATAAGTTCATTCACGTTTATCCTTAAGATATATCGTCCTAGGGCCCTGACACATTTGGAATTAGCTACTCTTATAATCGGCCTTATAATTCTTCGGAGATAACTGAATAATCTGCTCCTGAATCCACCAAAGCCAGTACCTCAGTCCATTTTATATTGATCTTAACAGAATTGTTCTTCAATTTGATTGCAATCGTCGATGGAGGATTTAATACTCGTGCGGCCTTACCTTCCAAGCAGGTCGCCAGTTATAGTTTTCCTCTCTTTCTATTGAGGATGAGCGGCTGTTTACACTAGCAGGTGATCTTGATGGCCTGCGTCTTGTACTTATCCCTCTCCCCTGATAGGGCGAGGCACTCCTAGGTTGGCGAGCTGGTGGAATTCTAGGCTCAATTTCGGCAATATTTGGCATATAGTCACCGAGTGTTGTTGGTCTCCTTGGTTCCCTCTTGGCGCGAGCATCAGCAAAATCTTGCCTTCTCTCCCGACAATACCTGACGATGTGACCAGGTCTTCCACAATGGAAATATAAGGGGCGATCGTCTGGAGTCCTCCATTGTTGAGATTTTGGAAGAACAGGGGGAGAAGAACATTCAGTTCTTTTGGATGGCTCATACATCGTTAATGGTCGTGTTTGGTTCCTTACTAGAACTGACGGCTTTTTGGAGATTGGCAACAAATTCATTTCTACTTCCTCTTTTATCAGGTCCTCCAGCGAATCTGTGGTCGGCCTGGGTTGGGCCATTACTTTCTGTATTTCTTCTTGGACAATTCTTCTAATTGAAGAGGGAAGATCTTCCTCCTCATAGGCCATGGGAGCTACATTCGGAAGTCGTTCAAATCTTGAAGATATTCTTCTCTTCCTCATAATTTCTATTTTCCGGCATTCCTTTAGGAGTTGACTTACATTTTCAACATCTTTTGCAATCAATATCTGATAAATGTCTTCGGCGACTCCCTTCATCAGATGTCCCAATTTGATTTCATCGTCAATCCGGGGATTAACTATTTGACAAAGGTACAGTACATCCTGGATGTAGGCCTCCGAAGATTATTTCACTTTCTGAGCTCTAGTCTTCAGTAGAGACTCAGCTTGTAGAAATTAAACTCTTTAAAACGATCATTAAAACAATAATAAACAATAAGAGGAGCTTCTTGTGTAGATTTCTTTATTACCGCAAGCTTTCGAACAGAACGTTCTTCATCGGGCGTGGATAGTAAAACGTGCTAACATGCTATTAGAGGAGAAAAACTAATATATACACCAATAAATTTACATATTGAAGAGAAAATAGCGTAAAAAGATAATAAAACATAAATATTTAAAATGAAATTTACATAATACAAGCGTGACGACTAAAAAATAAGCAATAAACTTGAAAGAGACTAAAAACTAAGGTAAAATTATTATTAAAACGGCGACATCCCTACACCAAAAGAACAAAGAATAAAACAGTATATGGAAGTTAAAATCTACCAGACCAAGGAGGGTCCCACCCAGTCTCTTAGTCTCTTTCAAGTTTATTGCTTATTTTTTAGTCGTCACGCTTGTATTATGTAAATTTCATTTTAAATATTTATGTTTTATTCTCTTTTTACGCTATTTTCTCTTCAATATGTAAATTTATTGGTGTATATATTAGTTTTTCTCCTCTAATAGCATGTTAGCACGTTTTACTATCCACGCCCGATGAAGAACGTTCTGTTCGAAAGCTTGCGGTAATAAAGAAATCTACACAAGAAGCTCCTCTTATTGTTTATTATTGTTTTAACTCAGCTTCTTTAATTACCTCTTCTTGTTGGCCAAAAGCTTCACCTAGAGCCCTCTGAAAGTCATCTCAGGAAGTTAGTGCTTCTTCATTATTTTCAAACCATTTTCGAGCTGTTCCCTCAAGAAAAAAACATAGCATTTGCCAGACACATAGTATCATCCCATTTATTGAATTTGGCAACTCTTTTATATTTCTTCAGCCACTTTCGGGCGTCTTGACTTCCATCTCCAGCAAATGTGGAAGGACATCTTGGCTGTTGCAAGGAAAGGTAAGTTGAAGGTACTTGGGATGAGAATTCTCCATATTCATTCTTTATCATGATTAGTTCTTTGTCAAGCAATCCAAAATCAGGAGATATTCCCTTAAGTCGAAGACTTCTCCTCAAATTTAATTCAGCCGTTTTTATTATTTCAAGGCTTTACCCGGCGTCTCTACCAATTGTCACAGTTTCAAATTAGAATTTTATTAACCAATTGATACACTTTGTGAGTGATGTTTCCCTCACAACAAAACTAGAAACAAGAAATGAAAAATCCTCTACAGAATTTACACATCTTCCTTATATAACAATAAACATAAAAGTATTTACATATTTAATAATAGAGACATTTGCTTTACATTTGATTTACATAAAACCAATTTCGTGACAATAGTTTTGACTATTGTTGTTTTAACTGTGGGTATGATTGTGGTATTTCTATCTTCCTATTGATGCTATTTTTATCATCTATAGATACCCAGCTCTCCAAAAATAATCTTGCGTGTTTATCCTGTACATTGCTCTATAAAATTATTGCATTATCAAAATCTGGCATATGTCCTTTCCTAACTGCATGGTCTACAAGTAACGATAAAGGGCTATGGTTTTTGAAGCTTGTCCTGTGTTGATTGAGTCTCTCTATTAAGGTCTTTCCAGTTTCTTCAATGTGGAATGATGTACAGGATTGACATGGTATGCGGTATATGAGATTGGATTGGGTTTCCTGTTTTGGGTTTCGTTTAATATATATATATATATTACAAAAAAAAAAAAGAATTTCTGCTCAGTGTGAGATTAATTTGCTTGATATCCTGTTGGCTATTATTATTAAAAAATATATTTCTATTGATTTTGGAATTAGATATACAGAATTGCTTGAGGTTGGTATACACGAGTATGTGTGCAATAGTTACCCAGATATAATTAGAAAAAAGGAAATGAAAATCAGGTAAAAAGTTTCTTTTAATTTTTAATTTGCAAGCTTTCGAGCAAATATACTGCTCTTCAACGGGCTAATACTCTATGTTCAATCTCTAAATAATATTTATACAAAAAATTGAAAAAACTTTGTTATTGGCATGTGTATTTAAATTGCAGTCGTGGTAAAATAATAAAGCATATTATAATCACAATTTGCTTTAATTGAGCTTAAGGAATATAAAATACATAATTGAGAAAGTGTACCTTACTTAAGGTGTGAATAATAAAGAAAACAAAAGACTTATTTACATATCTACAAAATATTTGAGCCGGCCAACTGGAAACAACAACAATGGGTTTATATAGTGTAAGCCGCTACATCTGGCGGTCGATTTAAACAGAGTGATTTGTTCCAGAATTTATAATTTCAAAATCAAATATTAGTTTTATATAACACATATATTTAATCTATCTCAACGCAATACGTGAGATAGAAACTCAACCTATATACTTGTGTAGGAGTTTAACTGTAGTAGTGAAGCTTGTTGAGAGAATATTCGTTATACATTTTAATTTAAAAACACATTTTCCCGTAATCTCCACCCACGCTTCTGAAACTCTTAAGCCTTTTATTTTCAACTGTGAGAACAAAATGGAGTTTTTGCATATAAAATAGAGTTTTCACGTGTATTAAAAATTATAAATAATAATATAGACTGAGCATATATAATAACAATGGAACAATATATCTGTTTAATACAAGTTTCATTTAAACGGAATAACACTATTTAACATATTGTAATTTATATGCATATGAGAGAAGAAAGATATTTTTTATTATCCCTAATACACACGCGGTACAGGCCATGATAATCATGGTGGGTTGAAGTAGGCGACTGCTTTTACTGTAAGTGCACCACATGTCTGCACACGTGAAAAGCAGTTCGACTTTGCACTTACAAATGAGCCGAAGCCCCGTTTTGTTACTTGCACTTGCTGGTGGGGTTGGACTTTTACAATAATCGGGGGCCATTAGAGCATTTTTTTTTAACAGAAAAAAAGTACCAATGCAGGAATCGAACCCGGGTCGTAGTGGTCGAAAACCATCGGTTTCGACCATCCTTCCACTGACCTACGAAAGAAATAATGATAACTTATAAATAACGTATAATTATAAACTCCTCGATACTAACCTTTAAAAACTATTCATTTATATAGTGTCTTTTCTATGCAGATATAATTATGAACAAAAAACAACAGAAAAAATAAAAGGGTCAGGTGTTGATATTGAAAATAATGAAATAATATCCTGACCAGGAGCACATGTGCTTTTTAGATGGCAGAGCACCATCTAGTGGAACAGAAATCAACTAAACATTGATTTAACCTGTTCCCTGATTTTGGCCAACCCAATTTCTTGATAAATCAAGAAAAGTCATCCATGAACGCGTTTCTCGCTGTTGACGCTCGTCAGAGTGGAGCAGGCTGCACCACTGCGACTAAAAATATTTTTGGTCCCAGAGGCTTCTTGAGAAACCAAGAAATGGGGATTTTAAGGCCAAATTTGAGTAAATACGCTTAACACATGGAAAAAAAAATAATAAAAGGGCCAGGTGTTGATATTAAAAATAATGAAAGCATATCCTGACCAAGAGCACATGTGTGAGCATATATATAATTATATATTGTTTTTGTGATAAATTGGTGATGATAAAAATTATATATTTTATTAATAAACAAATATTTATATTTATAGAATATAGCAATATAAGATGCATCGATGCACACACGTGGTATAATATTGAGCATTTATATCTCAATTAACATATTATGGATATTCGAACAAAAATACCTAAATAGATATTCAAGATCTAGCCTCTAAATAAAAGGTGTTCAACGTAAAGTTCTCTTTTTTTAAATATCCTTTTGTAAACATTAAATCCATGCATGCTAATATAACAGAATAAAAAAGTCAAATAAGAATCATATTCAACTCAAATTAACTTAAAGCTAATGTCCATAGTTCATCTAAAATACCCATTCCAAGAGTCTAGCAACAGTATAATTATAAAAGGAAGTTCGAAAAATGCAATATAACAGCGGTATGGTAGATTAAACTGGAGAAACCGCTTGGAGGGTTCACCACTGATGAGCCAGGCCCTCCCATTAATTTTTCCATATTGTAGTAAGGGGGCAGTAGAAATTGTTTAATTTCAAAAAGAATCTTTCGCGTCTAAAATAGTTTCGAATTTTCATAACAGATGGCGCGCTAATGCATCATAATATAAATGTTCTAATAAAAGACTTAATTTGATATTTGCGGGAAGCGATTTCTCGAAGCATATTATATATTGTAACATAGTATTTATTAATTTTATTATTTTTTTTATCAACAGAGAGGTCATTTTTATGTTTATATCTTGCGACTCTGTAAATATCCCTCGTGGCTTATCTTTTGTTTACAATTCATAGTTTGTCCTTCCCTGAAATAAATTGTTGTCTCCTCCTGAAGTTTTTGTCTTCCCTAATTTTCCACGTGGCAATATTTATAATTGTATGTAATTCTACTGTCCTCAAAGCTTATGTCCATAGTACATCAAAAATACCCATTCCAAGAGTCTAGCAACAGTATCACTATAAAAGGAAGTTCGAAAAATGCAATATAACAGCGGTATGGTAGATTAAACTGGAGAAACCGCTTGGAGGGTTCACCACTGATGAGCCAGGCCCTCCCGTTATTTTTTCCATTGCAGTAGAAATTGTTTAAATACAAAAAGAATGTTACGCGTCTAAAATAGTTTCGAATTTTCATAACTTATGTATGCGTGACATTTATTCCAAGAAAGTCATCATGGCAGGTAGAAGACGACTTAATTTAAGTACACCACACGTCTACATATGTAGAAATAATTTAACTTTTGCATTTACAAGTATGCCAGAGGCTCTTTTTGTTATTTGCATAACTGGTAGTGTTGGACTTTTGCATGAATCGGGACAATTTAAGATTTTTTCAGAAAAAAAAAGCCCAATGCGGAATTCAATCCCGGGTCGTAGATGTCGAAAATAGACGGTTTGACCACTCCTCCATCAATAAATAATATTGTATATCGAGGAGCATGAACTCATGGAATTTATGTAATCTTTACACAAGGGAATAAGACACAACAACAACATGTTTTTTGTATATGGTTTATTTTCAAACTTCATATATACATCATTCGCACAAATCAAAAACATTTTCCAAAATATATTTTTACAAGAGAAGGAATCGCCTGACATCATTTGAAGAATAACAAAAGTTGCCTGTTGAAGGACGTAAAAGTCCGAAAGCTAGCCGAATTTACAACTGTAATAAAAGAAACTCGTCGCCGTTAACTTTTGTTTCTTCTTCAAAATATATTTTCTGTGAGATTCAAATGAAAAAATTCATAACTAAAATACATAATACATGTAAAATACATTATAGGTGCCATCCATCATGGCTGCTGAAATATAACTTCCACAACAATAGGAAATCCATCTCTGAATAAAAATGTACTCTATATAATAAAACAACAACAACACAGCTCTATTAAGATCACCGGTCTTATACAGATTAACCATAGGAAGAAAGGAAGCATTGATTGAGCTCCTGTATTCCAGGCAGCGCAGCACCCAACAACATTCTCCAGGTCCGTCTATTCAATAAAACTAGAGGTTTGTATTACCGCAATAACTCCTCTGTAACAGTGTTGAAGTGATATTTACAGTGTTGCTATTGTGGCAGCGAGGTCAGCTACCGTAGGTTTTCCCTCAATTTGGAATTTTGAAAAGTTTTATACTTCCTTTATAATCTTCACATGTATAATTGAGCAAAATAATTATTAGCAATGTTATTATTTCAATATTCAATTGCCATCTATCGTTAAAATTTGTAATAATTATTTTTGGGGCAATGCGTGTTTCTTTCTATATATCAAGAGAGTATAGATAACACATTCAAAAATAATTTTTACAAATGTTATTATTATAATTTTTTAATGAGATACAGAGAGATATTTTTGAGAGATTCAACTACTTTATTACAATGCCCATATATAATGTTATAAAATGTTAAATACATATTTTGAAAATATAAAAGAGAGATAGAGATTGAGATTGAAAGTACTTTATTACAATGTTCATATAAGATTATATCAGGTTAAATACAGAATAAATATAAGATTATATAATTATAAATGTATTATAAAATAGATATAAACAATTGATAAATATACATACATACATATATATATATACAATGTCGTCATTGGTGGCGCCCACCGCGGGAGAGACTCCGCCACCGATGGATTTGCGAGAGTTCTCTCCCACAGAGTGGGCAGGTCGATGTGAGGGCTGGCATTACCCACCTCAAGACCAAGATTGTACTTGTAGATGGTAGCCTTCACCACACTTGTTATTTTCACTGCCTCGGGATGGAGGCCGAAGAGCCAAGATATAGAGATATGATGGAGAGATACTATTTCGAATATCGATAATAGCGATAAGGATAATTATGTAGAGGATGAAACTATTCAAAGCTATTGCTTTTTAAAATCAAGGATGGAATTCTATACATAGTGAACTGATAGAGATAAATGAATTAGAAAGGCTTGATTCATCAGTAGTGAACCTTCCCAGAGTTTAAATCCACCAGTTCGTAGAAACTATTCCCATGTTGATTCTTCTTATATAGTCTATACTTGACATAGTTTATACATCTATCCCCAAACCAGTGAGGAACGTGAATATACAATAAAATAATACCAAATAAATTAGTTCCTTTTAAAATTTAGAATTGTAATTCACTCAAACAATCAATAAAACTCTCTTTAAAGAGAACTTCAGATTCTCCTGAGAGATTCAGAGAAGAAGTGCAAAAGAGATGGAAATTGAGATTGAAACTGATTTATTACAACGTTCATATAAGATTATATATACAGGGTGATCCAAAAGTCCTGCACAACTTTAAAAATTAATAACTCCGCGAATATTTGCGCTAGAGCAATGCGGTAAACACCATTGTGTTCAGGATGCAATGGGATTTTTTATGGCAAATAATGAAAAATTCAAAATTGATTTTAGTTACAACTTTACTCGCTAGATGGCGCCCTACCAGAATCAGCGATTCAGCGGCCAAATTGTTTGATAAATTGAAAAATATAACTGAACGACACGTATTTTAACTTTTTGAATACCAGGAAAGAACCCTAATAATATCAAATGATAAATTAATAAAACACCATTTCGCCAAAAGTTAGAAGAAATGGTTAACGATTTTTAAATACAATCTGAGATATGTAAAATAGGTATATGCAAATTAAAACATGTAGGAAAAAAAAACTGATATTTTATATGCGGTTTGCTGGAATCCTCTCAGCTTCTTATATTTCGAAAATAATAATTTTCTATTTTTTTTTAAATTCAACTCTCACTCAGTATCGATTATATTTATTTTAATTCATTTGAAAAATATTTATCTATCTCTGATGATTTATTTTACTCTGGAATGCCATTGTTGTTTTTGTCTTGTCCAATAAAGAGCCTCAGATTATTTTCGTTTGGCCAACAAAAATGTCCAATTTATATACACATATATTCTTACATAATGAGACTTTAAAGAATGCAAATAATCTTCATCTATTTACATACACAACACATCTCCCCCCTTAATAATACTCCAGTCGGTCTGGGGGTTTCCTTGCTCTCTGAGGTCTAGGACTGCGGACGGGCACTTGCACAGCGGCAGGCTCCGGTTTAGGAGTGCAAGAGGGCACGTGCACAGCAACAGGCCCTGGTCTAGGAGTGCAAGAGGGTACGTGCACAGAAACAGTCTCCTCCTTGTTTCCTGATGTAACCTCTGGAACCTCCTCTTCACTTTATTTCTGACTTCCACCTACAGGCTTCTCTCCTGATGTTCGAGGAAGTATCAAATTTCTTGTCTCCACTTGTTTCTTTCTCACAGGTCGCAATTGATTGATATGCCTCTTATACACGACGCCCTCGCAACTTATAAGGTAGTGACGGTTGCTCAATAATTCCAAAATGGTACCTTTTTACCGTTTAGGTCCAGTTGCATAGTTGCGGAAATAAACCTCGCAACCTGTAGTAAACTGCTCCTACCTTCTTACGGCCTCATGAAATACCTCTCGCGGATTTCTCATCTTGGTATTAAATTCGAGAATCTTGATCTTAAACTTCTCTTCATTAGCAGTTCCGCCGGGGAATTCCTTTATTACAGTTTGGGGGGATGCTCTATGAGCAAATAGGAAACTTTGTAGATTCGTCTCTAAATCATCCTTCCCATTATTCTTTCTCAAAAGGTTTTTAAACTCTCTTACATATCTCTCAGCTAAACCATTTGTACTAGGATTATACGGACTGGTCTTAGTGTGCCGTATACCATTCATTTTGGTAAATTGCTCGAATTCACCGGAGACAAACTGTCTTCCGTTATCTGTAACAAACTATTAGGGCAATCCAATTCTGGCGAGAATTTCTCTGAGATGACTTATAATCGTTTTTCTGGTAATATCTTTGATGATAAAAAATTCTATCCACTTTGAGTATGCGTCCACGAGAACCAAAAACATTCTTCCCATGAACGGACCCGCTAGATCAAGATGAAGTCGATGCCACGGTTTTTCGGGCCAAGTCCATTCCGAGATGGTAGCCGGGGGCATGCTTGCCGATTCTTGGCATACTCTACATTCTCTAGTTAACTCTTTGATGTTACTGTCTATGCCTGGCCACCAGAAAATGCCGTCTGGCAATCATCTTCATTTTAACAATCCCCATGTGTATTTCATGCAAGTCATTTAAAATTAAAGATCTTAATTTTAGGGGAATTACCACTCTTTCACGCCATTGAAAACAATCAAACTCCAAACTTAATTCCTCATTGATCTTATAATAAGGAGCTAGTGGGCTTTCCCTCAGTACCCTTGTGAATCTCCACACAGTTGCCTTCTCTAACATTCCTTAATACTATAGACAGTATTTCATCTCGGGACGTCTCATATGCCACCTCCCTAAAAGAGAACGGTACCTCATTCAACTTCCTGAGAAGAAGTACCTGGTCTTCATCAAGAAACTCCCTGACACTCGATTCTAAAGGAAGACGTGACAATGCGTCAACATTGGAATTATCACTACCTTTTCGAAACTCCTCAGTATAATTAAATGCAGCTAATTTTAAGGACCATCTTTTAATTCTGGATGCTGCACATATGGGAATTGGTTTCTGAGGTGAAAATATATGAATTAAGGGTCGGTTGTCTGTGACTAATACGAATTTTCGTCCCATTAAGTATTGTCTTGATATCTCATCGCCATAAGTTATGCTCAACGCTTCCTTTTCTAGTTGAGAGTATCGTTTTTCCGGTTCAGTTAATGTTCTAGAAGCAAAAGCTATAGGGCATTCTTCCTTTCTATCATTTCTATGACTCAGAATTACGCCTAGTCCATAGTCCATTAATAATGATTTACATTTTTTAAATAACATTCGATATTTTTCGTCCAATTCCATCTACAATTTATATTCAAAAGTTGATAGAATAGCGCTAAAATGTTTGCTATATTCTTTATGAATCTATAATAATAAATTAAGAGTCCTATGAAAGATCTCAATTGCGAAACATTCTTTAGGTTCAGGCGCCTCTATCACTGCTGTTCAACTTTTGAGAGAAAAGGTTATTCCCATATTGCAGGACAGACAAGTACTAAGCGAAATAACATTCTTGCAAGATGGAGGACCTCCTCATATCTCCCGCGGTGCCAAACAATTGCTGAAGGAAACGTTCGGTGGAATTCGTTGATAAGTCGCCACTTTATATACCAGTGGCCCTCAATATCACCAGACTTGACGCCTTACAATTTCGGTTATGGGGGTACATTAAGTCGCGTTTTTATCGATGCCGGCCTACCACATTGGCCATGTTGAAGGCTTCTATCAGATGGCACGTTTTATAAATTTCAACTATTTAATTGTGACCATTCTGTCATCTATCGTCTGCAGGCGGTGTTTGAGAATGAAGGGCGCCACATTGAGCAAGGATTGGGACCTAATACAAGAGAGAAGGCAGTTACCTCATGTGTTATATTTTGCAGCTCTTTTTTTGGGTTATGGGAATAATTAATGCTGTCCTCACATCTTGACTCTTTTTTTTCCTGTAAACGGTAATTTTTTTGTTTGTCATTTGCCCACATTTTATATTATGTCGTGCAGGCCAAAGTGTTATAACTTCTCGAATAACACTGGTATACACAATTTTACCCCTTATGTTTAGTTTATCGCCTTTCGCTCATTAAAAGAAATAGCATAAGGAATAATCTCTGTATGCCCCCCCCCCCCCCCCCCCCCCCAACTTTAGATGTTTAGCGCAAAATATAATACAAAATGATTTTACTAACACGTTTTTCAACGCAAAAGGTCGATTTAAAAATGATTTTTTTTTTTGAGGGGATACATTTTCAAAATTATGTACAGTATAATAAACAATGATAACATTTGACAAACCCATAGGATATTTGGAATAATGTACCTCAAATATATTTTGTCACTCCCCTCTATATTTCATTTTTGGATCATGACAAATATCCAGTTAAATTGTCAAGTGTCGACAATTAGTCAAGATACTATACATTCCTTATAGCACGAAATCCTATTAGTAGTGCCATCATAATTTCTGGTACTATATTAACATTTCAAAAATCGTGTATTGATATCAGTAGTTATTTTCAAACATTCAATTTATTTCACAAAACTCCATCTAAAATATAAATATTTTTTGCTACATGTGTTTATTTGCATATACCTATTTTACATATTTCAGATTGTATTTTAAAATAGTCAACCAATTCTTCAAACTTTTGGCGAAATTTATTTATTTATTATCATTTACAAAGCACGCGATATCCGTCTTGGATATTTGCATGCATACACAAGTTTGGGAGCTTATTTACAGTAATTATTAATATGATTTTAGTTATTATATAATAGAAATTATTAACATATTTGTCAGTTAGTTAACGATTTAATTACCCTATAATGAATATTAGTGAACATCACAGATAAGAACAGAAATTTAGAGCTATTTACAGCATATAACTATATATCAGTTATTACAGCCCAGGCTATCTATTACTAAAAAACATTCTACAAAATCTATTAAAATTTATATACATATATCTATTATTAACTATTTGATTTAGACAATTTATATTTATTTGATTTTTGACTCTCAAGTCCTCTACAAGTCGACAGTCCGTTGGGATATGTACAGGATTTTCTTCTTCTGCACCACATGAGCATTTAGGCGAATCCGTCTTTCTGACTTTGTACAAATATGATCTAAAGTTACCGTGTCCAGTAAAAAATTGGACACTGTAAAAATTTGGCTTGACATATTTGGGTATTTGGGAGTCAGTGAAGAAGGACTTGAAAATGGTATTAGTCTTCTCATAGTATTTCTGCATTTTTTCCCTTATATAATTAGAAATTATATTCCTACTTGAAGAGTCAAATCGGTTGTAATTTATTTCGGTTTTCAACATGTTAGATTCAATATAATCAGTAAGTTTGGGGACTTGTGCAAGTATGTGTGTACAGTCCGATGATGTTGTACTGTAGGCCTGTATACAATGTTTTAATATTTTATATTGAAGAGAATTTAGTTTGTCCTTAGACTTTTTGTTTATGAATGGATACCATACTGAATAACCATAAGTAATTGTACTTCGATATAATGTCTTATACAATATCAGTCTTCGTCTAAAGTCTAGACCCCATGCTTTCTTTGTCAGGCCAAATAGGTATCCACTAGCTCTAGTTACTTTTATGATCATTTCATTAACGTGAGGCGTAAAGTCCAGTTTGCTTCTGACTCGGTGATTTTTAATAGTCACTCCTAGGATCTTAAGTTCTTCAACCGGTTTAATTAACTTGCTACCTGAGACTATTATATCGCTATTGCATTTATATAAATATAATATTTTTGTTTTTTCATCTGACAATTTTAATTTACGACTTTCACACCACTTATTGATTTTTCTTAATACATTATCTATTGTCTTTCTTAGTTGTTCAGGAGTTTTATTCCAACATATTAACGTAATATCATCTGCATATCCTATTGTTTCACAATTATCATCCAGACTATTATTCAGTATCTCATTAATAAGAATATTCCATAATGTGGGAGACAGTGGTCCTCCCTGTGGACATCCTTTACTTAGTTTCTTATTAATTTCAGTTGAGGAAAATCTAAATCTTATTCTTCTATTATCAAAGTATGATTGTAGAAGTTTTATCGTTGAAGCCTGCACACCATCTTCATCTAGTCTTTTCATCAAGGCCGGCCACCATGCATTATCAAACGCTGCACTAATATCCACTGCAATTATTGCTGCATATTCTCTTGTTTTATGTTCTAACGCAATTTTTATTATTTCAGTTAGTGCAGTAATAGTAGATTTCGATCTTCTAAAGCCATGTTGTCGATCACTTAGTAAATTAAAATCTTCATAATATTTTATTATTCTATTATTAATTATTTTTTCAAATATTTTAGAAATGTTGGAATTAAGACATAAAGGTCTATAATTTTTATAGTTATTAAAATCTGTTTTTCCAGGTTTCGGAATAATTATTGCCTCTGCTCTTTTCCATTCAGCAGGATAGTATTGTAGGTCCAAACATTTTTGAAATAGTTTCACCAATATAGGAGCTATAAATTGTTTAGTGTGCCTTATCATGTTGTTAGAGATGTTGTCTATTCCGGGAGATTTCTTTGGATTTAATTTGTCAATTAAGTCGTTAACTTCAGTAATCATAACCATCGGTTTTTCTTTATTGAGTAGTTTTAAATTATAATTTCTTATACTTTTATGGATGTTTGTATCTTCTTCACATTTATCATCTGGAAATAAGTTATTCAATAATTCCTCACCCTTCTGCAAACATTCCATATCAGTATTACCCTCCAAAATTTGCATATTTCTCTTCCGATTAGATCCACTTTTGATGTTTTTATACACCTTATATAAGTTTCCATAAGGGTTGTTCGATTTGTTTTCCTCCAGAAAAATTCTCCAGGATGCTTTCCTAGCTTTTTCTATTTCCCGTAAATACTTATTTCGTATGCTTTTATAGTATTGTTTAATATGATTAGGGCATTTTTTGTTTCTATAGTAACAGTTCCTAAGATAATGACAGTGATCCTTTAGAAGCTGTAAATTCGTATTCCACCACTTATTACTAATATTGTTTTTTGTTGTCATATTATTATTTACTTTGAGTGAATTATGTGCTGCCTCAATCAGTATGTTCGTAAGTTCTTTTACCGTTTGATCAATCATTTCTGGTGTATCCACTATGTCTAGTAAGTTTTCAATTTTTTCTCGTTCAGTACTGTTAATTCTCTGACTAAAACTTAACCAGTTCGCATTTTTCTCATTAAATTTCCAAGTGGAATAATATTTTTCTGAACTAAATTGTTCGTTTGTATATATTTCAAAAGATATAGCTACATGATCTGAAATTTGCGATATTTGCTGCGTCTTCCAATTTCTGATCGCCGCAATTGCCTGTGTTTGCCGAAATGGTGTTTTATTAATTTATCATTTGATATTATTAGGGTTCTTTCCTGGTATTCAAAAAGGAAAAATACGTGTCGTTCAGTTATATTTTTCAATTTATCAAACAATTTGGCCGCTGAATCTCTGATTCTGGTAGAGCGCCATCTAGCGAATAAAGTTGTAACTAAAATCAATTTCGAATTATTTGCCATAAAAAATCCCATTGCATCCTGAACACAATGGTGTTTACCGCATTTCTCTAGCGCAAATATTCGCGGAGTTATTAATTTTTAAAGTTGTGCGGGACTTTTGGATCACCCTGTAGTTAAATACAGAATAAATGTGAATAAATGAGATTATATAATGATAAATATATGAATAAATAGATAAAAATAATTGATAAATATACATATTGTCGCGTCTGGACCCTACCGGTTCTTTGCGACAACGCCGCTTCCTCCTTCGTGGATCACCTACTCAGGCTCCCGTTGCTCTTCCCTGCAGGCCACCCAAAGACGTCTTTAGTTCCACCTCTCCAGTGGAAACTCCCTTCCTCTGGCAGTATCTCTCGGCCTTACCACTGGTAGGGGGACATGAGAGACTTACCAGAAGAGTAGCAGCAGCCTGGCGATGATGGCAATGGCGAGATTAACGACAGAAGGCGGCACGGAGACTTGAAGCACTGACTTTATTGTCATCCACTACTAAACATTATACTTAAATGAGATAAATAACAATGGGTATTTACATTATATTACATCCTGGGGCCAACATAAAAGGGTATTTACAATTATCTTCCTCAGGAAACAGACCACAGCAGTCGGCGACTCCCACATCAGCCAGAGAAGGAAAACAGGCGAAAGCGCCATCTATTGGCGGAGGTTGTGATCATTTGGAGGCCTTACACGCGACACTGCCTCCCCCTCAAGGCGGATCGTCCCGATCCGGCCTCATCGCCCCTGTCGCCTAAATGTCACGCTTCTCTTGCTGGAACTGCCTATCTCGCTGGAATCGCCTCTCTTGATGGAACCGCTTCTCTTGCTGGAGTCGCCTTTCTCGCTGGAGCCATCTTTCTCGCTGGAGCCGCCCATCTTGCCGGAGTCGCCCTTTCGCCGGAGCCGTCCTTCTCGCCGGGATCGCTTCTCCCGCCGGAGCCGCTCCTTTCTCCGGAGCCGTCCTCCTCGCCGGAGTCGCCCCTTTCGCCGGTACCGCTTCTCACGCCGAAGGCACCTCTCATGCTGACTCAGCCTCTTATGCCGATTCCGCTTCTTATATCGGTACCGCTTTTCGTGCCGGAGGCGCTTCTCATGCCGGCACCGCCTCCTATGCTGGTACCACCTCTCTCGCCGGGACCACTTCTCTCGCCGGGACCATTCCTCTCGCCGGGACCACTTCTCTCGCCGGTACCGCTCCTCTTGCCGGTACCGTTTCTCCCGAGGGCACCGCTTCTTTCGCCAGCACCGCTTCCCTCGCTGGGGCCGCTTTATTCGCGGGTCCGCGTGAAGCAGATTCAGGGTCTGTCCAGGAGGCTCCTCAATCAGGCTCTCCACTCCACGCAATTCCCCCATGTGACCCGGCTCGACTTTCGGTCCTCGGGGTTCTGCCCGGTCCTCGCTGACATCATTCAAAGCTGTCTCGGCCGTACCTGTCTCATTCTGCAAGTGGGCCTTCATTTGAGACAGCAGCTTCTCAATTTCTTTGTTTCTGAGAAGCCTTTTCGCTTCGAACTCTTTTTCTATCCGAAGTCTCTCTTCCTCCGTTCAGCGCCTTAATTTGTCTCTCTCCTCCTGATATCCCTGTATCCTCCGGACGATCTCGGCCAGCGAGTCCAGCTCAGAGGCCATTCCTTGGCCTCTCACGTCAATGGGCCTTTTTTCAGCAACTAAAAAAAAAACTTTAAAAGAAAAAAAGCCTCCTGGTGACCTCCACGAAGAAGAATCCCACTTCTGACACCAGTTGTTGCGTCTGGACCCTACCGGTTCTTTGCGACAACGCCGCTTCCTCCTTCGTGGATCACCTACTCAGGCTCCCGTTGCTCTTCCCTGCAGGCCACCCAAAGACGTCCTTAGTTCCACCTCTCCAGTGGAAACTCCCTTCCTCTGGCAGTATCTCTAGGCCTTACCACTGGTAGGGGGGCACGAGAGACTTACCAGAAGAGTAGCAGCAGCCTGATGATGATAGCAATGGCGAGAGAAACGACAGAAGGCGGCACAGAGACTTGAAGCACTGACTTTATTGTCATCCACTACTAAACATTACATCTAAATTAGATAAATAACAACGGGTATTTACATTATATTACATCCTGGGGCCAACATAAAAGGGTATTTACAATTATCTTCCTCAGGAAACAGACCACAGCAGTCGGCGACTCCCACATCAGCCAGAGAAGGAAAACAGGCGAAAGCGCCATCTATTGGCGGAGGTTGTAATCATTTGGAGGCCTTACACGCGACAATATATATATATGTAATAAGAGATGTCTTTGTCGACTCACTGTAATAATTTGTTGAGTTTGATGTCGACTACTGAAATAAGTTGAAGTCCTGGTAGCTCTTGTTGTAGAAGCCTGTCGACTAACTGTAATGAGTTGAGTTCCTGTTGACTCTTGTATTACTGTGTTGACCAAGAGGAACAGTCAGGATGTAGAGTTTTCCAGTACCTCTCTGCACCTTGGAAGACCTTTAAAAGTTCTCACAAAATACAGGCAGTCGTGGTCGAGGCAGAGTGGAAAGTTTGGGAATGTCCACACAAAAAACGAAGACACAATTGCACTAAGAAAGTTCCGTAACAGATAAAAGTTGAGCTAGGAGCGAAAGATGGATATAGAAGTTTCTTACTAGTCTACATGGTGAATGAGGAGGTCCTTGGTGACAACCGACGAGAGCTCGCGCTAAGGGTGAACTAAACTGTCAAGTGACTGTAAAGTGATTGTATTTATAGGTTAAAGACGGGGGGGGGGGGGGCTTATGTGACAGGGGGCCGTTTCTGAGAACGGGGGCTTTGCATGTCCAGGTGTGAGAGGGGTCTCTGCATTCCACCACATGTGACAGTGTGGGTGGTCTTGTCGTGGGAATTGTAAATCTATCTGATTTTGACATTATGACTTCCATCTCTTGCTTAGCTCAACTCTTAAATCTATTACAGATTTTATTTATTTATCCACTTTGTACAAATTACATTACATATGATGATGTAAAGACACATGTCAATAATACGTATAATCATTAACAGCTGTGTTTCTATTATACAACATTAAAATCTTGTTATAAGTTATATACATTGTTGGCTTAAATTACCATATATATATATATATTGTTTTGAAAATAAAGTAATTCATATTTAATTCATTAGATAATAAAAGGCATATATTGGATTTAATAAAATATTTTAAGGTAATGCCTTGATAAAGGTTTGGTGTTCAACCAACCGAAATATTGGCAAAATAAATATTTTATTAAATCCAATATATGCCATTTATTATCTAACATATATATATATAATTTATATACAAGTCGTCATTCCCAAAATATATGGTAGAAGGTAGAGGTATCCCCCTAACGATGTAATTGTTACATCGTACCCAGACGTTACTCGTTTGTAGGTCTACTCACTATGACACAAAGATACACACGTAATTTCGAAGGGATTGCAGCTAAAGTTAGCGCTTTATTGTATCTCACTTAAGGAATACAACAGTGGGACTTGCCTTCAACCTCCCCGTCAGAAAAATCCTTTGCGCCGTGGATGTCCTCTTGTGTCCCGCTCCACACTATACACGTGCAGCTTGGACTACACCGCCTTGTAGGTCGCTCCGATGTCAGTCTCTCCTGGCACCTCCTTACAGGATCATCCACACGTCCCGGAGGTAACTCGACGCCGTCTTCTCCTTGCCACAGATCTCGATGTCACCAGACTGACTTCTCCCCTACACCGCCATGTCCTCTCGGCGCACAAACTCCCTTCAGGTCGACCGCTATCTCGGCTCCTTCTTTCCTGACGGTACCAGCTGGACTGCGTGGCGGGGGCCCCTGCATACCTTTACTGGCTTTGCTCACATCTTCACTTCATCTTCTTTGCTGCTCCGCTTCAATATTTATACATGTATTGTCCTATATACATGGGTTTTCGGTGAGCAAGAAAAGGAGATTTGAAAAATATATACGTTCACAGTAGTTCTCTTCTTGCAGCTTTGACAAAATTATATATAGGACCTGAGATAGCAAACAATAAACTTTATTAAAATTAAAAAAAGGCATATCCTGACCAGGAGCAGATGTGCTTTTCAGAAGGCAGAGCGCCCTCTGGTGGAACAGAAATCATAAATAAACTACATAAAATACAAATAAACTTTATATGGCGCTGGTTAAAATAATTTGTATTCACCTAAGTTAGCTGTTGTTAACTTCTAGTAATATAATCCCTCTCTCTTTCTTATTTCTCTGGTTGTTAAAGAGAGGTAGTACGAGATAACCCAGTTTCTACTTTGCATAAATAGCGTATTATGTAATTTTTTCTTATAAATGTTCCTGTGTTTTACAAGAAAAACGAATAGAGTATTCTCTGTTGTGCGATATAACGATGTCGTCGGAGAAAGTTGACTTCAATCATGTCCTTCAAGATTTCCTGATTGTTTGTCTAAATACATAAAGTAAGTAAAAATATCAGGCCTCCGGGGAAAAGTATCTTTTAATATTTTTACTGGTTCTCAACAACCTATATGGAGCTTCCTTTATCACATTTTCTGAGAATGGGTTTTTGACAGGATCTTTAATTCGATAGGATGGGGGATAAAGTTCACCTCTTTACAGAAACGATTGAAACCCAGATGATATCTTCACTTCGCCATCTGCAATGATTTTTGTGCATCTGATTTAAGTAAAAATAGATTTGATATGGCGATAAATTCATGGCTAACTTGAGTTCAAAATTTAAAAAAATGTCCCTTATATCAATATTGAGTAAATAATATTGAAACAAGGGATTTCTTTTTTCGAATTATGAAGTTGGCAAGTCCATCGATCCAAGACTCTTAAGTATCCATTTATCGCAATGATTTGGTCAAGACTGCATTGATACCATTCAGCGCCCTTTGTTTAATATGGTGCGTCTCCAGTAAGTTGAATTTAATGTCTTTAGGTAGTAACTGGAAAATACTTCTATTGATTATAAATGTATATAACTTCACACATTATATATTGTTCCCCTAGATTACTGTTTAATGGTTTCGTCAACTTACTTTTTCTCACCACTCATGTTAGATATCATTCCTAAGCCAGTTGAAAATAATAAACACAAAGATTAATAAGAATAATATATATAGCACAACTATATATATATATATTTACCAGATAGTTAATTTATTTATCATATTTCTTTGAAGACGATGTGGTCCAGAAGTCTTCCTTTTGTTAATTCCTGCCTGAAGGCTCCTTGCGCCAAGGTTCGAAGCGGTGGCGCCAAATATACGTATGGCAGCAACATAAAACACAATATCTGTCTTAGTATCAAGAAGAATAAATGATTTATAATTACCATTTTAAATAGCTGAAAATAGCGGCTAAATTCAGTATCACGATAGGGAAATGTCATTTCCTTGAATTTACTATTTGAACATTTTTCTTTTTGTTCTATTTTCATTTAATCATATGCTAACGTCAATTGTCAAATTTGCCTATCTCTCTCTTTATATAGTTGTTAAATTTCATAAGTTGGCTTCGCTAAAAACTTTCGTTTGAATGCATCAATTTTAACCACATTTTAAACACTCATGTAAAATATTATAAGTAATATTTTGCGTAACATAAAAATATGTAACTTAGATATTTTTTAAATCTTTATCAATTATATACAAAAAAAAAAGACCACAAAATGAATACTTTTTTATTTAGTTACGAAACGTAAACATTGAAAATGTCAACATCCAATATTACCCTTCCCCTTGACAAATTTGGGCTATTTAATATATTTTTTCATATCTACCTTTTATATTTGTGAGTTTTTTTTTTGTGTGTATTGTGTTGAACTAATACATTTAAACATAAGTGAACATCTTGCACCCAATCAGAGGCCTAAACAATGTGTGATGTATGGTTTTAAAAATGTTCAACCACAAAGCTCTCTATTAAGGTATTCAAAAATGACCAGGATTTATGATTGGTAATCAGAAAATGATACCTATGAAAGTTATTAATTCATTTTTAAAGGATTCCTACTATTTTGTGTATTCTTACATTTGTTTAAAATACTATTCATTGGAGAAATTTCCACTGGGTACTACTCGGGTGGGTCACTCGGCTAGCTTGTAAATAGGTTTTTTCAAATATTTTTATAAAAGTAAATCGCAAATTTCTAATATTCGTAAATAATTTTAGGTGGCTGTTCTGGGGTCGTCACTTGTGCTCCAAACTGTATGAAACCCAAAATCAGTTCATTTTGAAGTCATTCTGAATATATAAATATATCTATCACATTTTTATATATTCAATTATGTTTTGTAATGTAAGCTTATTTGTGTGATACATTTTAAACGGAGATAATATGAATTAACACACTTCCTTTACTTTTTTTTCCATTTTGAGTGTTTTTTCGTTTTTTTTTTTTTTTGTGCTTCATATAAAATACGTCTTGTTATACTGAAACTTCATTTTCACCCTTTAAACTCATTTAATATTTAAAATATTTTCCAATTATTAAATATTATTTTATCTCGGATCGTTGGCGTATCATAAGAGATCGAAACTTGGATATTGTTACATCATGATTAATGGCGTATTTCTTATATTATTTTTAATATATTTGAAATTTAAATTATATATTTATTTATTTTTATATAAAATATTCTATGATATTTATTTAAAACACAGATTATTTAGATTGTCATAATTTGTATTTAGGTACACGTGTGACTTCACTGCTCTCTTTGATGTGAGAAAAGAAATAAGGGATTCTGGTGGCTACTTAAAGAAGACTTATCTCGTTATTCCCTTTTATAAATTTGTAGGATGGTTGAAACACGCTCTGGTAAGATGCAAGACCCAGCACAGGAGAGAATCCAGGCTGAAGAGTCTGCCAAGCCGCAACCTGGTGCAACAATTGGTAGAGATGCTAGTTCCGACCCAGTTGTCCTGAATCCCAACATCGACATCCCCAAGTATGATGGAACGGAAGACCCTCGCCCATGGATTGAATCTCTTGAAGAAATTGGCTTCTTGTACCATTGGGCAGACTACATTATCTCTCGTTATGCCGCCATGAACATGACGGGAAGCGCTAAAACCTGGTTGAATTTACACAAAGCTAGTTTCACGAGCTGGGAAAATATTAAAATCCGCCTCATTCAGGATTTTTCTTTGGACGCGAATAAAGAAGAACTTAGAATGAAGCTCAACAGAATGCAACACTGGAATGAACCAGCAATCAGGTTCGCGGAAGACATTCTAGTGTTGTGCAACAAGGTTGACCCCGCAATGGAAGAAGAAACAAAAATTGAACATGTTATTGGAGGACTGAAAAAAGAGTACTCATTCGCGCTCTACCTGAACCCTCCTAAAACGACCGATGACCTTCTTGTCGTGTGCAAGAAAATGGATTCTTTTGAAAAGAAGTATCGGGAACGTGTGGAGAAATCCAGAAACCTATATAACTGTCCACGCTATTCTAGACCCCAACAACAATCGAGGTACGTGCCGCCGACTGCCGCACGAAACTACCAGACCACTTCCAGGCCCCAAGCCCCTGTTTCCAATAATTACAAGAACGACTCCCCTCCTACCCCCAGGCAGTATCGAAACAACTTTCCCCAGCCCTCTACCCCTAGACGTCCTTATAATCCTAACTTTGTGCCGAAACCAAACCTTCAGAGAAACACTTACAATAAAAGCCAAGAATGTAAATGTAACAAGCCAGGGCACGTGGCCCGTTATTGTAGGGTCAAGTTTATAAGAATCTTAGAAGAGGATCCAGCAGATACCCAAGAGAAGGTCGAAGAAAAATGCCAAATGAATGAAATATCAGAGAAATCAGGACCTCGGCTTTATGCTGATGTATGTCATAGCACACAGACAAATATTCCTACCCGGAATAGATATTCCGTGTTGGAAGATTTAAACTAAGCGTCGCGCCTGAATCTGTCAATCAAAGCAAGTCGACCATAAACGGAATCAAGAATTTGGACCCTAAATACAAATTAAAAATTAATGTGGACAAGATAGGGACTTTTGAAGCTTTGGTTGATACAGGTGCTGACCTCTCAGTGGTCGACCTCAGAACGGCCCTCGATACAGGCCATGGTATAAGTAAACTCGCAAAAATTTGTGCAGGACCCGATGGAAAAAAATTGGACATGGTAGGAAGTATATTTTTAAATATAAAAATTGATGACGAAACATTATCACACAACTTTGTGATATTGAAAACGCATTTACGGACATTAATTCTTGGGAGAGATTTCCTTAAGAAAATGAACGCAAAAATAGATTGTAAGCAAGAAACTATAAAATATGATTTGACGAATAATCATGACGAAATCAATTTTGAAATGTTGAAATAAAGAGTGCCAAGGATTCCATTGTACCGGAATGTTCCATGAAATTGATCAAGGCATTGGTAGAAACAGAGGATGGAGAATATATTATCGAGGAGAGCAGCAAAATGTTTCAAACAAATGGACTTCGTCTAGCAAGAAGCTTGATCAATGTTATAAATAGGGAAACACACATCTGGATAACTAATCCGTATCCTCGACCGTTAAAAATAATGAAAAACCAAACATTGGCTTTTGGAAGTAGTCCAGCGAAAATAAATGTGAGTCGAGAAAGAGAGGTAGAAAAGAACGAAGAACCTAGATTCCAAATAAACGAAAATCTTTCACCAAAGGAACAGAAGGAGTTAAAACAAGTTTTAGAAAGGTATGGAGATCTTTTTTCATCGAGATTAGGGAGAACCAATTTGGCAAAACATCGGATAGACACAGAAGACGCGAAGCCAATTAAACACAAGCCTTACCGGGTAAGTGCTAAAGAACGAGATATTATAAAAGAGCAAATTGACGAGATGCTTACAGAAGGCATAATTAGGCCATCTTCTAGCCCCTGGTCTTTTCCAGTAATATTGGTCAAGAAGCGAGATGGTAAATACAGATTTTGTGTGGACTACAGAAAACTGAATAATGTGACAGTAAAAGATGTCTATCCGATCCCTAGAATAGACGAAGTTATGGATACTCTCCAAGGATCTACACACTTCTCAGCAATAGACCTCAGATCTGGATATTGGCAAGTTGAAGTCGAAGAAAGAGACAAAGAGAAAACAGCTTTCACTACAGCGCATGGATTATATGAATTCAACGTGATGCCTTTTGGACTTTGTAACGCGCCTGCTACCTTTGAGAGAAATATGGAGAATATGCTTGGAAATATGAGATGGCAAATTTGTTTGTGTTATCTGGATGATGTTATCATATATAGCCCGGATTTTCCAACGCACCTCAAAAGACTTGAAGCTGTTTTTAGATGTTTTCGTGAATCTAATTTAAGGTTAAACGACAAAAAATGCCGATTTGCTTTTGAAGAATTGGAGATTCTCGGCTATATAACGAGCAAACATGGTATTAAACCCGCGGAACATAACATCAAAGCTGTCAGAAATTTTCCTCGGCCCAAAAAGGTCAAAGAAGTACAATCCTTTTTGGGAATGTGTTCATATTATAGAAAATTTATCAAAGACTTTTCAAAAATTGCTGACCCTTTGACCAACCTTATAAAAAAAGGTGTATCATTTACCTGGACAGAAAGACAAGAGGAAGCGTTTCAAACCCTAAAAACAGCACTATTAAGTCCACCAATTTTAGGTCATTTCAATCAAAATGCACCTACTTATGTTCATACTGATGCGTCCAACATCGGCATAGGTGCAACACTTGTCCAAGACATCGGTGGTGAAGAGAAGGTGATCTCATATTTGAGTCGTACCCTAAGTAAAGCGGAGCAAAATTATTCAACCACTGAAAAAGAATGTCTGGCCGTTGTCTGGTCAATGTCAAAATTACGACCCTACCTTTATGGAAGACACTTTAAAATAGTAACAGACCATCACGCCTTATGCTGGCTCAAAAACTTGAAGGATCCAACAGGTCGATTGGCAAGATGGGCATTGAAAATTCAAGAATATGACTTCGATATAATACATAAATCGGGAAAGAAGCATCTGGACGCCGATGGCTTATCTAGGGGGCCCTTACCAGAAACTGATTGGGATGAGGATTTTGAAAGGCTATTTTTAAATCAAATAACAGACGAAGAGGATAAATTTATCGAAAGTGTTAAGAAAAACCTTAATGGAAGCAGGCGATCAATTGCGCAAAACTTTAAAGAAGATGGATGCCTCTTTAAGAAAAACCCGAACCCTGAAGGCAGGGCGTGGTTGCTTGTGGTTCCAGAGAACAAAAAGAGAGAAATTATGAAAGAATATCACAATCATATGTCGAATGGCCATCTGGGCGTCGCCAGAACCATGTACCGAATAAAGAGTAAATACTTTTGGCCATCCATGCTAAAGGATGTCTCAGAATTCGTTAAGACGTGTCACCTTTGCCAAAGTAGGAAAAGCTCTAACCAATTACCTTCTGGACTACTACAGCCCATCCCTCCAGCCAACTTTCCTTTCGAAAGAATTGGAATTGACTTTGTTGGTCCACTACCATCTACGAAAAACAGGAAAAAATGGATAATCGTGCTGACGGACTACTACACTAGATATGCAGAAACAAGAGCAGTCTCGGAAGCAACAGTGAAAGAAGTTTCTAAATTTCTAGTAGAGGATATTTTTCTTCGGCACGGAGCCCCACAATATCTTATTAGTGACAGAGGCTCTCAATTTACCAGTAATTTAATGAAAGAGGTGATGAAAACGTGCAAGATTAAACATTGCTTCACAACGAGCTATCATCCCCAGACTAATGGATTGACAGAGCGGTTAAATAGAACATTGATCAATATGCTCAGTATGTATGTGAACACTGATCAGAAAAATTGGGACGAAATACTCCCATTCATCACTCACGCTTACAATACTACAATTCAGGAAACCACAGGATATTCTCCCTTTTTCCTGATGTTTGGAAGAGAACCCACGTCTCTTTTGGACGACAGGAATATCTCGGTGGACATTGAAAAAGATGATTATGATGAATACATAAAACATCACTTAGACAAAATAAACAGAACAAGAAAATTAGTTATTAACAACACAATAAAGACTCAAGAAAGAATGAAAAAGAACTATGACAAGAAACACATGGAAAGAAGCTACGAACCAGGAGAATTAGTAGCAGTTTGGACACCAATTAGGAAAATAGGAAAGTGTGAGAAACTACTGAGAAAATATTTTGGCCCATATAGAATATTAAAGAAGCTGTCTAACGTAAATTACTTAATTGAGCCAAAAGATAATCCTGGCCAAGACCCATTGATTGTCCATGTCTCAAGACTCAAACCCTATTTTGAGAGAATTGATGAGGTAACTCACGAGGACGTGACGACCTCTGGAGAGGGGGAAGTGTTACATCATGATTAATGGCGTATTTCTTATATTATTTTTAATATATTTGAAATTTAAATTATATATTTATTTATTTTTATATAAAATATTCTATGATATTTATTTAAAACACAGATTATTTAGATTGTCATAATTTGTATTTAGGTACACGTGTGACTTCACTGCTCTCTTTGATGTGAGAAAAGAAATAAGGGATTCTGGTGGCTACTTAAAGAAGACTTATCTCGTTATTCCCTTTTATAAATTTGTAGGATGGTTGAAACACGCTCTGGTAAGATGCAAGACCCAGCACAGGAGAGAATCCAGGCTGAAGAGTCTGCCAAGCCGCAACCTGGTGCAACAATATTGAACCAAATATTCAGGTTTTACCATAAGATCGATATAATATTCTAAATAGCTCTTTATGTAGTGGGATTCGGGCCTACACTTTGAGATTTTGTGCTATTCTTAATCCTATTTAGAGACTTTTATTTACCAGAGTAAATTGTTTTAGTAGCTGCAGAGAGGGATGCTGAATAAAGCGGTCTTACATTCATAATAACAATTTGCGCATTATTTGAATTATATAGCAACAAAAATCTTTTAGGAAATTAAAAATATAATCATAATATGTTAACCTTAGATATTGCAAGAAATATTTCTTGTTTTTTTTTGCACCGTTCTCTGTTCTCGTTAAGGTTTAGGAATTTCATTTGTCCTTAGAATGTTTAAACTCTTACATATAAAAAATTATTATTTTTTTCTCTTCTCTTTTAATAATAACTAGCCGAGTGACCCGGGCAACGCCCCGAGTTTACCCCGAAGGGCCTGTTGTGACATTGAGAGTTAGATAGTGGCTTAAAAATTGCAATGGGTATAATCTGATTTTCTAGAGGCAGCATATCAAGTATAAGGGTGAGTAAAAATACTTTCTAAGTGAAGTATATACATTCGGGCAGATCTTATATATTTATATATCAAAATAAGAATGTAATCATATCATCCATAACAAACCTTATAATTTACAACATATTAGACAGCACAATGCAAAAATGTAGAAAATTAATAAATAGAGCAGTTGGTAAAATATATAAATATATAGAAGACCAAAAATCAAAATAATTGATTAAAAATCTCTTTGAGGTGAGAAACTATAGGAATTTGTGAAAGGTTTAAATATTTTTAAAGTGAAAAAAAAAATTAACAAATCAGAAAATAAAACTGCAAACAACACAACTATAATGCAGATAAGAGGACATCTAAAAAAAAATAAATTCATTTAAAGGACCTCATTAAAAACTACATTTCTAGTTTTATATATACAGTATAACCTCGTTAATTCGACACACTATAAATCGACCATATTTTTATGTCCCGACCTACCATATAACAAATTGTAATTCGACACTATTGATAATTCGACTCTTCCGATAATTTGACCATTTTGAAATTCAAATTTCGAGATTTGATTGTTGTTTAAATACAAATTTACCGCTAAAAAGGTATTACAGAGGCGAGCAGCAGCAACTGAAAATGTACAAAATGTATGTATAGAGCAGTGGTAAAAATAAGTAAATAAAAATCAAAATAATTGATAATAAATAGTTTATTAGCAAACAAATAATACAAAAAAAATCCTTTCAGGTTAGAAAATATAGGCATTGGTAAAATGTTTAAATAAAAATATTCAAAATAAAAAAAAAAAAAAAGATAAGAAACTAAATCGAAATGGATTGTTGCCAACTATATTGCAGAGGAGACGACTTATTAAAGGAATTCATTTAAAGGACCTCTTTAAAAACTACATTTCTAGTTTTATATATACGTGGATTCAACTTTACAAGTATGCTATTCAAAGTTCGCATACGTGAAAAAGCCACATAGAGCTGTCCATGCCTAAACACAGGCTCTTGTAGCAAGAGACCCACTCAAGAAAAGGTTTGGCCTTAACCCTTTTTATAGTCATAGCTAGAGCCAACCTATTAGAAACTGATGCCTCTTCAGAATTAAGGGAAGGTTGATATCTGAAGGAGCCAAAGATATTTTTGACACCAATACAGTGTGTCTAACATCGGTCCCTGTCAATATTTGAGCTTAAAGAACATGAGAGCACATGCGCAGGATCACCATATGTGTGCCATTGAAATGACCCTGCTCAGGATTCAAATTTATCAGAATCAAAACAATAGCAACAATCTTAAAGTTTAACAGGGTGGAGGCATTCCTGTGGGTGAATATCTATTGAGAAATTCAGTATGGTAGTTATTTTGCTCCTCTACATTCTCACACTCCACATTGTTATCACTGAGAAAACACTGTTTCATGTTTGGTAAGCAATTTCAGGGAAGAAATTACTGAAAAAAATCAACAAATCAGAAAAAATGCAAAAAATACAACTATATTGCAGATAAGACGACATATAAAAGGACACAAGGTAATAAGACCAAATTCAAATAAATAAATAGTGTGTGACGTTTCGGTAACAGCGTTGTTACCATCTTTAGACAAAAGTGCTGATTGAGAAATTTATTTATTTATTTCGTCTCTATTTACAGGTGTTACATTCGAGCACAGCTCACGTTGGTCTGGCTATTTACACATGGCGAGTTGGTGAAATAGAGGTGTCCCCAGAACTTGCAGGAGGACAGCTGTTGGGTGATGAGCTCCTAACTAAGCGTCAGGTCGTCGGAAACGGGGATTGATATTCCTTTTATTTTGAATAATGTATAGTTGGATTTGATGAATTTTGCCGTTGAAGATATAATTTCTTAACGGCAATTTGGTACATATATTCTAGATTGGGTTGGTTTAAGTCATCCTTCAGTATCTTGTTTAATAGGTTGAATGGAACTCCTATACTTGTCCAAAGGCATATTCTCATGAATGCGTTTATATCTTTTTGCCTGTGTTTGTAATATATTTACCCCAAACTGGAAGTGCGTATGTTATTATCGGGAGAATACAACTTCTGTATAAACTTTTGTTTTGTAAATAATTTGCTTCTATATTTAAACAGACTTGATAGCCTTATTTTTGCGATCTTTGCTTTCCTTATGGCATTTTTAACCTTTATTGTTGAATTTCAACTTGGTAAATCCAAGTTATTTAACCTGGTCGGTCCAGTTAATTGGATTTAAATTTACTTTTAGAATGGATTGTGTCTCGAAATTTTTAAATTGTCTATGGGGGGGGGGGGGGGGGGGGGGGTTTAGCCTGTGTCTTTTTGGGGTTGATATCTAACTTCTAATCCCCATTTTGTTATAATGTTTATTTAATTTTGAAGTTGTGTGGTTAGTAGTCTAATTGATTTGAATTTGATAATATTGCTGCGTTATTCTATGAAAAGCTTTGTTTGGAATTTTGGATGTAGAGGGAAATCATTTATGTAAATGTTGAGTAGATAGGGTCCTAGGATAGACCGTTGAGGGACTCCAATCTGGGTTGGCTTTGCAATGGTAATAAAATCCCCTTGTTTAATGGAAAAAGTCCTGTCCTGGAGGTAGTTTTTAAATAATTTGGCAAAATCCTTTGGAAATAGAATTTTTGTTAATTTTGCTATCAAGCCATTGTGCCATCGTGAATGAGAAAAAAATACCACTGCATGTTTTAAATGGTTTCTGTTATCAAGTTTGTAAACAAGATAGCAGATAAGATGAAGATCATTTTAAAAGAAACCTAAAATATTATTCTCAGAAAAAAAAGTGGAAACCCCCACTTTTTAAAAAATATATAATTCAAATCATATCTGCAAATATCATTGATATTTTCTCTTTCTTTCATTCTGTTAATTGTAGCACATATCTTTTGAATGCTTGCAATCCTAATTAAGTAATCAACAATTGATCGAGAAAAAAAAAAGATTCCAAGAAAATACTGCAAAAAAGAAAACCAGACAGAAAAATAAAGCTAAAAAAGATACTAAATATGATATTCCAAAGACATTAAGAAAGATACTGCAAAAAAGAAAACCAGACACAAAAATAGGGCTAAATTTAAATTGACAATTATAATTATAATAAAGTAGATTATAAATTAAATAAAAGTAACAATTGAATCAGAAATACTAAATATAAATTAGAAATTAATTAAAAACAATAATTTAAAAGTATGTGTTTTAAAATAAACAATTTGATGATGATAAATAACAAACAAATAAGATAATCAACATTTGAAGTAAAAAAATCTACGATTGTAAAATCGAATAAATTAAAAATAAATGAATTTATTTGTGTAAAATTTTAACGATAGATGGTAATTAAATTTAATTTACTTAATATAAATGAATCTATTAATATTTGAAAAATAAAAATAAAACGGTTATGTGAAGCAAAAAAATAACGAGAAATTCGGTATATAGGTGGATATTTATAGTTCAGTATAGATAACAGAGTTACAACTGTTAACTCTGTTAGCCTATTATCTATATATGATAAATGAACTATATATCAACTGAAAGTTGCTGATGGCTTGCGCCATTTATCGGAATAAAAATCAACTATTGTCGTTGATTGAAATGAACTATATATATATATTGTGACGAAGAAATAATTTATTAATTAAATTATTCAATGAAACTATTCAACAGATTATATAGATATATATTAATCTTTTATGTAAAATAATTATCAAAATATCTCTTTGCTTGCTTGCTCAAGATTCTCTAGCTGTAAATAGTTTGGGGCTGACCTGTTAATAATTGTCGACTCGTCGCTGTGACGTCATCAATAAATACTTTTACATCTTAGGATATTTCAAGGCTTGATTTCTACGCTACAACTGGTGGAGAGACTGGACCGATACCCATTAAGAAATAAAAGAAAAATTGATTCTGTTGAACCAGAAGAAACTTCTATGAATGTAAAGAAGGAAGGTACTCAGGTAAGCAACTGCGTTGTTCAACATTTGCCAAGGAACCCTTCCATTTTCTCCGGGGAGGATGGTGAAGATCTCCAAAAATGGTTAAAAGGGTATGCACGTGTGGCAAGGTACAACCATTGGGACGAAACCCTTTGTCTTGCTAAAGTTTATTTTTATCTGTCTGGAACTGCTCTCAAATGGTTTGAGAACAACGAAGAAAGCATACAGACTTGGAAGGAATTCACATCTCAATTAGAGAATGTGTTCGGAAAAAAAGAAAATTCAAAATTGCAAGCGGAGAAGAAACTTAAAACACGGGCACAATTAAAAGGTGAAAGTACCGAATTTTACATCCAGGATGTCCTGTGCTTGTGCAAAGAGGTTGATCCTCAAATGAGCTTAGAAGATAAAATCTCCCACCTCATGAAGGGGATAGCTGAGGAGCTTTATCAAGCACTCCTACCGAGGGATGTACAGAGCACCGAGCAATTCATTACAGAATGTCGCCGTGTCGAAGCGCTCCGTTGTAAGCGAGTTACCCCAACCAGGTACGAGCGCCTACCAAATGTAGCCTCTCTCTGTGACCAGGATGACGGAGAAGATCTGTCATCTATGATTAGGCAAATTGTTCGTGAGGAGGTACAGCAGGCATTAGGCTCTCCTCGGGAGGAACCAAAAAATGCTACAATAGAAGAAATTGTAAAGGAGGAGATTGGAAGAACCCTGGCGCCAATCTCAAAGTCTAGGAGAAGTCCCCCTCATAAGGAAAGACCCCGACAATTTTTAAATACTAGATATGAGGCCGAAACGATAAGACCGCACCCTGAACCTCGATACTCAAAACAAGGAGGAAGACGCGACACCAATGATTGGCGTACAACTGAGGGAAGGCCAATATGTTTCTACTGCGGACGCCCAGGTCACGTCGTCCGCTATTGCCGTGACAGGAAGAGACACAATGAGGAAAGGAGAAATGACTATTTCCAAAGAAAGCAAGACGCAATGGTATCCTACAACTCTCGAGCTGAATCTCAGGACCCCAATGACGAATCATCGAGGGAAACCTTCACTCGCTACCGAAGTCCTACTTCATATCGCGGTCCAAACAGACAACATTTCTCACCTGCTAGAAGATCTAGCTGGACGCCCCGCCATTAAAACTAGATGATAGACCACATTGGAGGTGAGGCCGCAAAGTTATAAAATCCCCCCTTGCCGACCACAGTAGAAATTAGAAAAAGCTACCTTGACGTAAACATAGACCTACCAAGTCCTCATGAAGAAGATATCTCAACTGAAAGAAGACATCCACCACAGTCACCTGAAAATATCCCTGGCCATAGTGCTAGCTCTTAAGACTGACGACGTAAGTCTCCTGCTGAGCATCGGGTCGATGCTCTTTATAGGAGGAGGCTATGTGACGAAGAAATAATTTATTAATTAAATTATTCAATGAAACTATTCAACAGATTATATAGATATATATTAATCTTTTATGTAAAATAATTATCAAAATATCTCTTTGCTTGCTTGCTCAAGATTCTCTAGCTGTAAATAGTTTGGGGCTGACCTGTTAATAATTGTCGACTCGTCGCTGTGACGTCATCAATAAATACTTTTACATCTTAGGATATTTCAAGGCTTGATTTCTACGCTACAATATATAATTTTGTTGTAAATATTTGATGACCATTTTTCCTTTGTTTTCTTTCATCTTGTTAATATCTTTTGACTATTCTTTACGGCCTAAAATTATTGTAAAAAGGTATAGACAACTGTAGAAACAAACATGTATGCCAGCGCAAGTTTCCCTAGTGGGGCATAGCGCTTTAAATGAAATAAAATAAAATAATAATTAGCATTAAATCTAATGCAGTCAACTCTTTTGAATCTGAAATGCTGAGACAATTAAAATACCCACATAACTTATACAGAAACATGGGCTTGTATGAGACGTTATTATTTAGTATATTCAATATTTAGTATCTCAGTTTTTCATCCTAATGAATTGTAAAATATTTGAGTACACTTTTATTCTTTTCAACAACTTCAGTTTTATTCTTCTGCAGAGCTATAACGTTTTAATATGTAACTGTATTAAAACATTTTTAAAGTCATAAATACTAAAGGGTAAAAGTGAGAGTAATGAGCTAATGGTGAAAGTAATGTTGGTTAAAAGATTAGTTAGGCACTGAAACCCTTTTTTTATAAGTTAAATATTTTGTTTTTTCTCAACTTTAATGTGTGTTAAATATTTTTTTCATTTTATAATTAATTATTTTAAACATTCTCTTTTATCAATAAGATTAATGCTCATGATTACAGATAAACTTTCTAATTATTTTTTTTCTTCGAATTTTTTTTTATCAAAATATAAAATCTTTCATTTTTGAATATTTACCTTTGAAATATTGTAATTTCATTAATGAAAAGTTTAATCGCAAGAGATTACATGACTTTTAAACAACACATGCCGTTTTTTAAATAAAATGTTGAATACAATTTCTAGAACATCATTTTTTTCTCTATGAAGAAGTCTGTGAAAGATAGGTTAAAACCCTCGATTCCCCACAGCCATGAACCGGGATCGAATCCTGCATTGGACATTTTGTTTTAATAGTTGAATAACCTTCACACATATCAATCATTGTTGTAAATATCATAAGCTAGGTTGTTCTTTTAGAGCGGCGCCTAGTAAGTTATTTTAGTACCATAACCAGAATAACTTTTCTTTCTGAAAAGAAAACCCAAACTCCAATTTATCCCCAAATAAAGAGTATTGTAGTTATCATTGATTTTCATAGTTTCTAGGTACAAGACGTTATCATTCCTCAGTGGCTCACGTGAATCAACGGCCGAGATAGCGCGAGGAGTCAAGTTGATACGTGTTCCTTCAGACACTTGATCAAACTCGTTCCTCTCAAAAAGCAGATACAGATAGTGTTTCCGAGGACAATTTCAAATGGTTGAATATTTTGGGATGTGCTACAAGATAATACCCTAGTTCACAATCGGTCTTAGATATTCAATATGTTTCGGCAAAGTATATATATGAACATTTAGACAGGAGATCACAGGCTCATTACAAAACCAGGTGATACCAGACTGAGAAATGGAAACTGAGTAATTAGGCGATCAACGCTGTAGTCCCACGAGAGACAATACGTTTAACATACGGGATATTATACAATTATTGAACAACTAGGGGATTTGTCCACAGCCATAGCACACGCAACGGAATATTTCAAGAATAATTAAACCTAAATATGTGGTGATACAATGAAATCGAACTGCTGCAGTTACGGAATACGATCAGGTAACCGACGTCCCTAAAACAGAAGAAATGAACATGACATTAGATGGAAATCTTGCCAGAAAAGAGAATATGGTTTTACGGGCTACTAACCAGAAGGATAATGGATCATTGTCGGAAGGATAATAATCTGTTAAATCTAAAAGTCAACTCTCTTATCAAAATAGACGTCAAAACTTGACCTCATTTATTGTCCGTCTCGGCAAGACTCGGATCGTTTAATAAAAGCAGATACCAGTTCGAAAAAACTGAGAGATGACATCTAGTTTTGTCGTCTAGTTTGACGGGAGAGATGACCTTTATTTTGACGTGACAACGTCTTAAATTAGGTTGCGGCTGGGAGTCACTTATGAAAAAGTGTAACGCCCGGTAACGTTACGATGAGTCACCGAACGAGAGTGCTGCGCGCGCAGCGCTAGAGAATTAGGCGCATTGAATCGGCGCATGCTTGTCTCTGTCTTTGTCTTTCTCGAACGTTCTTGGCGTTGGAAAAACAAGAAAGCGTCATAATACAAGTTCACACGTGTGGTTAAAGTATCGTCAGCTGTGTCTGTAGTGAAAATGTGGAGTGCTTAGATTCGTCATTTACAACAACTACAACAATAAAGGTAAATAATTGTACACTGATATTTCATTATCGTAAACTATGATTGATTGATTAATTGTTAGATTGACACAAAAGTTGAGAAACTGAGTTTATAGGTTATGTCATACTATTGATAAATGTTGATAGTGTTAAGTAAATTATTAGTTTAAAATTAATTAATTAATTAATTATTATTTTACAAATTTTAAATAGTTTCAAATATATTTAGCAAAAATTTGAACCTTCGATCTGAATAAATGTTTTGATTTTCGAATTGATTCTTTAAAATTACAAATATTAAGAAAAAGTGGCAGATATAAGAAAACTTTATTTAAACTGTGTTGAGCAAGAATTTTAACATCTAATATAAGTAAATGTTTTAATACAGCCATAATGGCTGTATAATGCAAGAACTTCAGACTCGGGCGTATATTCGGGCGTATGTTACTCGGATGTTATATTATAAATACACAATAATTTCCTTCGCATTGAGTTTCAACATAGAGGAAGTCCGCACGCTCACATTTTACTGTGGTTACACGATGATCCACATGATAATGCCATTGTTAAAGTACTGCAAGTTACTTGCTTCGCCGCTAATACTAGCTTCGAGTTTATACTCGGTGCTGTATATATTCATCCAGGAACTAGTATGCAGGATATTGGAATGTTACTATGGCAAGGACTCGGTCCGTACATTCACAACAGCCAGTACGTGCCACCGTTCGTGCAAGTTGATTCTAGTATACCGATTCTTCTGTGTGGTGATTTTAACAAAAACGTAAAGCCTGACAACTCGTTTCTTAATTTCATGAAAAATACGTATAATCTTGATTGCGTATCAAACGTTTCTAAGTCAACTACGTTAAAAGGAACAACTATCGACTTGACTTTCGCAAGACACATTACAGCAGAAACACTTCCTTTCATTTCATATTTCTCCTATCATCGTCCTATCCTCAACAAAATCACTTAAATAGGAATTAGTTAAGTTTAAGTTTACATGTACAATGTTTTAGTAAACAAAATATATTTATATAGTTAAAATTTGTGCAATTCTTATTTTCATTCAATTCCTTGTTCCTATTGTGCAATGTAATTATATTCATATCAATAAATATTCTACCGTTGTCACGTAAAATCTTCGCCCGTAAAACCGACTTTACAGGCAACCATCGTTTTTTTTATTTATCATTATACTCTCGTATAAATTTCCATCTATATTTTGATCATAGATATGGCCTAGCCGCTTTGCCAGCTGAACTCCTCTTTGGCGGATTGTGAAGATTTTATTTGATTCCTTATGAATTTTATGAACTGACGAGGGCCATTTACCAAAGACCATGGTCTCTAGATCGGCGCTTCTCAGTTTTCCTAAACTGGTGTTATGGCTTTGTTCAACAACCCAGGTTCGCTATATCTTATATTTAATATAGAACTTTGTTGCTCGATGTAATCACCGAGCTGAAAAAACACTACACGTTGATTGGTTGATTGAGATCACCTGATAAAGCAGAATCAATCATTGGGTGAAAAAACTTTGTATATAAATACAAACCTATGTAAGGCTATACATATATGTCGCGGAGATATATCCCGAGAAGGCTGTACCACTGAGAAACTCGCCTTGAAATGCTTCAAGAAGTTGAACATTCCAGAAATGAACTTAGACGTTGAGTTCTAAACGACTTAAAAAAGGCATGTTTATTCTATCAGTAAGTAGCGTTGTTGTTTCTTATCCCCTTGTGTAAGGATTACACGAATTCTATGAGTTCATGATCTCATGAAATGGGGTATAGGGGTGCAGCTTTCGTTGATCATGGCACCATGATCCAGGCACACTTTGGTGAAAGTCTGACTTTGCCTGAGTAAGTAGCGTGCTCTCCTCAAGCCACGAGCTCTTTCACCGGCACAGGCAACATCCCCTTTCCCTTCAGGTCGTTAAAAAAAAAGAGAAAATGCAAAGTATCTATTTACTTGCAGGATAAATACATCTAGCAATATCATTGTAGCAGAACTCTAGTGTTCAGATCCATAGGAAAATTTATACGAGAAATGGCCTTGTATGACTGGATCGTTTTTGCACATGGACGACGTCAGATCCAATTTTATTGTCGTAAAACTCTCGTAAAAGTTGTCACCTTTACCGCGACCACATTTTATTTATAGAACACTCTTCGCAATAAAAAATGTATAACAAAACTTCAACTCCGTGTATGTCCTTGAAATTTACCTCTTCTTTTTCATTTCCTCGTATAAACGCACATTTTCTTTGTAACTCTATTAAATATATGATTTTATGAATGCATATATTTATGCGAGTAATATTCACAAAAAAAAAATATTTGAAAAAGGAACAATAAAATTCAGGTAAAGGTTTTCTTTTAATTTAGGTTGTTGCAAACTTTCGAACAAATATTCTGCTCTTCAACGGGCAAATACGTCTATGTACAATATCAAGATGATCTTTATATAAAAATAATTGAAAAAAAATGTGTTATGGGCATGTGCTCTCGTGGGCGTACATCAGACTATTTGCAGATAAAGTAATAGATATTATAATGGGATGAATATGTATATCTACCCTGCATATACTTTATAAATTTTTCTTTGAAAATGTATTCTATTGATTTGTCACAAAACACACACTCGCTATATCTTGTGTAGATATCCGTGTGTAAATATTCAAACTATTTATTATACATGTTTTCAATATATATATATATATATATATATATAAAATAAAAGGATTTAAAAGCGCGAGTGTTTCTTTTATACATAAAACGAACTTCTACTGTGTTTTCATCGCAGTAAGGACAGTAGAAGTTCGTTTTATGTATAAAAGAAACACTCGCGCTTTTAAATCCTTTTATTTTATATGCATAGATGGCGCGTTATTGCTTTGTGTTAAAATATATATATGAAAAACAATAGAAAAAATAAAAGATAAGTGGGTCAGGTGTTGATATTAAAAATAAAGAAGGCATCTCCTGACCACAAGCACATGTGCTTTTTAGATGGCAGAGCGCCATCTAGTGGAGCAAAAATAAACTAAACGTTTATTTAGCTTGCTCCGTGATATTTGGCCAACCCAATTTCTTGATAAATCAAGAAAAGCCATCCACGAACGCGTTTCGCGCTGTTGGCGCTCGTCAGCGTGGAGAAGGCTGTAACCACTGCGACCAAAACGATTTTTTAGTACCAATGGCTTCCCGAAAAATCAAGAAATGGGTATTTAAGGCCAAATTTGCGTAGAGACGCTTAACACATGAAAAAACAACAGAAAAAAATAAAAGTGGGTCAGGTGTTGATATTAAAAATAAAGAAGGCATCTCCTGACCACGAGCACATGTGCTTTTTAGATGGCAGAGCGCCATTATTTTTAATATATATATATATCATTTCTCGTATGAGAGAAAGAGAGAGAGAGAGAGAGAGTGAAATGAACACATTATTTAAATTTACATATCACAATAATTGAATAAAAATATATCAGGCCTCCAGGGAAAAGCATATTTTCAAAAACATTTATTCTCTAGCTTTCGGGTACGGACGCCCTTCTACAGGAGAAAACATGGTTCTTCTGTAGAAGGGCGTCCGTGCCCGAAATCAAGAGAATAAAAATATTTTTGAAAATATTCTTTTCCCTGAAGTCTTTATATATTTTTATTCAATATTGATACAAGGGATTATTTTAATGAACTCTACAGCAATATTTATATTTAAAAATAATTTGATTGTTTACATATTAAATCATAACAAGTCAAACTATTTAGACGAGAATGTTTCTTTCATACATATATCAAACTTCTCCTGTACTTACTGCGATGAAAAAACACTGGGATGGCTCAGCTCATCAGTGGTGAACCTTCCCAGCGGTTTCTCCAATTTGATCTAAAAGACCACTTCTTTAGAGCTCTAATACTGTATTGGATCATTCATATGCTTCACTGAAGGGTGGAATCTTAGAAATGGTATTTAATGAAAACTATGGACATAAGCTTTTAGGACAGTAGAATTACATATATATTGCTTAATAATAAATCATATTTTATAGTCTTGAGAGCACATACACACAATCAATAATATTTATTAGGAGTATAAATGAGTTAGTGCGGTTTTTTTTTTATCGAAACTTGGAGCTTTATTGTAAAAGTTGGTTAGACATTCAATGTTCAAAGTATTGTCCGTCGCTAGCTACTACTTTTCCCACCTTTCTGGCCATTGACGGATCCCATCGTGGAAAAAGGCCGGCTCTTTGGTCGCTATCCATTCATCGATCCATTTTTTTTTACTCCATCGTAGTTGGATAAGTACTGGTCAGCCAGGCCATGTTGCATTGATCGGAAGAGATAATAATCGGAAGGAGCAATTTCTGGGCTATACGGCGGGTGGGGTGAGACCTCCCATTTGAGCATTTCTAAGTACGTTTTAACGGATGCTGCAGCATGTGGCCGAGCATTATCATGTTGTAAAATAACTATGTTTTATTTATTTGCAGCCGTTTTTCTCGCAATACTCGGCTCAAACGCATCAATTGTCTTCAGTAGACCTCCCCTGTGATAATTTCGTTCGGTTGTAGCAGCTCATAATATACCACTCCTAGCTGGTCCCACCAAATACACAGCATAATCTTCTCGCCATGAATATTCAGCTTGGCCGTTGATGATGACCACCATACGTTGCCTGACCTTTTGGATAATCGTAATGGACCCACTTTAAATTACCAGTTACAATTCGAAGCGAAAACCCCTTTCTTTTTTATGTTGGAGCAGTTGTTCACACTTGAAAAACAGCGTTCGACGTCTCTTGGCTTCAGTTCATTTAGCACCCAATTTCCGTCCTTTCGGATCATTCCTATTTATTTTAAGCAATGAAAAATGGCTGGTTGAGTGATTCCAAGTATTTTTGCGAGTTCATTTTGCGTTTTTGTTGGATCTTCATCGAGCCTTGCCTCTAATTATTCATCCTCAAACTTTGGTGGCGCTCCGGGTCTTACTTCATCTTCCAAATCAAAATTGTCATTTTTAAACCGTGAAAACCATTACTGACACGTTCGATCAACTAGAAGATGGTCATCATAAACTACGATGACTTTCAGAAGCTTTTTTTCTTTATATTAAAGTAATGAAATAAAACTTCCCGCAAAAACACGTTATTTGGTACAAAAGTTGTCATTTTAGGAGCAAGCAGAAACTAGATTGTTTTTACTCCAGAAAAATGACGGTTACTGAAAAAGGAAGCCTTATGATGACGCTTCAAAATAATGGTGTTGCCAGATGAAACAGTGGAATAATAAACTAGTAGCGCCATCTTTTTCAAAACCGCACGAACTTATTTATACTCCCAATAATATATTATTTTAAATAAGTACTAATTTAATTATAAAATATATATTATATTTACATCTGTTAAATTATACAAACTGAAGAGAGAGAGAGAGCTAGAATATTAAGGAATATCTACGGTAATAAAGATAGAGTCTACAGAACTTGTTGATTTTAAATATTCTTCTTTACTGGAGACCATTTGTCTTGAACTGAAACTATATATTTGACATTGTACTCTCAGATCTGCAACAAGTGGGCTTGTTAAAAGTTAACATAGTTAAAATATGCTCTTCGCTATGATTCTCTTGGTTGTATAAGAATAGTTGAAAATATCTTCAAATTTTATATAAGTATGCAATAAAGTCCTCATGCCCATAAAACTGTAAATTATATAAAAAAAAATGGTTATACAAATTTTGTTAATCTTGAATAAACCTCTAAAAGTTACTTTTTTCATTTAACATTTTTAAAAAATATATCTTGAAGATAGAGGTTGCCTGGCCGGCATTCATAGTTCCTTAAAATAAAAGACATTTCGGCCAGAAACTTTTAAAAAAGGTTTTGGCTGAGGTATCTTTTATTTTCAAGAGAACTATAAAAAGTTAGATATTATTATTCATTTTAAGGGGATCATTTTATTATAATCTATTTCAACTTTAAGTACACACACATACAGCTTTATTAAGACCACCGGTCCTATACAGATTCATCACAGGAAGGAAGCATAGATGGAGCTCCTATACTCTAGGCAGCACAGAGCCCAAACACTCTCCAGATACGACACATGTCCAGTGGCCACAGATTCCACCGTGCATAAGTTAGCGTATCACTGAAAAGGCTAGTGTGGAATCAGGCGCGTTTTAGGCTTCGCTTTTCTCATCCAAAAGGACCACGACATTAGGCTATTCTATTAATCTCCTCCGAACGGTGACTGCGGTCTTGTAGAATTTATATAAACCAAAGAGAAGACCTTGATCTAACATCTTTATATTCATCCAGTTATATATTTGTTGACTGTCGAATTGAGACAAGGATAAGTCGCCCAAGAGTTATTTTCTCTGTTTCTCCAAGCAAAAGCAACTAAATATTAAATGCACGATTTCATCTTGTATTCTGCTATTACAATAGATCACAAGTTAAAGAACAATCAGTCTTCCAGCGTTTTGAACGGTTTTCTGGAAATAACACCCATAGGAGTCTCAGTTACGCAAAAAGTATTTTAAATACCAGAGTAGTATTTGTGAGTAGATATGATTCTGCTGTTATTGAGTTTATTTTTTTAAGGTTTTGAAGTATGTTTGACAGAATGAAACCCATAGTTTTAGGAATTCTTGCATGGACAGGTGTGTAGTTCGTGGATGTATTGTAATCATGTTGGGAATATCATACCATATCGAGTCCAATTTGTTTTTAGACCTTTTGTTTATATAAGGGTACTGTTAAATTTATTTGACTGTATTATTGAAATACTCTTTATATATGTGGTGTATTTAGGTTGATTAAAAAGAAGAAACAAATTTTAGGCCTTATTTATTTAAATGACTTTATTATATTACACCGGAGTAGATGCAAAATCCAAAATTACAAGTCAACAACAGCAGAATGATGATGATAAGTTATATATTACTATATATACATCACAGAATAATAATCTGTGGATTTAAAATTATTAGAATATGAATATACGACAATATGTATGCCTCAATTTTAAAATAATTTCAATTTTCCCACTAGATAAATAGTTATAAAAATGAGATATTTTATAATTATATTTTAGCAAAATATTTATTATTTTATTAACAGTGAATCATCTTTTGTTTATCATTCTTAGTTTGTGCTTGCCTTAAATAAATTGCTGTATCATCCTGAAGTTTGTCTTTCTTAATTTTCCACGTGGCAATATAAATGAATAAATTCTACCTACCGTTATTTACCTGTTTGAGTTTTATACCTTCCATAAATGTTTATAATCCCAACTTTATCAATTATTGTTTAAAAATAGAACTTTGAATTCAAGAAAAACAATGGTATTACTTTTTGGTTTATTCTAAATGGATGTCAAAATTATTATTCAAATATATTTATTATTGAATAGGAAAAAAATATTTTTTCTTTCATATACGGAGGAAATAATAATGCTAGATATACAGGGTGATCCAAAAGTCCCGCACAACTTTAAAAATTAATAACTCCGCGAATATTTGCGCTAGAGCAAGGCGGTAAACACCATTGTGTTCAGGATGCAATGGGATTTTTTATGGCAAATAATGAAAAATTCGAAATTGATTTTAATTAAAATTTTATTCGCTAGATGGCGCTCTACCAGAATCAGATATTCAGCGGCTAAATTGTTTGATAAATTGAAAAATATAACTGATCGACACGTATTTTTTCTTTTTGAATACCAGGAAAGAACCCTAATAATATCAAATGATAAATTAATAAAACACCATTTCGCCAAAAGTTATAAGAAATGGTTAACGATTTTTAAATACAATCTGAGATATGTAAAATAGGTATATGCAAATTTAAACATGTAGCAAAAAAAAAAAGATATTTTAGATGCGGTTTGCTGGAATCCTCTCAGCTTTTTAAATTTCGAAAATAATAATTTTCTATTTTTTTTTTTAATTCAACTTTCTCTCAGTATCGATTATATTTATTTTAATTCATTTGAAAAATATTTATTCATCTCTGGTGATTTATTTTACTCTGGAATGCCGTTGTTGTTTTTGTCGTGTCCAATAAAAAGCCTCAGATGTCTCCATGCATCTCTATCACAGCAGCAGCAGCAGCATTGTCCACTATCTTGGGTGTGTAAAGCAGCTGCTCTGGGTCTATGTCAATTTTCTGCAAGGCTGTGGGCATGAGAATATGTGGGTAGGTGTTAGTTCCACACCAGGACAGTTGTTGCATGTTCTATAGGTTCTTGTGCCATCTAGATGTATTGTCATCCTTTATAATGTTTTGTTCTAAATCTTGTTATAGTTTTGTCATTTTTCTCTCGGAGTTTATTTCACATTTTGATCTTTTCTTTTTTTTGTTTAATTATCTTGTATTTTGCAAAAGCATTAGGGTCAAATAATGACATTTGTTCTTTCCTTTGGCTCAACCTTTTGGCTTCTTTTGCAAATTCAACTGCCATTTCATTAACCCCGATCCAAACACTGGCAGGAATCCATTGTAGAATGCAGTTATTGTCCAATGATATCAGTTGAGTAAGTAACGAGTGTATTTTCTCTGTGAATTTAGTATTGCCCTTCTGAATTGCTTCTAGATCGGATATGAAGTCGTTGTACGGTATATTATAATTCCTTCTGCTTGATGCAGGAATGGTTGGTTCAGGCATACATCAAGAGCTTTCCAGATAGCTGTCAGTTTACAAGTGAAGTTTGACGAAATCTTTCTAGCTCCTTCTTTGATTTTGATGTATGTTCCATCTTGCAGTATTATGTTAATTCCAGCCCCTCCATTACTTATGGTAAGGTCTGATGATCCATCTGTATATTCTGTTTAATAATTTATCTGATCGCATAAACCAATTGTGTCAAGTCCTTTCTTTTCAAGTATGTTTTTGTTCTCTTTTTTTTTATTGCAGGGTTCATTCAGGTTAAGATTGATGATTACATTTGATGGCAATGGGGTATGAAATATTGGTTATTCTCGAATTTGAAATTCATTATGTTTCATTTTTATGCTCTTTCTAATATTGTTGTACTGAAGTGTTGAAGATCTTTTGAGCCTTTCTTTTTGTGTCCAGTTTAAATAGGTTCTATGGGATATGTTTCGGTTTCTTTAGTTTTTAAGCTATTAGTGAATTTTATTGTTTTTAATTGTCTTCTGCTTTTAAGTAGGTCTAGACCACATTCTCTCTGAATTTTCTAATTGTTGGTATTTGAAATAGAACCAGTGATTAATTTGGCCACTTTTGCTTAAACACTGTATAGTCTTCTTTTTAGTGATGAACTTGAGGGAGCCCAAACAGGTGTTGCATATTCCATTATTGGCCTTATTAAGGTGATATATGTTGTTCTGAGAATTTTGGGTTTTGCTCCCCAATTTGTTCCATATAACCTTCTCAGAATGTTTAGGTTTCTGGTAGCTCAATTTGAGGTGCTAATTATGTGTTCTGTAAATCGCAATTCCTCATCAAGTATCACACCTAGGTAATTTGCAGATCAAATTTTATCAATTATATGGTTGTTTATGCTTATTTTGGAGTTGAATTCATGCCTTTTTTCCTGTCAGTGAAGGAGACCTATAGGTTTGTGTTTATTGGGTTTATTGTCATTTTGAATTTCATTGCCCACTTCTCCAGTCCTCTCATTGATGTGTTCAGTATTTTTCTGATATTTCTGTACTGCTACTCGTGTGCCATATGGCTATATAATCTGCATGCTGCTTTTGTGTCTTCAGTGAGGATGGATGTTGTTAAGGTTGTGTCGTAATTAGATGTACAACAACTCAAACTTGACCATGACTCTTTTTTTTTAGCTCTTATTCTTTTCGTTTGGCCAACAACAAATGTCCAATTTATATACACATATATTTTTACATAATGAGGCTTTAAATAATACGAATAATATTATTCTATTTACATAAACAACAGTTAATATATAGCGAGATGAGTAGAGGACTGAGCACAGACCCTGAGGTACACCAGCCCATGTTCTTCGGTCCTTGGAAAATGTTCCATTGACCCGAACCTTCATCCTTCTTCCCCTTAAGAAGTCTGTAATCCAGATTATGGTTTTTCCTCTTACTCCGATGTTGTGCAGCCTTTCAAATAATTTCTACACTCGATAAAAAAGCTGAGGTCATATCCAGGAATACGGCCGTTGTCTTCTTTGGTGTTTTTTCCTAGAAATCTATTATTGATTGACAGAAGTAGAACAGTTTATCAGTTGTATAGTGTCTGGATCTTTAGGCAGTTTGGTAGAAGTTTATTTTATTATTGTTAGTGAGCCAGAATATGAGCCTAGAGTGGAAAATTCATTCTGTTGTTTTACAAAGTATGCTGGTGAGATCAATTGGCCGATAGTTCTTGTATTCCTTGGCATCTTTGTTTGGTTTCAGTATTGGCACTATAATTTATATCTTCCAATTCTTTGGTAGTTTACCAGTTTGCCATGAAATGTTCAGTATTTGTAGGAGTCGATTTTTAGCTTTGACTCCAAAGTGTTTAATCATTTAACTAAAAATTATATTATCTCCTGGTGACCTCTTGGATTTAACTTTTCTATTGATGAGTTTAGCTCATTCAGTGTGAATTCTCTCGAGTAAATATCTTGTTGATGGTAATTTCCTGCTTGTGTGTTTAACTAACCTGTTTATATTATTTTTAGAGTCGTGCCTTCATTCGTATAGCTGAGTCTGGAAGTGCTTGAAAGATATTCAGCAAATATTTCAGCCATCTGTTTGTTTGTTCTCGCTATTCATATCGGTTAGAGTATTGGAGGATCAGTGTTGGTTTTGATTGTTTTATAACACTAATTATATTCCAGTGATGGCTTTCCTTTTTTGGTTCCATTTTTTTCGCAGAATTCTGCCCATTTTTCTCTCTCTTTCTCTTGTTTGAATATCCAAATTTCTTGTTCTATTTTGTGACTAATTTCAATGAGTTCCTTTATGATTTCTTCTGTTTTATTTGTTTTAAAAAGTTCATTGATATTGTCTCTCTCTGCAATCATTGCCTCGATATTGTGGTCCTTCCAGTAAAGTTTTCACAGGTCTTTACGTCTACCTCTAGGTATCGATACTTTTGCAGCTTTTAATATGTTCGAAGAGAATTTTCCAATTTTTTGTCAATCGTTCTGTGATTTAATTCTTCGTTGCACAGTTCTTCAAGCTTTTCTGTGAATTTTTTTCCAGTGTTCTTTTATTCTGTTGGAAATTCTCAATTTTTGAATTTTAGGGTTGTTAAAATTGGTCTGTGGTCACTGATTGCACTTTTCAGAATTTTCCATTGTGTTGTGGGTGCGATGTTGTAATTTATCGCTGTGATGTCTATTGTGGATTCTGTGCCTGTGGAGTTAGTTAGATAGGTGTTCTTTTCGTTATTTAACGGTGTAAGGTCGAGGTCGGTTAGCATGTCCTCAACCTGCTGACCTTTGTTATCCTGGACAGGTGATCCCCAAGTTGGTCTTTCGGCGTTAAAATCACCAAGTATGATTGCGATATCCGAAGACGCTTCACTTAATGTCTCTATCAGGCCTGTATTGATGCTAGTATTATCGTGGTGATAAACATTTATGATTGGAATTGTTTTATCTGTAAGATAGATTTCTATTGCCTGAGCTTCTGTCGTGATTTCTCTAGACTTACTCTGATTATAGGCGATTTCCTTAAATTTGATTTCTAGAGTTTTAATCAAAATGGCAAGTCCTCCTCTGAATTTTCCCGGTCTGTCCTTTCGTAGTGTTGTATAATCTTTGATATTGAATCTCAGATTCTGATTCAATTTTGTCTCCTGAGGACAAGTAATATGTACATTGTTGTCACGGAGAAGACAAGTCAGCTCTTTATTTACCTCTGGGTACCATTTATATTGAGTTGTAGTAGATTGAATTGTGTCCTCGTAGTAGATGTCTCATCATGAGCTCGAGCTGCAGCTCTTGACGCGGCGGTTACCCCGGACGCGGTAGCATTACTGGAGATATCAGTTTTGCTCTTCATTTGAAAATGGGTACCGTTGCAACGTTAGTCATCTTGGAAACGAACCAGAATTTGGTCAAATATTCCAAGGGTCCAGGGGGGACCGCAAGGAGGTGTAGTCGGACTTCTCCCCTTCCCCCTGGAATGCCGTCAATACAGGATAAAGCACTCTTGGTGAATTTTTTAAATTGTGATTCAGAATCTGCCACTGAATCTTTACGAGCGTTTCGTTCCTTTAAAGATATTCGAAGCGGTAAAGGACCAATGAGTTGCTACTCTCTAAAGCCATTGATTAAAAGTTCTGAGGACACTGGATCTCTGGAAGCAAAACCTCGGAGTGGAAGACCATCTACATGCAAGTCAGTGGCTGTTACGGTTTTTCAGAATGCTGAAGCTATTGAAACGTTATCCACGTATGGAGAAGTAAGTGCTAGACAAATTTCTCGACAAACGGGGATTTCGTATGAAACAGTTTGGAGAGAACACACATTTAGAATTTTTCTATAAAAATACCCTAACAAAATTCAAAGTTTTCACGAGTTGAAAGTCTGCGATTTTGAGAAGCGTCAAGAATTCGCTGCATGGGTTTTCCGGCAAATTGATATTGATGAGAACTGGCTGTCAAATGTTCTAAGAACAGATGATGCTCACTTTTATCTAAAGAGAGAATTTAACATTCAAATCTGCCTCATTTTGGCAACAGAAAACCCTAGGACTTTTACAGAAATACCACTTCATCAGCACAGAGTTACAGTTATGTGTGGGTTCACTTCTTCTTTTATTATTGGGCCATTTTTCTTTGAAAAAATCAATGGAAGAACTTTTCAAACCGTTTTTCTAACTGGTGATCGTTATGTTCAACTTTTGAGAGAAAAGGTTATTCCCATATTGCAGGACAGAAGAGCACTAAGCGAAATAACATTCATGCAAGATGGAGGACCTCCTCATATCTCCCGCGGTGCCAAACATTTGCTGAAGGATACGTTCGGTGAAATTCGTTGATAAGTCGCCACTTTATATACCAGTGGCCTCCAATATCACCAGACTTGACGCCTTACAATTTCGGTTATGGGGGTACATAAAGTCGCGTTTTTATCGATGCCGGCCTACCACATTGGCCATGATGAAGGCTTCTAACAGATGGCACGTTTTTTAAATTTCAACTATTTAATTGTGACCATGCTGTCATCTATCGTCTGCAGGCGGTGTTTGAGAATGAAGGGCGCCACATTGAGCAAGGATTGTGACCTAATACAAGAGAGAAGGCAGTTACCTCATGTGTTATATTTTGCAGCTCTTTGTTTTGGGTTATGGAATAATAAATTCTGTCCTCACATCTTGACTCTTTTTTTTCTGTAAACAGTAATTTTTTTGTTTATCATTTGCCTACATCTTATATTATGTCGTGCAGGCCAAAGTGTTATAACTTCTCGAATAACACTGGTATACACAATTTTATCCCTTATGTTTAGTTTATCGCTTTTCGCTCATTAGAAGAAATAGCATAAGGAATATTCTCTGTATCCCCCTCCCCCCAACTTTAGAAATTTTGCGCAAAAAATAATACAAAATGATTTTACTACCACGTTTTTCAACGCAAAAGGTCGATTTAAAAATGATTTTTTTAGGGGATACATTTTCAAAATTATGTGCAGTATAATAAACAATGATAACATTTGACAAACCCATAGGATATTTGGAATAAAGTACGACAAATATATTTTGTCACTCCCCTCTATATTTCATTTTTGGATCATGACAAATATCCAGTTAAATAGTCAAGTGTCGCCAAGTAGTCAAGAAACTAAACATTCCTTATAGCACGAAATCCTATTAGTAGTGCCATCATAATTTTTGGTACTATATTAACATTTCAAAAATCGTGTATTGATATCAGTAGTTATTTTCAAACATTCAATCTATTTTAAAAAAAAACTCCATCTAAAATATAAATATTTTTTGCTACATGTTTTAATTTGCATATACCTATTTTACATATCTCAGATTGTATTTAAAAATCGTCAACCAATTCTTCTAACCTTTGGCGAAATGGTGTTTTATTAATTTATCATTTTATATTATTAGGGTTCTTTCCTGGTATTCAAAAAGGAAAAATACGTGTCGTTCAGTTATATTTTTCAATTTATCAAACAATTTGGCCGCTGAATAGCTGATTCTGGTAGAGCGCCATCTAGCGAATAAAGTTGTAACTAAAATCAATTTCGAATTTTTCATTATTTGCTATAAAAAATCCCATTGCATCCTGAACACAATGGTGTTTACCGCATTGCTCTAGCGCAAATATTCGCGGAGTTATTAATTTTTAAAGTTGTGCGGGACTTTTGGATCACCCTGTATATTGTAGAATTCTTCTATCAAATTCTTATGAATAAATATATTTTAGTTTGTAGGTTTGTAGTTTTTAGGATAAGAAGGCTTTTATCCCGGCTTAAAGAAGGATGCCATTTGTGTATTATATTAGTTGAATCTTTCAAAAAGATGATATATTAACTATTTTGCTTTTTTATTGATAGATTTTTATCTATTTTTCACAAAACATACGCAATATACTATGTGGATATTCGCGTGTAAATGTTCAAACTATTTTATGTGAATTGTTTTAAACTATATATATAAATTATTTCTAGTTTTAGAGAAAGAGTGAAAAAATATTTGATTTACATTTTAGAGCAATATTTATACATTAAAGTTTGCGGAGCCCCAGTGGCCAGCGCGACCGCGCGAAAGCTTGCCTCCCGATATCTAATTTAAGAAACTCAGCAAATATTTTTAAATTTATTTGAATCAATTACATTAAAGTTCATTTACATATTAGATCTTATTTTTCATCGATAGAGATATGTGCGAAATATAGGTATATTTAGGTTATATATATACAACGTGTGATCAATAATTTCCAGGAATGAGACTGGATCACGTAAAATATTCAAAATAATGAAATAATTTTATAAGGACCTTATACAGTAATCCCTCGTTAAGACGAACTCAACGGGAGAACGAAATACCCTTTTCGTCTTAAAAGAATATATACGAATTCGTATAAACCGAATTCGTATTAGACGAATTGAATTCGTGGTATCCGGGGGTTGTACTTATGTACTACTGATGAGTAAGAAAACTACATTTCTGAGGAATAACGAATAAATTTATTTGAAAACAATATTAATGAAAATATTTTATAATTTTAAGGAACAACAATTATGTATATGTATGTACATAAAGTATTTTATTTTAAAAGACAATATGGATAATATAATCACAATGTAAGGCAATAACATGAGAATATAAGTTTATTTTAAAACACAAATAAAAAAGAACAACAAAAGAAACAACTTACATAATATACTTGGTACATACAATGTTTATGTGTATGCAGCATATGCAGTATGCATAGAGTATCCTATATCTGGGTTTTCTCTGCAGGCTTCAGAAATTCTGTTATAGTTTTTTGGTGGTATTTGATTGGGCACTGTTTCAGACACTCCCTTCTTATTTTATCCAGGTCATCTTCAAAATGAACATCAATATCCGCAGAGGTTTTGGACAGCTTCTGGAGGGTTTCGAGGGCCGCGATTACTTCCCCTCTAGTAGGCATCATTATCTCTTCTTTCACCTCATCGTCTTCTGTTTCTTCTTCTTTCTTCTTTTCTTCTAATTCGGGTGAACCGCAAATTTCCAACCCTTCATCCAGGGCAACATACTCCAGGAAAGTCAAAGTCTCAGCTGGGTTTGTAGCTGAAAGGAGTTTGGTCCATTATTCAGGCTCATCAAGCATTGTTTCTGGAAGTGAAAACGAATCAGCTGTTTTTTCCACACCCAATGAGACACTTATTTCTTTAGCCTTTTCTTTGACAAGTGCGCCGGATACAGGAATATTATTTTGTCTACTTTTTTTAAACCATTTTAAAAGCTCATCTTCCACGTCTTGATGGGATGCTTTTCGAAGTCGTTTTGAAGAGCTCGAAGACCCTGAGGCAACAGCCGCATCTATTTTTTCTTTGTTTTTTAGAATGGTTGATAATGTGGATTTCGCAATTTGAAAAATTTCGGCAATTTGCGACTTAGATAACACTCCACGTGCAACTTCGTCCAAAATTTATCAGTCGAGAAAAACAGCAATACTGGCACAATAGAGTCGAAATTTTCCACTGATTGAGTACATGGAACGACCCCAAGGGGATGGTTTCATAGAAAATGAGTCATCATAACAAACAAAGGACGAATGTTTACACAAAAGACAAAGAGAGCCAATACTTGATATCAACGGCGTTTTTGTTGTTTTAATAGTTTATTGTTTTACTTATAACTCGCCTTTAAAAACATATTAAAATTCGTTTTAACCGATTGATTAGTTCTGCTGGGGGCTAAATTTAATTCGTATTTCGTCATAACCGAATATTTCGTCTTAACCGGCAAAATCTCTTTGGAAAGCATTGAAATTTAACGGGGGAAAAGAAACGGTTCGCGCAAACCGAGAGTTCGTATAATCCGAGTTCGTGATAACGAGGGATTACTGTAGATAGAACATTTATCAACACGTAGAAAAATAATTGATCACACAGACGCACGCGCTCACGTTTTTTTTTTTTCGAATTTATAAGCTCGAGTATATCAGAACATTTTCTAACTTCAGTATGGATGTATTGAAAAACAGCGAGTCTGCATAGAGTTTTGCTTCAAATTAGGGAAACAGATTCCGAATCATTTCAAATTTTGAAGAAGGCTTTTAAATAAGATGCCCTATCACAATCGAGGACATTTGAATGGCTTGCACGATTTAAAACTGGTCGAACAAGCGTCAAGGATGATCTACACACTGACAGACCTTTATCGATAAGAACTCCCAAAAATGCACTCAAAATCAAGTCATCGATCAAAGAAAACCCAAGAATAACTATCAGAAGACTTGGATATCTCTTTTGGAACATGCCAAACCATCATAAAGAATGATCTGCATCATAAACGATCCCCGGCTAAATTTGTCCCACATCTCTTAACGAATGAGCAGAAAGAGCATCGCAAAGAAACGTGCAAAAACATGGTCGAAATGTTTAATTCTGATCCCCATTGGCTCAAAAGTGTTATCACGGGAGATGAAACAATGGGAGTACGGATATGATCCCGAGACTAAGAGGCAATCAAGCCAGTAGCTAGAGCCTGGAGAACCAAGATTCAAGAAAGCAAGGATGATCAAATCGAAGCTTAAGTGTCTTCTTATCACTTTTTTTTATGTAAATGGATTGATACACTATGAATTCGTGCCCGAGGGTCGGACCATTAATTAACATTACTATCTTGATGTATTTCGACGTTTAAGGGAGGCTGTGCGTCAGAAACGACCCGAAAAATGGCATCAGAAAAATTGGGTCTTGCTTCATGACAACGCACGGCCACATACGGCCGTCACTGTACAACTCTATTTGGCTGAACACTGAATTGCTTTACTACACCAGCCACCCTATTCTCCTGACCTTGCTCCCAACGACTTTTTCCTTTACCCTAACATTGAAAAAGTCTTAAAAGGACGTCAATTTAACTCAATACCTGAAATAAAGGAGAATACGAAGAATATTTTGAAAAGCATTAAAGATGAGGATTTTCAGAGGTGTTTTGATATCTGGAAAAAAAATGGAACAAGTGTATAAATAGTGACGGTGATTATTTTAAGAAATAAAAAAAACTTTATTATACTTTTGTATTTCTTTAAATATTTAGCATTTCCTGGAAATTATTGATCACACTATGTATATGTGTGCAGTGTATCGATCATAGTATGCATGGGGCCGATTTTGAGTAAAACATAACTTGATGACTTTTCATGAAATGTTTCACAGAGTTTTTTACTCTCTCTTATACAATAAACAATATTTATATAAATACTAGCGGATGTGTACCCGGCTTCGCCCGGGTTTTATCCGAGTGAAAGTTTGCCTAACGAATATTATATATTATGAAGTATAATAAACAATGCTAAAGATTAGTTTTAATTATTAATCAGGATTGTGTATGAATATGTGAGAAAGATGTAATATCGTTGTTGTTTTCTTGGCCGACTGTTTAACATATGGTGTTATCTTAAAATTGCTTGTTTTGAATATTTTTTTAGATTGAGTTGAATGAATTGCTGAATTTTTTTTTTGTATTCATATATAAATAAAATTAACTCTGTTGAATTTTTTGTATTTTATCGATAACAGCAAAGTTATGTATTTTAAAGTTAGGAAAAATATTTTGATGTTAAGCAAAACCTGCTCCATCTCGTTTTACATAAATGTTGAAAATTTGGTCGAAATTGATGCATTGTAACGAAAGTTTTTAGCGAACACCACTTATGAAATTTCCATTTATATAGAAGATATAATATAAATGAGTTTTAAAAATTGTTTTAAAAAAAATGCATCGGCCGGGAATCGAACCCTGGCCGCCCGCGTGGCAGGCGAGCATTCTACCACTGAACCACCGATGCTTTAAAAAAATCAAATTCCTTTATCGTCGCGACCAGTGCTGCGCCCTAGCGATAAAAGACTGGAACTAACGCTTTTTGGTTTTTTATTTTTTTAAAAAAGCACATTAACTTTTTTAGTTTTTTGAATAGCCTATATGTTAAACGAAATCTTCAGCTACCTACATGCGAAATTCCATAATGATTGAGTCAGTAGATTTTGCGTGATGCGATAACAAACATCGATTTCGCATTTCATTTTTATATATATAAAGGAAGGATATTTTAATATTTTGTAATAAATTATATATAAGAGTAAAATAAGAAAATGAAAAGAAAAAGATCAGGTGTTGATATTAAAAAAACTAATCCTGACCTCTCACATGGGCATTTTAGATGTCAGGACGGCATCTAGTGAAACAAATATCAGATCAACGTTGAATTGTGTTTGTTCCATAATATTTATCCCATACGTTTTCTTGATAAATCAAGAAAAGTCAACCACGAACGTGTTTCGATCTCTTTGCCCATGTCAGCGTGGTGCGGTCTGTACCACAACGAACTGAAATTTGGTTTAAGAGACTTCCTGATAAATCCTTTATATTATATTTTCCTTATTTGTTCACATTTCCAGCGTATTTACTCAAATTTGACCTTGATCATCCATGTTTTGTTAAGATGAGACGAGTAATTATCAAGTTTTATTGCAATATGACATCGAATATTGTTTGATATTATAAAAAAAATATTATAATTATAAATGAAAGTTGGGTTTCAAGGACATATACAGTCAGGTGGGAAGGAGAAGGTTAATAAAAAAGCCAAAGTGTTTAAATAGCAGACGCGGTGTTTACATCCTCCACCCAGTGGTCCCCCATTATCTCCATCGACCTACGCCCACCCATCCACTCCACCCACGCCCCCTAGGCCCTGCAGAGAACCCGCAATCACGTAAACATTGATGTCGGTAACATATACTTCTGTCTCTCTCTCTACTTGACCTTGGCCTTCTTGATACTGCCTTCCTGGTGGAAACTGCCCGTGTTGATTGACATCATTCTATCATTATTTAGTTATATGGAACGCTTCACGATTTTGCGTGTCATCCTTGCGCAGGGGCCATGCTGATCTTCTCTGTATCGTTCCTATTGTAGTAGTTGTACCACCGAACAAGCGTGTAAAGTTATAAGTTGGATAAAAAATCTCCTAGAGCAATATATTATCAAAAGAATAAAATCGTGAGGCGAAGAAATTATTTTAGTAGAGTTTCTTGTAGTATAGTTTCTTGCAGTTTCTTTTAGAAGAGTGTTTTGGAGTTTCTTGACAAGAAACTCTTTGCCTCAGGATTTTGTTATTTTATTATTATTTAGTTATTTAACTCGGGTTCCTGGAGCCACGTACACAGAAGTCGCCAACTACACGGTCTGACCTAAGTCTTCTTGGTTTTATTTACACTGCCAGTAGAAGTCAAATTATTGAAGTGTGCCATGTAGTTTTATTTCTATGGAGATTTTCGATTCAGTCTAAATATAAAAATATTTTATGATGTATTAGCGCGCCATATGTTATCAAAATTCGAAACTATTATAGACGCGTATGATTCTTTTAAAAATAAAAATATTTCTACTGCACTTACTGCAATGAAAAATTAATGGCAGGGCCTGGCTCATCAGTGGTGAACCCTCCCATTAATTTTTCCATTGCAGTAAGGGCAGTAGTATTGTTTTATTTTTAAAAGAATCATACGCGTCTATAATAGCTTCGAATTTTGATAAAAATCATGTTTAAATCAAAATTTAATATTTTGGCAATAAAAAGTTTGCCTGAAGGGCGATAGGAAAAAACCCATATTGCCACGTGGAAAATTAGGAAAGATAAACTTCAGGATGACACAGCAATTTATTTTGGGGCAAGAACAAACTTTGAATGATAAATATATATATATAAGCAATGAGGGAAGTTTACAGAGTAGCAAAATATAAACATAAGAAACGATACTCTTTCAATAAAATAATAAATACTTTGCTACATTATTACAAAGTGTTTGTCCTTAATCGATAAAAACATTCAGACTACTATCGGGGCGAGAAACAGTAATGAAATTTACAGTCACTTTCAAAAAGTGAGGTTATCTTATTTTATAAGTATCACCTGCCATTGTGAAACATAGTTTCAGGTTTATGTATTGAATGGGGCATTAGCTGGTTAGATTAGAGACATTAGGCTGGCGGTCTGGGCAGATTTTGTAATCAGGATTCACCATGCATGGTCACATAAATTCCGTGATATAAGATTTATGCAAAAAGACCCTTAGTTTAATCCAAAGAAGTGAAAATGGTGCTTTTATATATATTAATATAATATATATATTTTATTTTACACACAACACTCTCAATAACCCAATATATATGCCTGAAATGGATATAAGCCTGAAACCTTAATAGACAAGTATATTTTTCGTAATATTGAAAGTTAATGTTGAGTCAATATGCAACTGCGCACACGATATGCACATCTAGAAATGTCTTTGGAGATACTCTACATCCCATTTTTATTACCATTTTTCATAAAAATCTATATGTTTCATATCTAAGATACTGTTTTGGAAATAGAGCAATCCATAAATAAATCTTTAAATAAAAAAGTATGACAGCGCAAGTGTCCCTAGGAAGACATAGCGCTTTAAATTGAAATAAATAAATGCGTAGTTTATGATATATTTTCTTTTGAAATGTAGTCTTTTTTATTCATTTTTCTTAATATTTTATATAATACCTTTGAGGATTTTTATTAAATCATATACACACATGTTTATTTAATATATTCAACAGAAACAGGGAAAATTTTAAAACTTTAATTTATTCAAGAAATGCGGGAATCTTTGGTCTGAACGGTAAATTGGTGAAGCCGAGATGTTGAGTGTGTGGGGAAATAGAAAGTTTGGTTTATAGTTTTACTGATTGAAATTTGTTTTCTTATTTTATTACTGATTTTTTCGGCATATCAGTGTGCTGGTAGGTTAATTTGGTTGTTGGGTTCAGATGGCAAAATATAGCATTATGTATTGTCGTGTTTTCTACCTATTGATTGCCTCGAATCTCAGACACCATAAAAGATTTTATTTTACAAATTCAACCCCTCTTCAGCGCATACTATGAATCTATCCTTCTATATTTACATGATTCTTCCCTTTTCTCTCATGCAATTTAAACTTATTATCATATTTACCGCATTTTTATTCTTCTTAAAAAAAAGAGAGAATAAATCAGCATATAGAACCACTACACGTATATACCAACAAAATAACATATTTATACAGCATCATTTGGGAAAAATCTATTTACACTTATAGGTGTTGTATAAATCTTGTTATTAATGAGTCTCGGACTTTGGGATCTTATGGAGATTGATAGCTACAACACTGCTCAATACAAAAAAAAAGATAAATTAATATTATATGCATGTAGGTTTTAAGTTAACTAAGGTAAGATATATTTTTCAAAGAGTAAGTATAAAAGTTGGCCGTATTGAGCGGTGTTAGTTATCAATATTCCCGTAGATGGACGTCAAGACCTGAAAGCACGAGATCCAATAATAACAAGATGTATACGAGAAATCTATTCTTAATAACTTTTCCCAAGTGGTCTAATAACAAGATGTATACAAGAAATCTATTCTGAATAACTTTTCCCAAGTGGTCTGATACAAGAGATTGTAACTTTTCATTCAAGTCAGCAGTATACAGCAGGAAATGGTATGATGCATTTCAAAGACAACCGAGAAAGAACCTATATCACAACCTAGATATTGGTTTCACGTGGATTTAGGTAAGTGATAATATGAATAAACTGTTGCGTTTTCTTTAAATATATTTATACTTGAATTACATCTAAAATATTCCTTACAATTGTACCATCACATCTATCCTTTACAGATATATTAAAAAGATTGATTGAAGTTCAACAAATAATAGCAAATTAACAGAAAATATATAAGTTACTTCGGATTCAACTTTAAAACAACAAAAAACCTTTTCTACCATTCATTAGCCTTCTAGATCTCTTTAAAAAAGATAAAACATTATGGAAACACGACCCAGAGCTGGCGACCGCCATCGGGTACATTTAGAGTGCCGAATTTGAAAACGATAGTTTATAAAAGAGAAATTCCGGAATCTGATGAAAAGGATTCTAAGGTTAATCTATATATCACAGAAATTCGCTTCTAGATATTTTTAAAAATTACTTTTTAAAATTAACTATCCGAGTGACTCTGCTCCGCCCGGGTAATGCCCGAGTAGAAATTTCCCCAAAGAATAGTATTCTTAACAAATGTTAGACTACACAAAATAAGTAATTTCAAAATGAATTAATAATATTCATAGGCATTTTCTAGTTACCAATCTTAAACTCTTGTCTTTTTGAAAATCTTAATAGAGAGCTTTATTCTGTAGTCACTGGACATGCATCTGACCTAGAGACTGTTGTTGGGTTCTGCGCTGCCTGGAGTAAATAGGAGCTATGTTTCTTTCCTGTGGTGAATCTGAATAAGACTGGTGGTTTTAACAAATCTGTGTGCGTAAGAAAGAGGGAGCTTTATGATTGAACATTTATAAACCTATCTCACACATTGTTTAGGTCTCTAATTGAGTGCAAGATGTTCACTTATGTTAAAATGGTAAACCAAACTAAATATTTGATATACATAGGTTAATTTATGTAGAGCCAGTTTAGTTTAACGAGCCAACGCAGATATCAGGTCACGGTGAAAAATAAGACGTGTACTAAATTGTGCTAGAACTAATATTTCCAAACAAATTAGAAGTTATGTAAAACAAATATTTCTATGACTTTGTTAGTGAAAAAAAGATATAGTTAAGAGAGCACTAAATGTATTAGTTCAACACAATACAAAAAACTCACAAATATAGAATGCCGATAGGTAAATATATTAAATAGCTATCAAGGAAAATGGTAACACTGGATGTTGACCGTTACAATGTTTACGTTTCGTAACTAAGTGAAGAAAAGTATTAATTCTGTGATCATTTTTTGTATTTGATTGATAAAATTGTGTGTATGTGAAATAACTAAGTTACATATTTTGATATTACACTCACACACAATTATAATCTAACTTGTTTTACATAAGTGTTTAAAGTTTGGTTAAAATTGATTCATTCTAACGAAAGTTTATAGCGAAGCCCACTTATGAAATTTCGCATATATATATATATATATATATATATATATATGGTAATTTAAAACAACAACCTCATATTGTGTAGATAACTTATAACAAGATTGCCATGTTGTATATAGAAACACATCTATAAATAATTATGCGCATGATTAATCTGTGTTATTGCATCACCTATGTAATGTTATTTGTACAAAGTGGATAAATAAATAAAATCTGTAATAGATTTAAAAGTTGAGCTAGGGCAGAGATCGAACATATAGTATTGCCAAAACAACAGAGTCTAAAGATGGAAGTCATAAATCAGGTAGATTCACAGTTCCCACAAACAAGGCCACCCACACTGTCACATGTGATGGAATGCAGAGACCCCTCTCACACCTGGACAGGTAAAGGCGCCCTTTCTCAAACGCCCCTGTCACATAAGGTCCCCCCCCCCGTCTTTAACCTATAAATCATCACCTTACAGTCTCTTGACAGTTCAGACAGTTCAGTACAGTTGAGTTTAGTTCACCCTTAGTGCAAGCCGCGTCGGTCGTATGTTATGTCGATCTCATCCAACATGTAGTTAGGAAGAACTCGTCTATCTCCATCTTTCCGCTCCTTAGCTCAACTTTTATCTGTTACGGGACTTTCTTAGTGCAACTGTGTCTTCGTTTTTTGTGTGGATATCCCCAGCTTTCCACTCTGCCTCGACCACGACTGCCTGTATTTTGTGAGAACTTTTAAAGGTCTTCCAAGGTGCAGAGAGGTACTGGAAAACTCTACATCCTGACTGTTCCTCTTGGTCAACACAGTACAACAAGAGCTACCAGGACTTCAACATTATTTCAGTAGTCGACAGGATCTCTACAAAAGCTACTGGAATTCTCATCTCTCATTACATATATATATATATATGTCGAGTTCCCAATATAAGAACTAGTTTTAAAGAAACACTAAAAGATTCTAATCAACAGAACTCTACTTTATTATTCTCTTGACCTATATTTTATACCTCGCGCTTTTTGCGGACATGCAAAATCAACCATCCTTTTTAAAAAACAAAAAGTAAATATGCAAATATACAGAATCACAAATATACAAAATAAAACAATACCATGCAAATATGTCGAGGTATGCGACAGACTCCCCCTCCATGACCCCCCATCACGGGAGTCTATGGACTCCTGGTGGTCTATGATGAAACTTAATGATGTTGGTGATGTGGGCACTCTGGGTTCCTCGTTCTGATTCATAGAGGACATATTTAACACAGCCATCCACCATCTTTACATCAGTAACAACATGAGGTCCAGTCTGCAGTCGCTGTTTACCTGTGTATTGGTGTTTCACCAGAATCGAATCTCCAGGTTTGATATCAGCAGGTCTTCTTCGATTTCGGTTGTAATAATATTTCGTGCGCAGACGGTAGTTATGGCGCTGTTTGTCATTATTCTCCGTTTCAATTCTATGGAGTTGTAAGCCCAATTCCTCGTCAGCAGGCACTACCGGCACTGTTCCCTTCCATTTGTACCATGGAGAGCATCCCAGATAGGTATTATGATGTCGATTATGATAATGGACGGCTGCCTCCAAGCAACATTTCCATCCTTTAGGGAACTGTGGGTAGCATTCCATGAAGGTCTTAATTTCTTGAATTACTCTCTCGGCCAGACCATTTCCCGCAGGGTGATATGGACTGGTATGAAGAAACTCGATTCCCTTCTCCTGCGTCCAGTTGTAAAATTCCCCTCGAGTAAAGGAGGTACCTCGATCGGAAATAATTTTCTTTACATTTTTAAGAATGGGATGGTCCGCAAAGTATTCCTTTAGGGCTTTACCCGACTGTTTCATACTTTTGGCGTATACAATCCGAGTAGCTTCATCAATCACTACTAAGAATGACTGGGTAGAGGCATTGGATTCTGATTTCTTTTTGAGTTCTGCGAAGTCCACATGAACCGTATGAAAGGGAACATGAGATTGAACAGGCAAACTCATCTGGTCAGAGGTAGATCTATATTTGGCCTTTACCCTCTGACAGGTGGAACACGTTTGGACATAACGTCGAATGTCCCCCTTCATATTTCGCCACCAAAATCGATTCTTAATTGTATAATAAGTCCTCCAGAATCCCGAGTGGCCACCGGATTTCGGATCATCATGATACAAGCCGAGAATGCTAGAAACTTGTTCAGGAGTCACCAAATAGGACTTTCTCTGTTCGTCGTATTCCAGCTCTAAAGCTTTATGCTTCAACCAGAACGTCTGTTCATCAGACTTGTCTGGGACGCTTACACATAATCGTGACAACGCGTCGGCGTCCCTCAGTTCCTTTCCCGACCGATGATTTATAATGATATTAAAGGAGCGCAGGAATAACTGCCACCTGGCTAAACGGTCTCTAAGTTCTCCACAACTTAAAAGTTGGGTTAAGGCTCTGTGATCAGTATGTACCACAAAAGGGCGACTCTCCAAGTAGGAACGAAAATGTTTCACAGCCTTTAATACCGCCAAGCACTCTTTCTCGGTAACGGAATAATTTTGTTCGGCTTTTGTAAAGGTGTAGGAGTAATAGCTAATTACCCGAAGTTGTTTACATCTTTTTTCTTGGAGGTCCCTTTGATATAAAATGGCTCCCGTTCCATAGTAGCTGGCATCCGTTGATAGCTCGAATGGCAATCTCCCATCAGGAACCCTAAGAATTGGTTCCTCAGTAATAAGTGCGATAAGTTTTTGGTAGGCCGTCTCGCATTCAGAATCCCATTCGAAGGTTACATCTTTTCCTTTTAATTTGTCCAATGGTCTTACTATGTGAGCATAATTTTTATAAAGGCGCGGAAATGATTAGTCAATCCGGTGAAACACTGTAAGGACCTCAAATTGTATGGACGTTTCATATTTCGAACCTTTTCGGTAACTTCAGCCCTTATTTTCTTTGTGTCTCCATCAATAACTCTCCCCAATAAGTCTATGCGAGGGACGCAAAATTGACACTTATCAAGATTTAACACTAGGCCCGCAGTGGTCAGTCGTTCAAGAATTCTATGCGTCAAAATGGAGCAATCCTCCTGAGTATAGCCACCACAACAGATGTCATCGATATAAGCTACCACCTTATCACCCAGTAGGTCTCCTAGAATTGTAGTCATTATTCTCTGGAACTTAGCTGGAGAATTCTTCCATCCAAACGGAAGCTTTAGAAACTCGTAATGACCAGATGGAGTTACGAAGGCAGTGTATTTTCGAGTATTTTCTGATACGCCAAGTTGCCAAAATCCATCCTTCAAGTCGAGTTTTGAGAAAAAACGACATCCTCCGAACACATTAATAATGTCGTCTATTCGAGGAAAGGGAAAAGGATCCAAAAGTGTTTCATCGTTAATCCTTCGATAGTCGACACATAATCGATAGTCTCCATTCTTTTTTGGAATTACTATGCATGGAGATGCAAATGCCGAGTTTGATGGTCTAATTATTCCTTCACTTAGCATCGATCTAATTTTTACATTTAACCAGTTTCTTTTGGTATTCTCCAATCGATATGGCTTTGCACTGACAACTCGAAAGTTTTCTTGCAGTCCAAAGTCCACCTCAAATTTTGAAATTATTGGCGAAGTCCTTTTGCAAAGGCTGGGGTATTTGACCTCGACATCCCTCCTGGTAACAAGGTTCGGGCCAGTTTCAGAAAAGAAACTGATTTGATCTGTAAAGAAGTCCCACTTCACTTTCAAGGATTTTAACGTAGGCTTACCAATTAACAGATCAAAGGGCATATCTGGAAGGACAATTGCCTGGATCTTGATTGTTTGCTCCCCAGCCTCCAAAACCAGATCAATGGCTTCGGTAGCAGTGAATTTATTATGGTTGATCGTGTTTATTAAAGTCTTGGTAGGGTATGTTTTCCACTTGTTTTTTTGTGTTAAATTTTCGTGTATCAGGTTAAGAGAAGAACCGCTGTCCAGATAGGCCTTTACTAAGTGAGAGTTTATTGTCACATCAATTAAGGAATGGGGAGAATCACAAATCGAAAAAATGGTCGATTTTGACCATGGGATCGGCGAACCCATACTCGTCAGTTTTTTGACAAATACGAACCATTTCCATCACTTTCCGTCTGGTATAACATCGTGTCACTATTTCCAGTGAAATGAACTGGTTTCTTGACTGTGCCAGGAGTTCTTGCAGACGGCCTGATGTTCTCCAGGAGTTTGAGTAGACTTTGCTTGCATTTGATATTTGCCGTGGCCAGTTGTTCCTGCATATTCTGGGGAAGTCCATGAATTATCCCAATAATCAACAATTCCTCTCTAAGGCCAGGCATACCAAGTCGCATCTTTCCTTGTTTCTGGTAAAAATACTCCACCAAGGATTCTCCTCGATATCTCCAATTGAAAGCACGGTCGTAACTCACAATGGGATTTTCGTTAAAAGAACCAATAAATTCCTGCTTCCAATCCTTCCAAAAATATTCCTCTTCATCCTGGTGTTTGTTGTCGAACCATAACAAGGCCGATCCTGTTAGGTATGATCGCATTCCATTGATTCTAGCCCTGTCTCTAACCCATCCGTTGTTTTCACAGATGTTTTCATATATTTTGATCCAAATTTTAGGATCCACGTTTCTTCCATCAAAGGTAGCCACATCCATTTTGACTGGCCTATCTACCCTGATTTCACTCTTATTAGTAAGCAGAAAGTCGGTCATTAAACGCTGCTGGTTGGCCATCGTCCTGAGGATACTCTCCATGGTCGAATCTGCCAAGTCCGTTTCTTCCTCTTGCATGTCTTGCTTAATAAGCTTAATCTTATCAAATTCTCCATTTGCATACCATTGTATAAGGCCAGTTGGAACGCCAACAAATCGGTTTGAATCCTTTTTCAGATAAAAAGCCATTGGTTTCTTGCCATACCTAAAAGTACTTTCATGACACTCTGGTGACTGGTATTCTTCTGGAATGTCAATAATCTCCTCACCAGAGTGTAAACCAAATCCAATCACCTTATCATCCCTGAAATATAAGACTAGTGATCCTGCCGGCTGCGCCATAGTTGTCGAGTTCCCAATATAAGAACTAGTTTTAAAGAAACACTAAAAGATTCTAATCAACAGAACTCTACTTTATTATTCTCTTGACCTATATTTTATACCTCGCGCTTTTTGCGGACATGCAAAATCAACCATCCTTTTTAAAAAACAAAAAGTAAATATGCAAATATACAGAATCACAAATATACAAAATAAAACAATACCATGCAAATATGTCGAGGTATGCGACAATATATATTCAAGAAGAACCTAAGACTAAGCCTAAATAGCACCCTAGAAAACAAAATGAGTAGAATTCATAACAAAACTAAATAATTAAATATCAACATAAATTTATTGTTAATTAAACGATTAGCAACTCTTAATAACTGGTTTATACAAATAAAAATAAAACGATAAGAGGAGCTTCTTTTATTATAAATATTATATATTATATTATAATATTATAAAAGAAGCTCCTCTTATCGTTTTATTTTATTTTTATTTGTATAAATTTATTGAATTTTCACAGTATGCGTCGGACCTGGAGGCTATTGGGCTCTGCGCTACCTGGAGTATAGGAGCTCCATCTATGCTTACTTCCTGTGTTGAATCTGTATAAGACCGGTAGTCTTAAAAAAGCTGTATGTGTTTGTTTATTTTCACAATAAATTTAAACTACTTTAAGTTTTAAAATTAGGTTTGAATTTACATGGCTTTCTCCATCTCGTGTGTGACAAACTTATTTATAGCTTTTCGATAAATTTTCCAACAAAAATGTTAAAGCAATATTCTAACTCGAATGTATGTTTCCATAGTGAGGGAAAAGCGATCATTCATGTAAGTCCGCTACATTACACCATTACGGGGTTAATTGTGAATATTGAAACCCCTGTAGATCCTTCAACCATGTCACTGAGCACGTACACAAGGAAATGGAATATTGCACCTGGGTGATGAGGCTAATGGCTGGTGGTGCAGATAAGACCGTTGAGTAAGACGTCACGTGGCTCCTTCACAATGGCTGAGGGCAAATTTATTGTCACATTCCACCCGTGGGCTGTGGAAACCTGACCCCGATTCCGGAGTTCCTACTACAACTCATCTTCGGCCTAATTGGTCGGTTTGGATGGCTCATTTCTACTCCACATTTATACTATTTAGTTTAAATATGCTGAATACAATTATATAAATCTCATGTAGGATTGAATTTGAATTAACTTGAAATTAATCCTTTCCTTCAGATTCCGGAATTTATCTCATATCGTTCCCAAAATCTACAGACTAAATGTACCCGGTGGCGGTCGTCAGCTGTGGGTCGTGTTTCTTTTTGTCATTTGAAAAAACTTAACCCTAGAAGCCTGATATTTTTACCTTAACAAATATACTATAGCGCATGCGCCGTGTATTGTGTTTGTATCTATATGTATATGGGAATTTTGCCTGGAAGGATGTTGATCTATATAAAAGTAAATGTCGTCTCTCCCATCGAAATAGACGCCAAAACTAGTCGAACTCATGGAATAAAGTCTGACCTAGACGGACGAGGGCCATTAGACCGAAATAATGGTCTCTAGGTGGCCGCTTCTCAGTTTACCGATGTTGGTGTTGTTGCTTTGTCACCGACCCAAGTTCGCTAGTTTGAGAAGACTTTCAATAGATGGCGCTTAGTCTTGGAGTCTATTTTGACGGGAGAGGCGACCTTTATATATTATAAAAACTAAAAATGCATATTTTGTTCGCTCACATGAGCATATTAAGATGGCAGTGTGCCATCTAGTGGAATAAAAATCAACTAAACATTGATTTAACTTGTTCCCTGATATTTGGCCAATACATTTCCTTGATAAATCATGAAAAGCCAACCACGAACGCGTTTCTGGCTGTTGGCCTTTTTCTTTCACACACATACACATATATATGTACAAGATAAAGTTGCGGGAGGATGATATTCATGTATCAAAAGAGAAATTTCTCGCTTTAATTGTGCATCAAAACTGTAGGGTGATACACAGTGCACCGTTCTGATACACAATTGAAGTGAGAGGTTCCTCTTTTGGTATATATATAAATCCCACAAACAATAGTGAAGAATCGAATAAATACTGTGCACTGCCATACAATTATGGCATTGAAAGAATAACAAGAATACTTAAAAATTACAATATCAAAACCCGATACAAAACCACAGCAAATCTGAAAGAAATTCTACGCCATCCCAACACTAAATATAATAGCAATCATGAATTTAAATCAAATATAGTATATCGCATTCCATGCAAATCATGCCCAGCAACCTACATAGGAGAAACAGGTAAAACTCTTGAAGAAAGAGTAAATCAACACAAAACAGCTTTTAAAAATCATAGCCCATTATCACTTCTAGTAGATCACGCACTCAAACAGGACCATATACCAAATTTTGAAAATACAAATATTATATACAACAACATTCAAGATAAACATTCAAGACTATTTTTAGAAAGTTGGACCTCAATGAAAGATACCAACAGTATTAATAGAAAAATTGACATCCCTCCGTTATATTTACAGTTCAAATCGATTTAAAATTATTTTCTTATTCTTATTCTTATACTTATTAGGAATCATGTATATATAGTCTATTATTATTGATATTTATCTGTATATATTTAAATTTTAGCCCCAGAGTTGTAAATATTTTATATATCGTCGCGTGAAGGCATCGCGTGATCATCCGAAGCAGTTTAAAAACAAGAAACGCCCTGATGAAGTTAGGCGTATAGCCTATTGAAATATTGGCATTTTTATATTAAATAAAATGTTTGTTTTATATTAGATCCAAAATATGCCCTTTAATTAATATATATATATATATATATGGCTTTTTGTATGTATGTTGGCCTGTTTGTTCTACCATCTGATTGGCCATCTACTACCACATGACCTTAATCAACCAATCAAGGATGAGTACATCAACCAATAAGCGATCAACAAAGAAATATTCCAAATATAAGGCCGTATATTCGAATCTAAGGAATTTTCCTTTTGTTGTTGACACTAAATAGGTTTCAGTTTTATTTCATATTTACAAAATAACAATATTTCATATTTATTCTGTGGAATCACATTGAGGCTAAGAATTGTATCTTCAAATTTTGGATTTTTATATTGTGCAATGGTACAGCGGCTCTGGAAGATTTTATCACATCCACCCATTATTCTCTCTTGAAAATATCCGATACATGTGCAATTGACAAATCTGTCCTATATACGTCCTTATGTAATTTAAGGCATCTTCTGATCGTGCAACTAAAGGTTGCTGATGGCTTGCCCACATTTTTTCACATTGTTTAGTGTTCTCACGCACTTCTAGCCTTAAATACCCGTATTATCATTTTTCAGGATACCTGAAAGACCTTTTTTTTATCGTTGAGGTACAGCTTGTACCACGCTGACGGGGGCCAACAGCCCGATACGCGTACGTGGTTAGCTTTTCTTGATTAACCAGGAAATGGTACTCGGTCAATTCTGGAATAATCAACCATTAGTTGATATTTATTCCGACATCCCCAAGTCCAATTTCACTTTCGTACTATTTTTCACACATGGATCAAAATAAAATATTTTATTTATTACAAAAATCCAATATTTCGCTAGGCTGTACGCCTATCTCTTCGTCATACATATATATAGATGGAAATTTTTGCCGGGAGGATATTCATCTATAAAGACAAAGGTCACCTCTCCCGTCAAAATAGACGTCAAAACTAGACGCCATCTATTGACCGTCGCCGCAAACTAGCGGCCTCGGGTCGGTGACAAAGCCACAACCTCAGCTTTGGCAAACTATGTGGACGCTTCTCAGTTTGCCAAAGCTGGTGTTGTGGCTTTTACACCGACCCGAGGCCGCTAGTTTGCGGCAACGGTAAATAGATGGCGTCTAGTTTTGACATCTATTTTGACAGAAGAGATTACTTTTATCTTTTTGTATATATAATATATTTATAAGATTTCTAAAGTATTCGTGATATGATTAGAAAACGTTGGTTCAAATTGAAAATATAATAATAATTTCAAAAGCTCTTATGGTTCTAAATATGTCTTGGGTTTATAATTGATGAAAAATAGAGGTTTTATTATCTAATTGGGGTAGATAAAGTTTTAAAATATGTTTGACATGTAGATGAGGTAGGTTCTAACTGAATTCCATTCTCACACGGTGAGAACAAGGCATTGATTATATAACTTTAATTTTGCAAGTATAATGAGGTCAGATAAAACTTTATTTTTGCCCATTTCGTGATTTAAAAGGATTTATGACAATCTACAAGACCTTGACCTGATTGATATAGTTAGATTTCTCTCCCTCTAAGGCATTCTCAGGCTATATATGTTGTGTGATTTTTAAATACTCACACACAGACACACACACACAGAAATACTCTATTCATGATTCAAGATAAAATTATGAAAAGCGTTTAAGAACCATAAAATTTTCTCACAATGATTATCTTTTTATTTTAAATTCTATCTTTCTTGTAAAAACACTTCTTGTAAGATATAGCTGATGTTTTAATTAAGCCCGTTGAAGAGCGAAAATCGCTTGAAAGCTAGCATCTTAAAATACAAAGAAACTCTTTGTGAGAAATATTCGTAGTTTTGAAATCCGACAAATTGTTGAACATTTTATCGTTAAATTATAGTATAAGGTTGTCCCAAAAGTTCGTGTTTTTCTTATTAATTGGCGAACAATATTATTACGGCGAGCACATAATAATACATAATACAATTGCTATATACATGATGCAAAGACATTATATATAACGGCGAATAATATTGGTATTTCAATTTTTTGCAAGTGTTTACGAACTTTTGGGATAACCTTGTAACTTCTTATTGTATTTAAAATAATATTTCACGTCCATCGTATAACAAAGTTTTCTAGATGTAATAGAGTCAGCACAAACGGCAATATTCTACAATACTATTGGGATTCTCTAAATCGCGAATTTTAGGTAAAGATTAAACTTCTAAATACGAGTGGTGCTTCTTTTTATACACATGCGTTTACTGAGGTTAAATTATCGAATCGAAATATTTAAATTGAATTTCAACGAGTGAAATACTAAGCAAAACAATTTTCATATGTGAAATACATTTAAAGATTCTAGGAAATTTTTCATCTGCAAAATTTGACACTAAGACAACGTTCCTACTCGCTATTGAAGAAACACAAGTTGAGGAGAAGAGATTCTTTATATATAGAGAATATCTTCTCCCCGACTCGTGATTCTTCTTCTAAATTTTGTATTATAAATTTATTAGATTTTTTATGCTGAATAAATATAGATTGAATCTTCATCAATAACATGTTCCACTTTACCTAGCACACTGAATAGAGAGCGAAGAGCCGCAGAAAGACATCAAGTGTGATGTAACAAGCGGGGTTTCCCATCAAAACATTCCGCACTTTGTTTGGATCGCCGAGGAATTTAAAGTTGACCTTGTTTGAAGCTTCTGTGTTGGGGCAACTTGGGCATAGCCCCACACTAGAATGGAATAATAGTTTCGACAGCTGGGTGGACCATGTTGAAATGTACACACAGGGGTGGCGCACCTTTAAAATATGTTCTTTTATTTACTGTCAAATAATCGATAAAACCGCCACACATCAGAAGTATCAGTATATATAGCATGGAGTTGCTAGAGGGCGATATTTATGTACCACGAAAGATATATTTTGTACTGGGGAAATAACCTAAAATGCATTGTTTTAATGCATTTTAAAAGGAGAAATGTCAATTTCGACACACATATATATTTATAAAAAATAAAGAAGGAATATCCTGACCAGGAGCACATGTGCTTTTTAGATGGCAGAGCGCCATCTAAAAAGCTCATGTGCTCCTGGTCAGGATATGCCTTCTTTATTTTTAATATCAATACCTGACCATTTTTTTTCTAATATATTTTTATATATATATTTATATAAAATGAAAGGATTTAAAAGCACGATGGTTTCTTATATACACAATACAAACTTCTACTGCCCTTACTGCGGTGAAAAAATATATTGGGAGAGCTTGGCTCATCAGTGGTGAACCCTCCCAGCGGTTTCGCCAATTTAAATCTTTTCATTATATATATATACACTTGGTTCTTTTTTTATGCGGTAGATGCGTTCCAGGGGAATCCGCATAAAAAAAAATCGCACAAAAAAAGACATACATTTATATGTAAAATGATGGATACGTTCCATTTATTAAAAAAATCGCATAAAACCTAAATAATGTTTTAAAATGCACCAGAAATCGCATAAAAAAAGATTTATAAATAATAAGATTTAATTTTTTTCTCATCATATTTTAATAAATGGCACATATGTGTGTTAATAACAAAAACAAAACTTAATATGTAAAAAAAAACATAAACAAAACTTTATTTAAAATCATATTTAGAATGTTTTCATCATTATTCGCTGTCTGATAATGTGCGAACCCGTTTGTGGATTGGTGCAAGATCACTTTCATCACTTGAAGATAAAATTACGTCATCAGATCTACATGGTAATGCTTCTTTAGGAACTTCAGTGATTTTTTTTTCTTTGACAAGGTAGTCAGTAATCAAACGCTGTGATGGCTTGACTAGTTCTTTGTAGAGTTCTCTGTAGCCAGACATACAAAATTTCAGATCACGTTGGAATTTTAAGGCGCGTTCTACATCATTATCATTTTGAATTAAAAAAAATTCCAATTTACCGGAAAGTTGAAGGCCTTCCCGAAGTAATTTTTCGTCCAGTGGAGTAACATCTTCCAGTTCGCTATCTACACACTGTTTCGAAATCTTTAGTAGTATCTACCATACTTTCCAAAATATCATCATCATTTAGGGCTTCGTCCACAAGCAATTCTTCTATATCATGCTCGCCAAAATCATCAAAACCTTCCCCACCTATTTCCTTAGCAATTGAAATAATATCTGATGTTACTATTGTTGTTCTATTTGATTCATTTCTCTTTGATACGCATTCAGGCCAAGCAGCTTTCCAACATGCATTTAAAGTTTGTGATTTTATCTCGGCAATTGCTAACGCAACATGATCTACACAGTTCAAGATATTAAATTGTTTCCAAACTTCAGTAACTGTTATTGTATCGGATTCCAGTTTATCGAAAATGAATTGGAAAGTGAATTTTACATAATATTTTTTTAAATGTTGGAATAATTCCCTGATCTAATGGTTGAATTAGGCTCGTTGTGTTTGGAGGGAAAAAACTACCTTTATATTTGGATGTTCTAAGTTTGGATGACCTGGTGCATTGTCAAGAATTAATAAGATCTTAAATTCGAGACCCATCTCTTTCATATAATTTTCTACTTCGGGTACGAAGCATTTATTGAACCATTCAGTGAAAATAGCCGTTGTTACCCAGGCCTTCTTGTTTGCCATCCAATGTACGGGCAGTGTATTTAAGTCTTTTCCTTTTAATGCACGTGGTTTTAAAGATCGATTTACAAGCAGCGGTTTTAACATTCGATCGCCAGATGCATTGCTGCACAGCAATAAAGTAACTCGATCTTTAGCAGCTTTAAAACCACTGGCATTTTTTTCGGACTTTGCAATGTAGGTACGGGTTGGCATTTTTTTCCAAAACAATCCTGTTTCATCAGCATTGAAGATTTGATGGGCACAATATCCTCCACCTTTAATAATTTTAGCCAACTTTTCAGGATATTTTCTAGCAGCTTCTTCATCTACAGAAGCCACCTCACCTTTTATTTTTAGATTATGAAAAGAATGTCTTTTTATAAAACCAGTTAACCACCCTGTGCTGGCAGAGAATTGTGGATTACTTTCACGTGAAGATGTAGATGGCTCTGATTCTTTTAACTCCTTGTAAAATTTAAGGGCTTTCATCTTGATTAAATGTCCATCTAACGGAATTCTTTTTTGAGTTAAATCTTCAATCCAAATTACGAGAGCCTTTTCTGTTTTTTTTTCTATTAAAGTGCCTCTTGAATATGATGAAATTTTAGAACTCAAATTTGTACCAGATCTGACTGACTTATTGCCGCTTCATTTTTTTTTATTGCTCTTATAGTAGATTCGCCTAAATTATAACGTTTACCTATTGCTGTTGATCTTTCTCCTTTCGCCAAGCAATCGAGAATTATAATTTTGGTTTCTAGCGAAATTGCACTTCTTTTTTGTTTTTTATTATTGTCACACATTTTCTTTAAGAGGACTAAAAATTATAGAAAAAACTTAATGTACAATTACGCACTAAAATTATTCAAAAAAACTTACAATTCACTTGAGTAAATTTATCTTTCGGTTTTCGGTAGTAACCTTCTTTCACAAAGTTTTATTTTCTAATGCTTTCCAATATGCAGGCTTTTTTAATTAGTTTCATACAAAAACAAAATGCAGCATAAAAACACGCAATTTTAACGAGGTATTTTTGTTTTTGTCTCTTTTGTTTTTAAGAACAAATCAAGAGAAAACATGTCAATAAAAGAAAAAAGAAATTTGTAACGGCAGCTGGCACGCCGGCGGGTTTTCAGTTTTGATTTCGGTTTTGCACGAGTTGTGTAAGACACCGGCAGGCGCGGAATAAAAGACATTGGAACTTCCCCTCTACTGTTTGTTGGATAACTTAACATACAACCAGGACGTTACAAAATTCTTTCTTTGTATTGATTGCGTAATAGTAGAGTTTTAGTTGTTATTCTTATTCGTTTTCAGAAAAAGTGAATCACCAAAAAAAAATTTTTCGAAATTCGAATAATTTTTTTTTCTTGCACCGCATAACTCCAAAACCGCATAAAAAAAACCCGCATAAAAAGAGAACGAAGTGTATATATACAGGGTGATCCAAAAGTCCCGCACAACTTTAAAAATTAATAACTCCGCGAATATTTGCGCTAGAGCAATGCGGTAAACACCATTGTGTTCAGGATGCAATGGGATTTTTTATGGCAAATAATGAAAAATTCGAAATTGATTTTAGTTACAACTTTATTCGCTAGATGGCGCCCTACCAGAATCAGCGATTCAGCGGTCAAATTGTTTGATAAATTGAAAAATATAACTGAACGACACGTATTTTTACTTTTTGAATACCAGGAAAGAACCCTAATAATATCAAATGATAAATTAATAAAACACCATTTCGCCAAAAGTTAGAAGAAATGGTTAACGATTTTTAAATACAATCTGAGATATGTAAAATAGGTATATGCAAATTAAAACATGTAGCAAAAAAAAAAAATCTGATATTTTAGATGCGGTTTGCTGGAATCCTCTCAGCTATTTATATTTCGAAAATATTAATTTTCTATTTTTTTAAATTCAACTCTCTCTCAGTATCGATTATATTTGTTTTAATTCATTTGAAAAATATTTATCTATCTCTGATGATTTATTTTACTCTGGAATGCCGTTGTTGTTTTTGTCATGTCCAATAAAGAGCCTCAGATTCTTTTCGTTTGGCCAACAAAAAAATGTCCAATTTTTATATACACATATATTCTTACATAATGAGACTTTAAAGAATGCAAATAATCTTCATCTATTTACATACACAACACATCTCCCCCCTTAATAATACTCCAGTCGGTCTAGGGGTTTCCTGGCTCTCTGAGGTCTAGGACTGCGGACGGGCACTTGCACAGCGGCAGCCTCCGGTTTAGGAGTGCAAGAGGGCACGTGCACAGCAACAGGCCCTGGTATAGGAGTGCAAGAGGGTACGTGCACAGAAGCAGTCTCCTTCTTGTTTCCTGATGTAACCTCTGGAATCTCCTCTTCACTTTATTTCTGACTTCCACCTACAGGCTTCTCTCCTGATGTTCGAGGAAGTATCAAATTTCTTGTCTCCACTTGTTTCTTTCTCACAGGTTGCAATTGATTGATATGCCTCTTATACACGACGCCCTCGCAACTTATAAGGTAGTGACGGTAGCTCAATAATTCCAAAATGGTACCTTTCTACCGTTTAGGTCCAGTTGCATAGTTGCGGAAATAAACCTCGCAACCTGTAGTAAACTGCTCCTGCTTTCTTACGGTCTCATGAAATACCTCTCGCGGATTTCTCATCTTAGTATTAAATTCGAGAATCTTGATCTTAAACTTCTCTTCATTAGCAGTTCCGCCAGGGAATTCCTTTATTACAGTTTGGGGGAATGCTCTATGAGCAAATAGGAAACTTTGTAGATTCGTCTCTAAATCATCCTTCATATTATTCTTTCTCAAAAGGTTTTTAAACTCTCTTACATATCTCTCAGCAAAAACCATTTGTACTAGGATTATACGGACTGGTCTTAGTGTGCCGTATACCATTCATTTTGGTAAATTGCTCGAATTCACTGGAGACAAACTGTCTTCCGTTATCTGTAACAAAATATTAGGGCAATCCAATTCTGGCGAGAATTTCTCTAAGATGACTTATAATCGTTTTTCTGGTAATATCTTTGATGATAAAAATTTCTATCCACTTTGAGTATGCGTCGACGAGAACCAAAAACATTCTTCCCATGAACGGACCTGCTAGATCAAGATGAAGTCGATGCCACGGTTTTTCGGGCCAAGTCCATTCCGAGATGATAGTCGGGGGCATGCTTGCCGATTCTTGGCATACTATACATTCTCTAGTTAACTCTTTGATGTTACTGTCTATGCCTGGCCACCAGAAAATACCGTCTGGCAATCATCTTCATTTTTAACAATCCCCATGTGTATTTCATGCAAGTCATTTAAAATTAAAGATATTAATTTTTGGGGAATTATCACTCTTTCAAGCCATTGAAAACAATCAAACTCCAAACTTAATTCCTCATTGATCTTATAGTAAGGAGCTAGTGGGTTTTCCCTCAGTACCCTTGTGAATTTCCACACACACAGTTGCCTTCTCTAACATTCCTTAATACTATAGACAGTATTTTATCTCGGGACGTCTCATATGCCACCTCCCTAAAAGAGAACGGTACCTCATTCAACTTCCTGAGAAGAAGTACCTGGTCTTTATCAAGAAACTCCCTGACACTCGATTCTAAAGGAAGACGTGACAATGCGTCAACATTGGAATTATCACTACCTTTTCGAAACTCCTCAGTATAATTAAATGCAGCTAATTTTAAGGACCATATTTTATTTCTGGATGCTGCACATATGGGAATTGGTTTTTGAGGTGAAAATATATGAATTAAGGGTCGGTTGTCTGTGACTAATACGAATTTTCGTCCCAGTAAGTATTGTCTTGATTTCTCATCGCCATAAGTTATGCTCAACGCTTCCTTTTCTAGTTGAGAGTACCGTTTTTCCGCTTCAGTTAATGTTCTAGAAGCAAAAGTTATAGGGCATTCTTCCTTTCTATGATTTCTATGACTCAGAATTACGCCTAGTCCATAGTCCATCAATAATGATTTACATTTTTAAAATAACATTCGATATTTTTCGTCCAATTCCATCTACAATTTTTATTCAAAAGTTGATAGAATAGCGCTAAAATGTTTGCTATATTCTTTATGAATCTATAATAATAAATTAAGAGTCCTATGAAAGATCTCAATTGCGAAACATTCTTTAGGTTCATGCGCCTCTCTATCACTGCTTTAATTTTATTTTATAAGGTAGCAGTCCATATTTATCCATTTTAAACCCTAAATATTCCACCGATTTCTTTTTAAATTTACATTTATATCTGTTTAACTTTAAACCTTTTTCTAGCAATCATCTAAACACTAGATCCAACTTTTGTTCATGATCTTCAAAGTATTTTCCTGCAACCAAAATATCATCTATGTAGCAGGCCACACCTGGCAAATCAGAAAATTGACCTTCCATAATCCTCTGAAATTTATTTGGTGCTACCGCTACGTCATATGGTAGTCTTTTATAAGAAAACAACCTCTTTGTTGTGTTTATATCAACAACAGCTTTGGCTTCTTCCGCTAATATTACTTGTAAGTAAGCCTGTGATAAGTCTAGAGTCGAAGGTACGGTGCTTGTAGATAATTTTGAAAAGATCTCATCGATCGATGGAATGGGATACCTATCTAATTCTATTGCTTTATTAGCTGTACATCTAAAATCACCACATATCCTTACACTACCATCCTTTTTTGATGCCGGTACTATTGGAGCGGTCCAATATGCATGAACTATAGGTTATAAAATGCAAGAATTCACTAAACGATCAATTTCATTCTCTACTTTGTTTTTTGGAGAGAAAGGTAAATTTCTGGCCTTACAAAACACAGGAGTCACATCCTTTTTTAAATTAAAATTTATTCTAACGTCCTTTAGACAGCCCAAATCTTTGTTAAACAAATCTGCATACCTATCCATCAAATTTTTATTTATTTAAATATATTTCTATTATATTCATTATTTAAAATTTTAATGCTAATCAATATAGAATAATCAAGTTTCAACTGTTTAAGCCATTCTCTTCCTAATAAAATTACTTGGATTTTTTCATTTACAACTATTAATCGTAAATATTGGTTAGTTCTTTTACAAAAACATTTCTTTGATCTATAATCTCTATTGATTTACCACAAAAGGATTTTAATCTTAAATTTGTTAAAAATAATCTTTTACCTTGCCATTAATTCTTATAAATATCTTTAGGTATTAACGTCACTGGACTTCCTGTATCTATTGTAAAGCACAAAGAATAATCATCTACTGTTAAATTTATTGTGGCATCAGTTTCGCCATGTACAGAATATATATAGTCCTCTTGTACAAATTTACATCCCCACATTCTTTTACTAGCTTTGCAGATCCTACTTAAATGACCCAGTTTATTACATTTTAAAACAAGTATTTGTTCTATGAGGTAAAACAGATGCCACGTGTGAATGTCTTTCACCACATCTATAACACACTATTTTACCTTTGCCACTTTGCCTGAAAGGCCTATACTGCGCCGTACTATAATTGTACTCGCCCTTTTTATCCTTTCAATTCACAGGGGATATCTTGGCCACTAATTTATCTTGTAATTCTCTTGTATTTATCTCCGCCAATTCGAGCGAGATCGCCACTGCAAAAACTTTATCCAGGGTGACATCGTCGTCCTCTTGTAGTAGCTTCTTTTGCAGGATTTCCGACTTGATTCCAGCCACAAAACGGTCTCGCATCATATTTCCCAACATATCGACGAAATTACAATTTATTGCCAAATGTTTCAATTCTCTAAGATATTCCGAAATTGATTCTCCTTCCTGTTGAATTCTCTTTAAAAATCTGCATCGCTGTGGTATCACTTTCTTCTTTGGATCCAAATGCAGTTTAATTCTTTGAATGATAGTATCATAGGGTTGATCTTTCATTAGACCAGGAAGAAAATGTCGTTTCCCTGCTTCAAAGTTTCAGAATCTGGTAGCGAGGTAAAAATCAGCACTTTAATCTCCTTCTTCAGATGCCAAAAAGAAAGCCTCAAATTTTTGTACAAAAAGATCGAAGTGTCCTCCACTGGGCTATAGCATCTAAAAGGTATTATTAACTTTGAACTTGTCATGCTGATCTTTTCTACTCCTTTGTTTTCTTGATTCAGATAGTTTAAAAGATGTAATCTTTACCCATTTTCCTATTTTTCCTCTCCATAATCCGAGAGTCAGATTTGTTTAAAAGATGTAGTTGTTATACTTGCATAGACGCCGTTTTCCTCAGCTTTTTACTGGCTCTGTAGATCGCGCATCCTCGTCGCAACTTTTGTTATGTCGTAATTAGACGTACAAGAGCTTAAACTTGACCATGGCCAACAACAAATGTCCAATTTATATATACATATATTTTATACATAATGAGGCTTTAAATAATACAAATAATATTCATCTATTTACATAAACAACAGTTAAAATATAGCGAGAAGAGTAGAGGACTGAGCACAGATCCCTGAGGTACACCAGCCCATGTTCTTCGGTCCTTGGAAAATGTTCCATTGACCCGAACCTTTATCCTTCTTCCCCTTAAGAAGTCTACAATCCAGATTAAGGTTTTTCCTCTTACTCCGATGTTGTTCAGCCTTTCAAATAATTACTACACTCGAACAAAAGCTGAGGTCATATCCAGGAATACGGCCGTTGTCTTCTTTGGCGGTTTTTCCTAGAAATCTATTATTGATTGACAGAAGTAGAACAGTTTATCAGTTGTACAGTGTCTGGATCTTTAGGCAGTTTGGTAGAAGTTTATTTTATTATTGTTAGTGAGCAAGACTATGAGCCTAGAGTGGATAATGTATTCTGTTATTTTACAAAGTATGCTGGTAAGAGCAATTAGCCGATAGTTCTTGCATTCCTTAGCATCTTTGTTTGGTTTCAGTATTGGCACTATAATTGATATCTTCCAATTCTTTGGTAGTTTACCAGTTTGCTATGAAATGTTCAGTATTCGTAGGAGTTGATTTTTAGCTTCGTCTCCAAAGTGTTTAATCATTTGACCAAAGATTAGACCATCTCCAGGTGACATCTTGGATTTAACTTTCCTATTGATGAATTTAGTTCATTCAGTGTGAAGTCTCTCGAGTACATATCTTGTTGATGGTAATTTCTTGCTTGTTTAACTAACTTGTTTATATTATTTTTTAGAGTCCTGCCTTCATTCGTATAGCTGAGTCTGGAAGTGCTTGTAAGATATTCAGAAATTATGTCAGCCATCTGTTTGTTCGTTCTCGCTGTTCATATCGGTTAGAGTATTGGAGGCTTAGTGTTGGTTTTGAGTTTTATAACACTAATTATATTCCAGTGATGGCCTTCCTTTTTTGGATCCATTTTCTTCGCAGAATTCTGCCCATTTTTCTTTTTGAATATCCAAATTTCTTGTTCTATTTTGTGACTAATTTCAATGAGTTCCTTTATGATTTCTTCTGTTTTATTTGTTTTAAGAAGTTCATTTTTATTGTCTCTCTCTGCAATCATTGCCTCGATATTGTGGTCCTTCCAGTAAAGTATTCACAGGTCTTTACGTCTACCTCTACGATACTTTTGCAGCTTTGGTTATGTTCAAAGAGAATCTTTCCAAGTTTTTGTCAATCGTTCTGTGATTTAATTCTTCGTTGCACAGTTCTTCAAGCTTTTCTTTAATTATTTTTCCAGTGTTCTTTTATTCTGTTGAAAATTCTCAATTTTGAATTTTAGGGTTGTTAAAATTGGTCTGTGGTCACTGATTGCACTTTTCAGAATTTTCTATTGTGTTGTGGGTGCGATGTTGTAATTTATCGCTGTGATGTCTATTGCGGATTCTGTGCCTATGGAATTGGATAGATAGGTGTTCTTTTCGTTATTTAACGGCGTAAGGTCGAGGTCGGTTAGCATGTCCTCAACCTGCTGACCTTTGTTATCCTGGACAGGTGATCCCCAAATTGGTCTTTCGGCGTTAAAATCACCAAGTATGATTGCGATATCCGAAGACGCTTCACTTAATGTCTCTATCAGGTCTGTAATGATGCTAGTATTATCGTGGTGATAAACATTTATGATTGGAATTGTTTTATCTGTAAGATAGATTTCTATTGCCTGAGCTTCTGTCGTGCTTTCTCTAGGCTTACTCTGATTATAGGCGATTTCCTTAAATTTGATTTCTAGAGTTTTAATCAAAACGGCAAGTCCTCCTCCGAATTTTCCCGGTCTGTCCATTCGTAGTTTTATATAATCTTTGATATTGAATCTCAGATTCTGATTCAATTTTGTTTCCTGCGGACAATTAATATGTACATTGTTGTCACATAGAAGACAAGTCAGCTCTTTATTTTCCTCTGGGTACCATTTATATTGAGTTGTAGTAGATTGAATTGTATCCTCGTAGTAGATTTCTCATCATGAGCTCGAGCTGCAGCTCCTGACGCGGCGGTTACCCCGGGCGCGGTAGCATTACTGGAGATATCAGTTTTGCTTTTCATTTGAAAATGGGTGCTGTTGCAACGTTAGTTATCTTGGAAACGAACCAGAATTTGGTCAAATATTCCAAGGGTCCAGGGGGGACCGCAAGGAGGTGTGGTCGGATTTCTCCCCTTCCCCCTGGAATGCCGTCACTACAGGATAAAGCACTCTTGGTGAATTGTTTTAATTGTGATTCAGAATCTGCCACTGAATCTTTACGAGCGTTTCGTTCCTTTAAAGATATTCGAAGCGGTAAAGGACCAATGAGTTGCTACTCTCTAAAGCGATTGATTAAAAGTTTTGAGGAAACTGGATCTCTGGAAGCAAAACCTCGGAGTGGAAGACCATCGACATGCAAGTCAGTGGCTGTTACGGTTTTGCAGAAGGCTGAAGCTATTGAAACATTATCCACTTATGGAGAAGTAAGTGCTAGACAAGTTTCTCAACAAACGGGGATTTCGTATGGAACAGTTTGGAGAGAACAGACATTTCGAATTTTTCTATAAAAATATCCTAACAAAATTCAAAGTTTCCACGAGTTGAAAGTCAGCGATTTTGAGAAGCGTCACGAATTCGCTGCATGGGTTTTCCGGCAAATTGATATTGATGAAAACTGGCTGTCAAATGTTCTAAGAACAGATAATGCTCACTTTTATCTAAAGGGAGAATTTAACATTCAAAACTGCCTCATTTTGGCAACAGAAAACCCTAGTATTTTTACAGAAATACTACTTCATCAGCACAGAGTTACAGTTTTGTGTGGGTTCACTTCTTCTTTTATTATTGGGCCATTTTTCTTTGAAAAAATCAATGGAAGAACTTTTAAAACCGTTTTTGTAACCTGTGAACGTTATGTTCAACTTTTGAGAGAAAAGGTTATTCCCATATTGCAGGACAGACAAGTACTAAGCGAAATAACATTTTTGCAAGATGGAGGACCTCCTCATATCTCCCGCGGTGCCAAACAATTACTGAAGGATACGTTCGGTGAAATTCGTTGATAAGTCGCCACTTTATATACCAGTGGCCCCCAATATCACCAGACTTGACGCCTTACAATTTCGGTTATGGGGGTACATTAAGTCGCGTTTTTATCGATGCCGGCCTACCACATTGGCCATGTTGAAGGCTTCTATCAGATGGCACGTTTTATAAATTTAAGCTATTTAATTGTGACCATTCTGTCATCTATCGTCTGCAGGCGGTTTTTGAGAATGATGGGCGCCACATTGAGCAAGGATTGTGACCTAATACAAGAGAGAAGGCAGTTACCTCATGTGTTATATTTTGCAGCTCTTTGTTTTGGGTTATGGGAATAATAAATGCTGTCCTCACATCTTGACTCTTTTTTTCTTTCTGTAAACGGTATTTTTTGTTTGTCATTTGCCCACATTTTATATTATGTCGTGCAGGCTAAAGTGTTATAACTTCTCGAATAACACTTGTATACACAATTTTACCCCTTATGTTTAGTTTATCGCTTTTCGCTCATTAGAAAAAATAGCATAAGGAATAATCTATGTATCCCCCCCAACTTTAGATGTTTTGCGCAAAAAAAATAATAGAAAATGATTTTACTACCACGTTTTTCAACGCAAAAGGTCGATTTAAAAATGATTTTTTTGAGGGGATACATTTTCAAAATTATGTACAGTATAATAAACAATAACATTTGACAAACAAATAGGATATTTGGAATAAAGTACGACAAATATATTTTGTCACTCCCCTCTATATTTCATTTTTGGATCATGACAAATATCCAGTTAAATAGTCAAGTGTCGACAATTAGTTAAGAAACTATACATTCCTTATAGCGCGAAATCCTATTAGTAGTGCCATCATAATTTTTGGTACTATATTAACATTTCAAAAATCGTGTATTGATATCAGTAGTTATTTTCAAACCTTCAATTTATTTCACAAAACTCCATTTAAAATATAAATATTTTTGCTACATGTTTTAATTTGCATATACCTATTTTACATATCTCAGATTGTATTTAAAAATCGTTAACCAATTCTTCTAACTTTTGGCGAAATGGTGTTTTATTAATTTATCATTTGATATTATTAGGGTTCTTTCCTGGTATTCAAAAAGGCAAAATAAGTGTCGTTCAGTTATATTTTTCAATTTATCAAACAATCTGGCCGCTGATTCTCTGATTCTGGTAGAGCGCCATCTAACGAATAAAGTTGTAACTAAAATCAATTTCGAATTTTTCATTATTTGCCATAAAAAATCCCATTGCATCCTGAACACAATGGTGTTTACCGCATTTCTCTAGCGCAAATATTCGCGAAGTTATTAATTTTTAAAGTTGTGCGGGACTTTTGGATCACCCTGTATATATAGATGGCGCGTTATTGCTTAGTATATAGATATTTATAAAAACTCAAATTACTCACTACAATATTCGAAATAGGAAATAGTTAACAGATATATTACACATCAGAGTTAATTGTAGAAATGAAGATTTTTTATCAGGTAAAAAATATATAAATACATTCCATTGATGCGGAATCTATTTAACAAGATTTGAGAATTATATCTCTGATGCTCAATGTATCCAAAATTTTCTGATTTACAAAGTCAACAAGGCTTTATGTGATAGTTCTCGAAATATTATTTTCATAATTCAATGAAACCATTTGCGCTCATTCTTCTCTTTATATCAAAAGATTTATAATAAAATTGGCGAAGCCTGACCGCTCACATGGGCATATTAGATGGCATCTAGCGGAATAAAAACCAACAAAATGTTGATTTAAATTTGTTTCATATTATTTGTCCAACCTATTTTCTGTATAAATCGAGAAAATCCAAACACGTACGACTTTAGGGCAGTTGTCCATCGTCAGCGTGGTGCAGGCTGTACTCTCAGGGCTCAACGACCAACATTTTTGCCCAAGAGAATTCCTGAGAAATCATGAAATGGGTATTTACGGGCAAATTTGAGTAATCACGCTAACATGTAAATAAAGGTAAGGTGTTGATATTAAAATAATAATTAATTATAAAAAAACACTTTTAAAAAAAGCTTTTATTTAAAATGCACTAAAAATAACAAAATTAATATTTCTGAAGTATTGATTTTTTTTTCTGAAGGTACCATTTAACAAATAAAATAATAGACTTAGAAATAAAAGCGGTGGGGGATGATAATTATTTATGCAGCAAATAGGTATAAATTTAATGAAAGGCATAATCTTGCTAATCATTTGCTTCATATAAAATCACATTGATCTCATATTTATTATTATTGTACCCCACCGCCTTTATTTCTAAGTCTATTATTTTATTTGTTAAATGGTACCTTCAGAAAAAAAAGCAATACTTCAGAAATATTTATTTTGTTATTTTTAGTGCATTTTAAATAAAAGCTTTTTTTTAAAAGTGTTTTTTATAATTAACTAGCGGATGTACCCGGCTTCGCCCGGGGTTTTACCCGAGTAAAGGTTTGTCTAACGAACATTTGTTAAACAATTCTCTATAAACTTATATAATAAGAGATATATTTTGATAATTTGAAACTCGTAAAATTGAATCTCTCGATAAAGTGAACATTTTTTCCCGGTCCCTTGAAAAATACTCGATAAGTTGGATAAAATCAATATTGATTGGTTCCCTCGGTAATTGGAAGTTAAAGGAATAGTATCTTGCCTTGGAATTGTATCATTATTCTTGTCTCAAATAAATTGCCGTGTCATCCTGAATTTTGTCTTTCCTAATTTTTTACATTACAAAATCATCGTTTTATCTAGTGAACATTTTTTCCCGGTCCCTTGAAAAATACTCGATAAGTTGAATAAAATCAATATTAATTGGTTCCCTCGGTAATTGGAAGTTGAAGGAATAGTATCTTTGCCTTGGAATTGTATCATTATTCTTGTCTCAAATAAATTGCCGCGATATTCTGAATTTTGTCTTTCCTAATTTTCTACATTACAAAATCATCATTTTATCTATTCTCCCAATATATATGTTGTAGTTAAATGATAAAACTAACTTTGACTTTTGCGCAATTAATAGGTAGAAAATCTTACTTTTGATAAATAATCATTAAGATAACAAACTTAGTGATAAGAAAATTAATAGATAAAAAAACTTGTTATCATCGTCGCAATGGGGGCGCTGCTTTCGAGTTAAATCTACAAATCTGCAAATAACTCTAAGGACATTCAAGATATTCAAGAAATTATTTTTCAAAAACCTTCCCGGGGATATAGCTAATAATATCCCAAATTTTCACGGCGATTGGATGTACGGTTTTTCAATCTATAGAGTACAGACAGACAGACAAACAGACAGACAGACAGACAGACATTCAATTTTATATATATAGATTATTCACGCTATTTTTAGTCGTATATATGCCAGTCCAAAAAAAAAAAGCCTTATCACTGAGAAGACGTTGGCCTGAAATAGCTGCAAGCCTACTCGCAGCAGATTGGTCAATTCCTCGTGGGAGGTCGGAAGTGACGTAAGCAAAATCCATTACTAACAGAAGTGCGTCTCTTTGCTTTTGGGAACCCTAAATTTATTGAATTATATTACAAAGTTAGAGACACCCAGTGGATTATTGTTAGGGGATAATTGGTACATATAAAATTTGAATTATAATTAAACAATTGATTGAATAGTTAAAAGTGTAACAACATACTAATTGAAAAAGGGGAATTATTTAAAAAGGTGTCGTGGAATGTATGGTGGTATATTGTTACACACACACCTATATATATATATATAACGAATATAAATATATGCGTGATGATATTGGAATAAGATGACTAAATTAAAACAGATAAAATTAATATATTTGTTGACTTTTCTCATTTATTTACTTGTATTTCCAAGGACGTTTTAGATGGGAATCTGAATATTTGGATTTCTAATTCCTTCCATGTCTTGAACATTTATTGAAAAATTCCTTTCGCAACCTCCAGCATTTTTCGAGTAGATATAATGCAACACATAATATTAAAAAAGAAATATAGATAATGGTTTATTTCCCGCCTTCCCGACCACCCAGAAGTCTGAAAATTAGTACACTTGCATTGTTAATTGGACTGAGCGAGTGTTGTGAGTTTCATTATTCTATATGGTCTGGAAGCATATTAAAATTAAATATACAAAATCTGAAAGGAAATTTGGAAATTTGTCCGTTCTTGGCCAACCTGACAACCCAGAAGTCTGAAAATTGGGCAGCTAGCATTGTCATCAGGTTTGAACATGTGTACTAAATTTCATATTTCTAGGTGCTCTATAAGTATATTAAAAATTGATTACAAGATTTGGCGACAGACATCCAGACAGACAGACATGGAGGCAAGTTAAATAAAAGCTTTTAATTAAAAAGGCAGATCCTGACCGTTCACATGAGCAGTTTAGATAGCAGAGCGCCCTCTGTTTAGCATAATTACGCAAACTTGGCCGTAAATACCCATTTCTTGATTTCACAGGAAGCCTTTTGGACACAATATTTGGTCGTTGAGGTACAGCCTGTACCATAATAACGACGGCTAATAGCCCGAAACGCGTATGTAGTTAGCTTTTCTATATTTATTGAGAAAATGAGTTGTAAAAATATAAAACAAACCTAAATCAACGTTTAGTTTATTTTTGTCTCTTTAGATGGCGCTTTGCCATCTAAACTACTTTTTTGAGCGGTCAGGATATGCATCTTTATACCACAACCTGACTATTTTCTATTTCTTCTTATTTTTTCAAATAATGAAATATATATCCGTAACGAAAATCATCTGCAATACATATAAATACTAAGAAAAACGGCTTCCGAGGATGAGTTTATTGTTTTATTTCATATTCATCTCAAGCTTTCGCAGGTATCACAAAACCTTCTACAAGAGATTATGATCACATTCATTACTCCTGTGGAAAGGTTTGTTATACCCGAAAGTTCGAGATGAATATGAAACAGAGCAATAAACTCACCCTCTCTGAAGACGTTTTTCTTATCTATATATATAAAATTGAATGTCTGTCTGTGTGTGTGTGTGTGTGTGTGTGTGTGTGTGTGTGTCCTCTATGGATTCAAAAACCATACATCCAATCGCCGTGAAAATTTGGGATATTATTAGGCATATCCCCGGAAAGGTTTACGAAAAATAATATCTTGAATATCTTTAATATCGTTAGAGTTATTTGCAGATTTGTAGCTTTAACTCGCAAGCAGCGCCACCATTGAGACGGAGATAGGCTTAAGTTTGCTGCTCCCGATGACCTTGGGTCTGCCCCACCCCGTGAGAGAATGGATTCGCCCGGCCGCTGGCCGACAGTCCAAGTACCCACCGATCAATCAGGGCAGAGTTGGTGACACAGCTATGCCAAGTAGACAAGAAAAAAAGCCTCGCGGGAGCTTGCCCAAGATGACCTCCGGGAACTTCGTCCATCTTCCATAAACGACCATGAATTTATTCAACCTTATCGAGTATTTTTCAAGGGACCGGGAAAAAATGTTCACTAGATAAAACGATGATTTTGTAATGTAGAAAATTAGGAAAGACAAAATTCAGAATGACACGGCACACAGGGACCGGGAAAAATGATCACTTTATCAGTTTCAAATTATCAAAATATATCTATTTCTTTTTATAAGTTTATAGAGAATTGTTTTAACAAATGTTCGTTAGACAGACCTTTACTCGGGTACCGATTAATATTGATTTTATTCAACTTATCGAGTATTTTTCAAGGGACCGGGAAAAAATGTTCACTTTATCGAGAGATTCGTTAGACAAACCTTTACTTGGGTAAAACACGGGCGAAGCCGGGTACATCCGCTAGTTATTTATAAGAATACTAGCGGATGTACCCGGCTTCGCCCAGGTTTTTCTCGAGGGAATGTTTGTAGTCTAGTAATAAGAAAATATACTACACCTAAAAACTATCAGAGAAAAGAGAAACCACGGAAGGTGAACAGAAAAATGCTTACAATGGATGTTATGTTTACGATATCAAGTTAAATAAAAACAAAGATAAAATTTGCATATGTTGGTCACTATAAATTTGTATATTTGTTAGACGAAATTAGAAACATGATAAAACAATTGGGTATTTAAAAACAAATGTAGAAATAAAAGTTGAAGTATAATAAACAATGTTAAAGATTAGTTTTAATTATTAATCAAGATTGTGTGTGAATATGTGAGAAAGATGTAATATCGTTGTTGTTTTCTTGGCCGACTGTTTTACATATGGTGTTATCTTAAAATTGCTTGTTTTGAATATTTTTTAAATTGAGATTATTAGCTAGTATGTAAAAAAATTAACTCTGTTGAAATTTAATTTTGTATTTATATATAAATAAAATTAACTCTGTTGATTTTTTTGTATTTAATCGATAATAGCGAAGTTACGCATGTTAATGTTAGGAAATATATTTTGATGTTAAGCAAAACCTGCTCCATCTCGTTTTACATAAATGTTGAAAATTTGGTTGAAATTGATGCATTGTAACGAAAGTTTTTAGTGATGTACACTTATGAAATTTCCATTTTATTAATATATAAACATAAAAATTAATTTAAGTGCCAGCTAGTCAATATAAAAGAAAGTAAAAAACACTCACAATATATAAATAAAACTAAATAAAACGGATATTTCATAAAATAAGCAACTGGTTCAGTCGAAGAGGCTCCACAACAACTAATTGCTCTCACCTAAGGGCAAACCTGCAAACTCAAACCTTGGTCGAGGCGAGGATAGCACGAAGTTGTCATCCAACTATTGCTCGAAGAACCAGGTTTGCAGGACGGGTAGTAAGCCGTTGTTGGATGATTTCGAAGGCTTCGGCATATGAGGTCTGATGGAGCTACACCAGAATTGATATTTTCTCGAGATAACCAACGCTGAATTTATGTTATTAACTGGCGACAGAGGTTTTCCGCAGAGAGAAACGCGTTGAACGACTGATGGTGGGGGGACTCGGCCATCGATGTCGACAACGCGCGCATCTGTCTACCGTGAGGAGGTCAGGTGACAGAAGGAATCTGCATTCTTCAAAGACCGAAAGGCCCTGAAGTTGATGAGGCCGCAGTATACGGTGGTACAGCACAAAGATTCTCTGAACGATCTCCCAAATCTTTAGCAGTCTACGATGTCGAGGCGAAAGCCATATCCCGGCTTGAGAAGAATAGTTGGCAATATGTAATTCTCGGCAAGCCAAGAGTGGCCATTGAGGCTTTCACGCAGCGAAGCTTGAATTTATTTCACACACTAAACAGTCACTAGCCAGCGTGTGTCACTAAAGAAGAACAGCTGCGCCGTGACGCTGCCCACCAGTAAGGCGGTGGGTTGAGATCCAAATACATAGCGCATCAGTCGGACTTTGAGCTTATAGATGGTGAAATCGGTTTTCTGGTAACGGCGAAATTGATGTAGCGCGGAAGAGAGCACCAAAGGTTAACAGCTATCGCCTGAAGGACTAGAGAGAGAGAGAGATGCATGGAAGTAGTCAACTATCTTTAAATAACCAACTCCATAAGCTTATCAGTTCTCTGAATCTAGTTTACTGTCCTGGTGTCACCAGACAACACAGTACATTCAGTGTCACTGTAAATCAGCTGATATCTAACGGAGTATCGACACGGGGTTGCCACGCGCTGAACTATAGGCCAGTTTTCTTGTTACGTTCACTTGTATTTCCGACATTTCGAAGATATGTTTCGACAATAACAAACTGTCCATCGCTCCGAAAGAACAGGTGAGTATATTCCAGCGGCCGTATGGCAAGTATGAAGAGAAGGCGGTACTGGAGACGCAAGGGGCGTTACTCCGTAAAGAATAAGGAAGAAGCGGGTGTGATGTTAGTTCACCCTGACGTCGGCCCGGCGAGAACGAGGAGCCTGTCGTTGAAAGCCGGCGAGATTCTAGTAGTGAGATCAGGAAACTTCGGATCAAAAAAGGTGACGAAAGAAGTCCCCGGGTCTATGAAGATTACATATAGCTAACGGTGAATGGCTCCTCGAAGCTGTGGCGATTGCATCAAACACAGAGGCTAAGTTCTATAGAGGCAGCAGACTCCTGAGAAGAATGTTATTGAGGGCCCAGTTACCGTCCATTGTGAATAAAATGAAGCAATTGAGCCCGTATCAGTGCGCATCTCTAGTCCGAAATACCTGAAGTTAAGCCATGAATATAAAAGCAAGTCCTACAGATATGCGGTGCCTCGTAAATTTGATGAAGCGTTTCATTCTAGAAATTTTAATGGTCTATTCTTATTTTCAAGACTTCGTACTCAAAGCATCGTTTTTCATCGTAGGCATTGGATGCCTCCGGCAATATCCACCGCAGAGATTCATAGCTGTGCAGAGGTTGCATGGAGTAGCGCTTCTTGAAGACAGTTCTTGCAATGCACCGCAAGAAATTTAATGTAAAGCTTTTTCACTAAATATAATAAAAACTTCCGAGCGGGCAAACTCGAATCGTTCGGTTAAGGTCCGATATAGAAGGATTAATCGTCGTCCTCGGAAACGGCTTCAAACATAGCTTGTAGGAACCGGATGGCTCGCTGGTAATGAAATTAGATTCAGCGACGCGAGAGCATCGAGGGACTTGATCTCTGCGAGGATATTAGCTTCGATGATCTTCAATATGTTCCATGATTTTCTGATGTCAGCGATAGCCCTATCATCGATGAGGCTAGTTGCCAACAACGATCATCTATGAAGCCTAGCAACGACGCGGAGTACGACGCTTGTCCAGCTTAATAACCACAGCACGGAAGTCTGTAGACTCGATTAAACCGAATCATGGCTTCCGAGTGCAGCGACCCTTGTTGAAACATGTGCAGTTAGAGAGGATGTTTGCTGCGTGGGCGAGATAGTTAATATCCATGAGCTTTGTGAGGGTTTTGGATGAACTGGAGGCGATATCGCTTGAGAAATCCTTGGAAATATCTTATCTGATATCCTCAGCTGAGATGGTCTATAAGAGAAGCATGGGAAAGATGATACCAACGACTACCAATTGTGGAACTCAGGACGTTGAAGATTTTGACGTTGATATTATCTCGCCACAGTATGCGCCGTTACGCAATGGTGACGCTTAGAAGGTCGACACAAGCAAAGTCAAGATCCTGTGGCGATAAACATCACCTAGAGTAGAATTCTGGGAGGGCGCTGACGAGCTTCAATGTGTATCTCTAAGGCATCCTAGACTTGAGGTGCCCAGAATTCGGCTGGCCAATCCATCCTTTGAATATCCTCATTCTCGAGAAATTTCTTGACTAACATTGTCTTATGTAAACAAGAAATGAACAGGGGAACTATACCATCCCTGAAATATGTTATATGCATCTCAATAAATTCGTTCCTGTTTATTTGAGCAGTCAATGTACCTGCTTCAAACACGTTGATAGGTGTAGGCCTGTAAGCCCAGACCATTAAACTCCCTTCCCATAAACAGTATCTTTCTCTGATGTGAGTTGCAATAATAATAAGTCCCAGGTTCTATTCAGTGTCTAGAATGAATCTTGACTCGTTTCTTAAGGGAACAAAGTCCTAGTCATCATAGGTCTTGTCGTCTCGGAGATACACGAGAACTCCTTGGAGATCTGAGTGGCTGCCTTTCTCTTAGCAATCAGACTCACACAGATGATTTATTATTGGGTAAGGGAAATCTTTTTTTTTTTCAGGCCCTGCCCTGGTCTCCATAGTGAAGTACCAGATAAACAATTCTGTTAAACCTTTATATCAGATTTATTTGAAAACGTGCAAGATTAAAAATATAATAGATACGATGTGTGTGCAAACAGAGTACTTATTAGTATATAACAATTATTGCAACAGGTGAATACATTAATTAGCATTTTTTGCCAATTTTAGCATGAATAAATACAGAGATTTATTTTTATAAATCATTTGTCCAATTAATTTCGGACCCCAGTGTAGTTACATCTAAATACGGAGCATATGTGATAATGTGCTGGAGAAAAGGTTTTATAAGTTTTCAATAATCTCTTGTAGTTCTTAGCAAAGTGTGTTTTATCCAAGGAGAGCATTACTAAACTTTTTTTTTCAGATAATATAAAACAATTTATAACCCATTCATATTATGAATGTAATAAATAATTTACACAATATAGGCCCGAGCATGTATTTTAATATATCATGTTAATGTTTAGTTCTTTTAAAATTGCAAAGATGATGAGCTGATATACCTATTTTAGTAATGTTTGTCTCTTAAAGGTATATCAAAATGTAACTATATAGTATATATAGTTATATAACGATTTGCAAATTATTTTTCATATCCGTGTATATAAACGCTTGACATATTCAATATATATGGTAAAATATTTATGTATTAAGCAGAATACATCCATTTATATAAAATATTTGCATAGCCAGATCTACACTTTTGAGGCTTCAGCAAAATATATCTAAAGTGTGTTCCTAAAAATAAATATTAAGAAATATATTATTACGGGTGATTCTGAAATGTGTTCATACTAGCCTGAGTATTGACACCTCCTATAAACATTCCCTAATTCCAAAAATCCGCGGTGAAGTAAAATAATAGTGAAGATAATCGATACAATCGATTACTTATACGCAAATTAATTTGTGGATACATAGACAGGCAAAGTGGAAGAAGCTCTCAGGGAAATCCTAGCTTCCGAGGGAGAGTGAATGTCAAGGTCACTGGGGAGCGATGTGCTGGCGTTATGGGGTCAAGTGAAATAATTACCGATTCATCTTAATTCCAGAGGACAGGCAAAACACACACCTGCAACCTGGGCGAAATTCCGATCACACCCCACTGTGATTCATAAGTTGTTTTCAAGAATCCTGTTGCTAAATCTTCCGAAATAACGGCTTTCTCCACCTAGACGTTACTCTGGGTTGACACACCTTTTCGCTATGTTGAAGCTTTTCTTTTTAAAGTAATTAGTGATTGATGGTAATATTTATATCAAATATATGGTATACTATCGTCCATTATTGGCCACCGAATAATCGAGAAACGATCCTGGACAACTTTTCCGATTGGAAGAATCAGAGTGATCAGCTCCTCTTGTGGGAGAATTATGATCGCTATAAGAATATGCCGCTCAAATAAGCGTCAAGCAAAAAGGGCTGCGTCACGCAATGAAGCCAACCAAAGTAAACGAGTGAATAGCAATATGGCACAAGCAGGAGCCATATTTATTATTGGTCAGGTAGACCAATGTGTATACTTGGATCTTTTCCCAAACTTCAGCCAGACCGAGCACTTTCTGGCGCTGGAGGCAAATATGAGCAAAGGCACCAGCTGTCGACAATGGTGTATTCTCTTCTAGTTAGCCTCTATAGTGTGCAGCATACAGCCAAGCTTATCAAGGAGGCGAGAACGTCATCTGCGAATCTTCCTCTTGATGAATTGTACGAACGGTTCGTGCTGGGGAAAGTGCTGTTCTTCGAAAAGGACGCTTACCTTATCGCAGCGCATCGAACCTATGGACAGATAACCTCTTTCATCCTGTCCCATCATGATGTAACTAGAAGACTTCTGCGGGGCTGATTCTCTTCGTGGGGCTCTGATCACATTGCAAGATGGAATAGAGCTCTGCCAGATCCCTTCCAGGCTTGACATATTGCTCGACACGTGCTTTCTGTGAAAATATTATTGCCATTAGGTTTTTGAAACAGCATCATCCAATTTAAAATTTTACACTATGCTTACTTATACCACCGTTCTGTCCTGATCCAAGTGGGGGGTCAGTTCCTTTAAATTTCCCCGCATCGGCAAGCTGCTAAGGTCGGATCTGTTCGTCGATCGAATGGAAATATCATCGATCACATCTCGGAAAACCTAGGAAAACTTAGCCCTCCGATGATGTGGACTAGGATAAAAGCCTATCCGGTCGCGTTGATACAGTCCCGCACAGTCCGGCGGTGAATACATCTAGAGAACCAGTCATTTCTTAAGACTGAGACTGGAGAACGATACTGTTAGCTCCGGCTACCCTTCCTCGTCAGACCTCGGGCCTTCCCTCCGAGCCAGACGTCGCTTTCCATCCGGCCTACACTGACAACGACAGTGACTCCATTCGCCATTTTAAATGGTCAACTGAGAGGTTTCTTCTGAACGTTTTAGCAGCCTTTTAGCTTAGGCTCCTAACTCGACTGAAGCCATCACTGACTTCTTATCCGAAGAGACCCCCTGAAGTTTAACAAATGGAATAATTTCTTTCTCAACACGAACCGATTGCAGTAACCAGCCTCCCAAGCGGCGGTACCTTAGGATAGGATTAATAATCTTGCGATTCTGATATGTGGTCTTTTAAGATTTAGTCGCCGAATTTCTTTGGAAATTCTTCGATGAACATCAGCGGAGCATTGTTCCTATCCTCGAGATGCAACACGGTCATCTTGCTGCCAAAGACGCTGAGTCTACAAGCACTCCCCAATTATTCTCTCAAAGACTGAAACGATCGTTACCAACAACGATCCTCAGAGTCATGTTTGTAGAGGTACAGCCTGCATCACGCTGACGAGGGCCAACAGCCCGAAACGCGTTCGTGGAAGGCTTTACTTGATTTATCAAGAAAATCGGTTGGCCAAATATCGGGAAAAGGCTAAATCAACGTTTAGTTGATTTCTGTTCCACTAGATGGCGCTCTGCCATCTGAAAAGTTCATATGAACGTGGTAAGGATATGTATTTTTTATTTTATTTTAATACCAACACCTGATCTTTTTTTTTTTTCATGTATATATATGTTATATTAAAATATTATTTTATTTAAAAAATTATATTTCATAGATTCAAATATTCTGTTTATATCCACCACCAGATGTCGGGACTTTCCCTATATAAAACCAATTGTTGTTGTATGTAAATACGTGTAATTTTTTTTTATTCTTACGCCTTAAGTCAGGCAGTACTTTTATCAAATTATGTTTTATATATATTCCTTTAGTTCAATTAAAGCAATTACTAATCAAAACTATTTTTATTATTATACTTTCAAGATTTTTGCAATGACTGCATAACCATAGATTTTATTTTTATTTTATTTTAATACCAACACCTGATCTTTTTTTTTTTCATGTATATATATGTTATATTAAAATATTATTTTATTTAAAAAATTATATTTCATAGATTCAAATATTCTGTTTATATCCACCACCAGATGTCGGGACTTTCCCTATATAAAACCAATTGTTGTTGAATGTAAATACAACAAAATAATGATTTACAAAAAAATAAAAATTTAACAAAATATGTGTATCCTGACCGCTCACATGTGCTTTTTATATGGCAGAGTGCCATCTAGTGGAACAGAAATCAACTAAAGGTTGATTTAACCTGTTCCCTTATATTTATTCAACCCATTTTCTCAATAAATCAAGAAAATCCAACCACGAACGCGTTTCGGGCTGCTGGCCCTTGATTTGTCAAGAAAATTAGTTAGCAAATATCAGAGAACAGGTTAAATCTGCCATCTAAAAAGACCATGTGAACGGTCAGGATATGTCTTTTTTATATCAACACCTTAACCTTTTTTTTCTATTTTATTATTATTTTTCACATATATGTATATATAACTTTTATACTTTTGAGAAATATTTTTTATGTTTTAACTCTTCGATAAACAAAAAAAATTAGACCGTTATTTTAAGACAACATTAAAAATTAATAAGTTAGTTGAAAAATATCGTATACAAATAGTTTTGATTTTCCACATGAGAGTCATATAGAATTGAATTTACAAATTCTGTTTTGATGTATCACTATATTTTATCAAGAGTTAACATTAAAATAACTGACAAAATATAAAGGTAATAAACCTTTAAAATACTTATTGAGATATTTGAAGATATTTTCAAAAACACAAGCACCGGTCAATAAATAATGCACAATGACCTATAGAAGTGTATTTAAATAATTGTTATCATAAGAATAGCATTTTTTATGTTTTAAAACATTCCTTTTTTCATATCTGCAAACAGAATTAATAAATATTTTCTATTTTTTCATATATGCACCGACAATAGTCTGTGATGGAATTCCTGTTTAAGTCCTGAGACATTTCAGCCAATTTATTTACTCGAAACTAAAGTGTAAACAAAGAATGTGTATTAAACAATTAAAAAGGTTTCCAGAGATGAGTTTATTTTTATTTTAAAACTGTCTCAAGCTTTCAGACATCTCTGTCTTTCTATAGGAGAACTTATAAAATGAATAAAACGTCGTCTGATGCCAAACTATTACAATTCTATATACATATTATTTTCTAATGATTTGTCATACCTTTCCTTGTTGATAGAATAATTTATTCCAAGAGTTTCCATGAACATCAGCCTTTCTTTACTCTCTCTAAAATATAGAGATATTGAGATTTTGTCCTTTTAGAGCCTTGTTTTTCTTTAATGGAAATAGTTTAAGCGTTCATTGCATTGACTGGCGCTTTGAAAAAATATCAAAATGTTAAATCAAAGTTTCATCATATGTTATCACACCTTCAAACACATGAGAAGGTTTTCAAGTAAAAGTCTTCATTAGGTCTAAACCAAAATTTTCGAATTTAGATCATTTAGCGTGTTACCGTGTACATATATATGTATATATCAGACGACGTCTTTTATTTATTATACATGTTCTCCTGTAGAAGGACAGAGATGTCCGAAACTTTGAGACGGATTTAAAATAAGAATAAACTCATCTCCGGAAACCTTTTTAATTGTTTAATTATTGTTCAGGAGATTTATCAAACAACAAAAATGTGTATCAAACTCAATACAAAGATGGATTCAGCCTTTCCAGACTGGTTATTTTGATATTAGTGATAAAGAAAGGTCAGATAGACCAACCTCTGTAGTGACGGACCAAAATTTGGTTCTAACACAAGAATTGATCGAGAATAACCGGCCAATGACGACTTATTTAATAATGGAAACTTTCCTTGTCTAAAGTAAGTGTTCTTAACTCATTGATTATCTATAATATCGAAAAGTATGCTCGAAATGGAGGCCAAAACTTCTAACTCAAGAAAGGATGTACATTCGAAAACTTTGGTTTAGACCTAATGGAAACTTTTTCTGGAGAACCTTCTCATGTATTTAAAGGTATGATAACATATAATGAAACTTGTATTGAACATTTTGACCTTTTTTAAAAGTACCGATAAATGCAGTGACGCTTAAAACATCTCCATTAAAGAAAAAACATGGCTCTAAAAAGACAAAATCTCATTATCTCTATATTTTTTTAGAGAGTAAAGAAAGGCTGATGTTCATGGAAACTCTTGGAATAAATTCTTCTATCAATAAGGAAAGGTATGACAACTCATTAGAAAAGCTGAAAATTACAATTGACACAAAAAGACTCATTTAAAAAAACAACCAAATCCAATTTCATCAGGATAATGCATAACCTCACACGTAGTACTTGACTTTGATGCCTCGCCCTGCGAATAGCCCTGACCTGGCGCTCTCAAGCTTCTAATTTTTTTGGAATATTAAAGAGATTTTTTACGTGTAAAAACATTTAAAGGTATGCAACTTTACTCCAAGCTTTTATATGTGGTTCAGAGAGTTGGATAAGGCGTTTACCAAGATGTGTTTGCGTGTTAGCAACAACGCTGTATCAAATATGTACATGAGGAAGATGGATATATAGAGGACTGCTAGGAGTTATTAAATACAGAATATTCAGTTTTCTCATTTGTCAATTAAAAGGTATTACCGACATATTATGTACTTTGTTTATTGACCGAACATTATATATAATTTTGTAATCTCCACTAACCCTTATATATTAGTATATTATTTTATTTTAAAAGAGGATCATTTTGGGCGAGGCCTAGATGATGGCATAACTTTTCTATCGTCGTCCCAAGCCTGCTTCTATGAACATTTTCAAGCCTATATAGAAGTGAGAGGAGTCTGTGGAGACCCCTCATTGTCTGGAGGAGGATTCTTTATCGATGGGAGATACTCCTAGTCTGATATTTATTTCTATATAATTAAATATAAATATATAAAAATTATTTTATATTTCTTATATTTTTTTCTCATATACAGAATTAGCCTTTCTGAATTGCTATGTAAAGTAGGCGAATTGCTACAGACGACGTGAAATTTACACGATAGAAGGAGTCTATAATATGCAAATAATTAAAATTTCAGCGCATATCTTTAAAATTAGGCATCGGTAGCAGCATCTAAAGTGTGTTGAAAAGAATAAATTGCTCCACACAGGTTTATTATACAGATATTCCATTTGAAACGTTGTTTTAATGTGAAGGGTCGTGATGTCGTGTAAGAAGGAAAAATGATTTCCAACACGTTTCTGAGTTTGATAGAAGTTGAATTGTAGCCTACCGGAATTGAGGTTTGTCATACAGGAGTATTGATGTATGCGTCGGTTGAGATCCCAAGACTGTTAGCAGAATATGGAATTGATGGGTACAGGACGGTGATACGGAATAAGGTACTGGATCTCAGTCGAGAAGACCGACATGTCAGCCCCATGGCTTTAACGGATCGTATAGCCACGTCAAGAGACCTGAGTCAAAAAATGGGTTGTTTGCAGGTCAAAATTTATCTACGCGAACAGTTCAACGACCAGCGTGTATTTGACATCGTCTTACTGGCTTATCACCAGAATGATGAATTTAAGTACCATTGGGTACACATCTCGGTCACCTCTTGTTCTTATTCCCGTTTTTGAACAGATGCCGTTATATCTTTGATATATAATGGCTTTAGGCAATGCCTTTTATTCGACGCCTGGGAAACGCTACGTTTCAGCAGAATAAATCAAGACCGAATATTGCCGGTTGTACGGACCTTCCTACATACAGAAAATATTATAATGCTGCCCTGATCAGCACGTTCTCATGATCTGTCACCAATAGAATACGTCTAGTCAATGGTTTTCAAACGACTGGCTCGTCACCACACGCCAGTCTCTACTGTAGATGAACTGTGGCATCATGTTGAAGCTACATGGGAAGCTGTACATATCATCCAATCATTATTTGACTCAATACCCAAGCGTATAAAGCTATTTTTGCTGCCAGAGGTGTTTTTTTAAGTACGGATTTCTCAAGATCCATACCCTAAATATCTTGTAAAGTAATTAATTGTTATTCACAGTAAAATGAATTTGCCCAATAAATATTATTTTGTTATTTACATTTCTTTCTGTTGTAGTAAATTTTATTATCATTCCTAGTACACGTGTTACAGGCCATAATAATCATGGTGAGTAGAAGTTAGTGACCGTTTTTACTCTAAGTGCACCACATATCTACACATATGAAAACCACAGTTAGACTTTTACACTACAAGTGTGTCAGAGTCCCGTTTGATTACTTTCACTCGCTGGTGAGGTTGAACGTGTCAAATAATAAGAGACCATTGGAGCATTTTTAATTATAAAAAAGTGCTCAATTCGGGATTCGATCCCGGGTCATAGCGGTCGAAAACCAAAGGTTTAGACCACTTGCCCACGACCCCCAGTAGTAATTCTATTGACCAGTAGTGTATTTTTATTTATATTCTTGAAGAATTAACTCTTTATCTCCTATGTATGTGCATTTAAAAATGATCTATGAGCCTCATTTGAAAAGCCCGCCGGCAGAGGAAATGAAGGCTCGAGTGTCCTGTGATGTCCCAACGCCCGGTGGGGTCGAGTTCTAACGGCCGGTCTATATTGTATCACCGGGGTGTCGCGGTGTCACATGTAAACTTGTCTCACCTCTAGTACCCTTCTTTTAAAACAACAATAATCAAATTTATTTATGAATTTTTGACTTCAGAAATTGTTGAAGTATATGATAATCTTAAACAATCTAAAATTATAAAGATATATTTGAATGATTTTTGAGTTTTTCACATATTGGATATCCTTTTATATCTTATTAATCAATTTTCATCGTAAGCTCTTGGCTTGTAGCCTGTAAAACCATATTCTCTCCCATCGTACGTTCCGACATACGACAAAGATGTATGCTTTTTCCACTTCCAATGGTATACCCAATAGATCGCCAATGCTAGCATAAAATACTTATTGGGTTGGCCAAATATCAGGGAACAGGCTAAATCAATGTTTAGTTGATTTATGTTCCACCAGATAGCGCTCTGCCATCTGTAAAGCACATGTGCTCTTGGTCAGGATATGCCTTTTTTATTTTTAAGACGTATATGTGATTAATCTTTTACTATATCATTATTTGATTTGTATTTTCTAATGTAAACCCAAGATAATAAGACTAAATCTATATAAATAAATATATTATTTAGATTTGGTCTCATTACCTTGTGTTTATAATCTCTAATACAAATTGTGACTTATCATTCTCTAATGTAGTTTATCTCTCTCGGTAACTTTAGATAGACTGTGCTTATCTTCAGCAAACAACAAATATTTCAGTTAGAATGTGTTCATCTCTCTGTGTAAGTGTTTATCACACTGTTTCAGTATTTGTCACAATTCTTGCCACCTACTTTCTTCATATCAATCACCATCACACATGACAATTTATTTTTCCATTGGTTCGAGCCATTGATAGAACTTTTCTCTAATAAAATATATCCTGACCATCTATATTAATGGAATATTCGACAAAACTGTATCTCAGAGGATGAACAAGAAAGAACTAAAATATGCAGTTTTTCCTTATAAAGATTTTTTTTTCGCATCTGGAATTGAGATTCGTTCCTCTTCTACTTGCTTGAATGATAGTCCATCTATGGAAAACATCCGACGATTATGAAATGATAGACTATTTTGTTATACTGACTAGCATATACAATGAATGGTCCATGTGCGGGGTGTCTATTAATGCATAGAAGATAACTCTCCCTTTTTAAAAATACACCTATCCCCCGATTTACACGGTAGATACGTTCCTGAGAAAAACGTGTAAATCGGGGGATAGGTGTACACAGAAATAAAAATAAAATGCATTGACAGGTTAAAATATGTAGTCAGCACATAAGCTCGGGATTCCTCGTGAGATGTGTACACAGCGCATGTGTTCAATTACATTAGCATTTAGTATAGTGCGATAAATACAAAAAAAAAAACTTATTTGGAAAACCGTGTAAAAGCGAAAACGTGTAAAAAAGTACCGTGTAAATCGGGGGATAGGTGTACATAAAATCCATTTATTAAACGCATTAAAACAACACGAGTCTTGATCTCTCTCTGCGTGGAGAGAACGAAGATTCAAATAGGTTAATAAGTCACAACATCAGTTTTTTAAAATCATCCAAAAAGCCAATAATCCGTATACCATGACTTCAGGCTATGGACTTCATTAGAAGGTGGCTGTTCAGAGATGTTCCAGATTCATTCTGCCCATGTAGAGCTGCTTGAATCATTCGAATCCACCTATCCTGTTATTTCTCTCTAGTTCAGGGGTCGGCAAACTGCGGCTTGCGAGCCACATGCAGCTCTTTGGATGTGAAGCTACGGCTCTTTATTAAAATATACAAGTATCAGAGTCATCAATCAATTCTTAATTCTGTCACCGTTTGCTTTTGTGAATGGAATAAATACCCAAATATGGCCATTTCTCATAAGCATCGATGGTTCAGTGGTAAAATGCTCGCCTGCCACGCGAGCGGCCCGGGTTCGATTCCCGGCCGATGCATTTTTTTTTTTTTTTTTGCAATTTTTAAAACTCATTTATCTATATTAATAAAATGGAAATTTCATAAGTGTTGTTCACTAAAAACTTTCGTTACAATGCATCAATTTCAACCAAATTTTCAACATTTATGTAAAACGAGATGGAGCAGGTTTTGCTTAACATCAAAATATATTTCCTAACATTAACATGCGTAACTTCAATGTTATCGATTAAATACAGAAAAAAAATCAACAGAGTTAATTTTATTTATATATAAATACAAAAAAAAAATCAACAGAGTTAATTTTTTTACATACTAGCTAATAACCTCAATCTAAAAAAATATTCAAAACAAGCAATTTGAAAGATAACACCATATGTAAAACAGTCGGCCAAGAAAACAACAACGATATTACATCTTTCTCACATATTCACACACAATCTTGATTAATAATTAAAACTAATATTTAACATTGTTTATTATACTTCATAATATATAATATTCGTTAGGCAAACTTTCACTCGGATAAAACCCGGGCGAAGCCGGGTACACATCCGCTAGTATATTATACAAGAATGACATCCACGGCGCCAATTTATAATTGTAACGAATAGTATTTGAATAAAAGCATTTAATCGGGTAAAACCCGGGCGTTCTCCGGGTCATTCGGCTAGTATTTTATGCGAGTACTATTTATTTTAGGCAAGAAAAAATGTTGTGGCTCTTTATAAACTTTTAAATTTTGTAAATTGTAATTTTTTACTCTTCCGACTCAAATGTTTGCCGACCCCTTTCTCTAAGGCGACCTGAGTCAGATTTTCTTGAACTCTTCCTCTGACCACTGAGACCAAATTCTCACAACAGTACTTTGATTGCAGCCTACTTTCATAGCAAGTTCTCTAGTCGAAATTCCACTTTCTCTGAGGCCTATGATTCTGCCTCTTGTTAAATTATAAATTTTCTTGTATGACGCACTTTTATTCTGCCTTGGCATCCTACATATTTAGGATGATCTAAAGAATAAAAAATAAATCAAGATAACTTTAATTATTAATACACTAGGAGGATAGTAAATACCCTTTTCGCAATAAACAAGGCTATTCTATGGAGTTATATTCTATTTTCAAGGTGATATTCATAGGGGGAAAATACATATTCTTGGAAGCCTGATGAGTTCACCTCAATATTGATATATAAAGGATTATTTTATTGAATTATATTTTTGTTAAGGTCAGAAAATGGATCATTTACATGCCGTGATGTTCTTATTAAGTGTGCAATTTTCTGAAAATTTGCTAAAATATTCATATATGATTTTAAAAATTGTATTGTGGTCAGTGTATTTTCTATTATTCCAGTAAAAAGAAGAATGAGATATAAACTTTATACGGGGCAATGTAGAAAAGACGGTACGTTTTAAATTGTGAATATTTTCTTATAAAATTGATTTCACAATGTTTATAAATAATTTAATACACACACATAAATGGGGAAATAAAATGGTTTATACGTCATAAATGATATCAGGCAAATGATGTCCAAGTGTCATGGGAGTCCGCCAATGTTTGTCGAAGGATACGCCGATCCACGCGTGCTGACGTCACTCTGGCTGCACCGGCATTCCTATAAATTGCCTAATTTCGTTTTCTGACCATCTTCTCCACAGTCGATGCATCGTGGACGCACCCGGGTGTGTATCATCTGTGATTTGATGTATGAACCAACCTGCTTAAGTCCGATCACCATGCCCCTCGTAAAAGCATCTGTCTGCTGGAACTGCCTCCGTTGACAACGGCCTGGCATTATCTGCTATTATACGTATCTTTTGAAACAATAATAAAATTTATATGATGATTTTCATTGAAGAAGAAACGGCACGAATACTGTTCTTTCCCAAGTTACTTCCCTTATATCTACTCCACGTGCGCACGGGAGCTGTGCATTTCACCTCATTTACATAACTTGGTGAGGCGCGTCTACCCTGAAATTTGAATGATTTTTCTAGCGAATCTTTCTTGGTGTTCCATTTTTATATGTTTTATATCAATAAATATTCACAAAACAAATTCATGCCTGAGAGATTGAGATTGAAACTACTTTATTACAATGTTATATAAGATTAAAAACAAAATAAATATATATAATGAAAAAATAAAATTACATAATGATAATTATATGAAAAAATATATAGTGCTAAATATAAAATAGATATAATATATACAAGGTCTTCATTGCATATTGTAAATAGTGTCTGTGTGCGATCTAAGCTACAAGAGTACTCTAAATAATTGTAATTATCTATCTGTGTTGTCGTCAAAAGCTTTTAAACCAAATTAACGCTATCAGCCAAATGGAACATTCATTCAGCCAATCAAATCTTGAATTTTTTCGGGCACAGCAAATAGCTTTCGTCCAAGATAAAATGGTAGATATGGGGTGTTCCATAGCCTTGATCCATTTGATCGATTCTTTCAAGATATATGTCATTCTCACTTTGTATACCCTTTCTTTTCGACAATTGATTTCATTCATATATATTTATGTTGTGTATTTTGATTATTCCTGGGTGAATATATATTCAATAAAGTTACAAGAAGAATACCTTAATTATGTAACTACAATAACACAGATCTAATGTAGGCAGATTTCGAATTATCCTTGCTTTCAGCACTGAATCATCAGGAATAATAGACCTATTCTTTCTATACCATACATTATTTTCAAAATTAAGGCAATTTTATGGTAGGGTGTTGTGTAGCCGAGGTCGGCGTAGAGTAGAAGGCTTCACAGAGTGTTATATAGACCAAGTTCGGGTGAAAATTAAGTTACCTTCAGTAGAAAGATAGAGAGGTATCTGGTCGTTCAGAGAGCAGAGATCAGGTCCGGGCTGATTGTCACTTTGGACGATATCGGCTATTTTGATAGAGGTCCAGTAGCAACCCAGAGCCAGCTTGAACTGCCCCTTTTGTCAATAATAAGCGCATTTTTATTTTCTCAGACGAGTCTCAAACTGAATTCTATGCAATTTTAATTTAGCGTTTTGAACAATTTTATGGCGCGCGCGTAGCTCGTTTTCTTTGGCTAAATTTGAGAATAACAGACTCCTGAGCAGGACAAGGACGATTAATGGTTGAGTTAGTTGAGCTGTAATTTTCCTCAACTATTCATTATAGTAGGGGATGTCAAAAATTGTTTCTTTTCTCTCAATATTTCTAAAATTAAAAATATCTATTTGCAAATTATTTTGCTTATAAATTTGTACGTATTACTGTTTCTACCTATATATATATGCAATACCTCAGAAATTATATAAGAATTCTGGGTGAAAAATTTGAGAATTTTAATCCATCTATATATAAATTATCTTTTTATTGTCGAATGAACCGTTCCTAATAGCATTATCTCTTAGTTATTCTTCGAAATTGGTGGAATACCAATTACAGGGAGAAGAATTTTCTTGTGTGTTGTCTATTTGGCGATATGCATAGCGAAGCTTGGGATAGCATGATTGTTCACAAAATAAATCTCGTTAATTGTTGAAAAAAGTTTGAAAGAGAGAGTACTATGCAAATGTTAATTATTATTCCAATTCTAAGATAATTAATTATCAAAAATAAATAAATTTCCTACCATAGAATGTTGAAAATCATGTTAATAGTGTTTCCCTTTTTATAAATTGAAGACGTTGTGAATAATTTATCTCCCTGTCAAAGTCATCATTAATATTATCGTTAAATCATAACTTCAACTTGTTCAAAGATTTATTAGAGAAAAAGAATAAAGAAATATTTCAATATAAAAGTCTAGAAAACAATTTTAAAAAACACACATTTGTAAATTCTCCAAAAGAGACAAAGATTGCAAAAGTGAGACATCGATTGTTCCTTGATCTAAATGATTTAACTCTCTTACATCAGCCAATTTATAAATATAAACTTTCTGAATTCTGTCGATTAATACATGTAAATTTTTAAATATTATTTTTCTATATTTTTCTATATTTTAATTTGTTTGTTGTTTTGTTTGTTTCCTATATAATAGACGCAAATATTTTAATATATCGCCTGGTTGATTAATAAATAAATAAAACATGTGTTTGGAGAGGATCACTGGCTATCAGGAGGCACCATAGGCAGGAAGTGCAGGTATAACGGGCAAATATTGAGTGTGGCATGACGCCTAAGTTGCTGTAAGAACAAGTATGTGGCAATCCTCGCCTAATGTCACACGCGGATATCCCACCGACCTTGCCTTGACCTCCAGAACTGGTTCATGGTATCGTGGTTCATTGGTTGTCCGGGGGATACAGATCTCCCCGACACTTTCAGACAGCATCATTTGTCATTTATTAGCCAACCATATTGATATATTTGCGCCTATTACCGAGTGTAAATGATTAGAATTGTTTTCTTTGTATGCAAATAACAGACGCACCTAAATTGTAGGTATTATGTAAATTTATTGTCTTTTGTTGTTTTTGTGTAATGTATGAAATATATGTAAAATAGGTTAGGATAAAAGGAAAAATTTCGATTAATAAATGTCAGTGTGAAAGTGAGGATGTCTCGGGCGTCTTACTGAACCTCCTTTACAGCGTGGAATTGTCTCCACGTGGGAGACTGGTCCTTTGATATCTGAATCTAAGGGCAACTAGGGCAGTCAGCCCTACCGCGCTAACACAGAGGAAACAAAAATTAGAACTTAGAATTAAATATTCACAAATTTGCATGTATTAATCGACAGTTCATAAAATTTATATAGACAAAGTGGCTGATGTAAGAGAGTTAAATCATTTAGATCAGGAACAAACGATGTCTCACTTCTACAAAATTCAGAGAGTCATAGATAAGGTGAAGAGCAGTTTGTTCAGTTTCTCCGCAGGAATAATTTGGTGTTTCTGATAGACCTCTTTTATATAAGTATTTCTGGAAATTTCCATGTGATATGTGACAAATTAAGTGACTATAAAGTTTGTATGGAATTTGTTTGCAAACATAATCTTGCTATCTTTAAAAGACACCACAACTTCAATATGCTCATTACGCAGAGTTTTATAAACAAATTGGGTATTGGCCCAATCCTTATACGCTGAGTATAGTTAAAATATAAACTACTAATTAGTCTAAACTAATAGAATAATTAAAAACAAATTAAAAAATGTTTATAATGCATTTTGTTAACGAAATAATAATTAACGAAATTTTAAACTAACAATTTATATTATAATACTGCATATATATAGTTAAATGAAAAAATAAAAGATAAAAAGGTCAGGTATTGAAATCAAAAATAAAAATGCCATATTCTGAACAGGACCCCCCGTTGCTTTACAGAAGCAGAGCGCCATCTGGTTAAATAGTTAAATAAGCAAATAACTCAAGGCCTGCTATTTATCTTGAATTTTAATGAAAATAAACGTTTTCAGAAGATTTTGAAGAAAAAACCAAGATACTACGAGGTGGGGTCAATAAGTAATGCACAATCATCCCTAGAAAAATATATAAATAATTTATTATAATAAAAAACACGTTTTCTAGTAAGTAAAACACTGCTTTTCATATCTGCAATCAGAATTGATTTATCTTATGTATTTTTTTTTTTCAGATATGGAGCCTAATGTGAACACAAGAATCCGACAACGGTCGGTGACCGAGTTCCTCCCTAAGTCCGGTGACATTTCAGCCACAACAATTCACTCTAACTTCTGCCAGTATATGGAAACGAAACATTGGATAGAAGCACTATACAGAGATGGGTTCAGCGCTTCCAGAAAGGTGAGTTTGGTCTTCATGACAAAGAGAGGTCAGGTAAACCTTGTATTTCTATTACATTGTAGTGTTTTTAAAGAATTCGTTAGATTCGTGAGCAAGCGATTAGTGTGTAAAGCTAAAGGTTCTTGTGATCAGGTTGGTGAGGATTCAGAGAAGTGGCCCCTCTCATCACTTTGTTCCCTTGTCTGTCAATAGATGGAACTGTGCTAGGATCTGCTGAGCGAACTCTTGATCCTTCCCTCATTTGGTGATGGTCATCTTTATAACGCTCTCTAAACATCGTTCCACTTACTTGACAATCCAAACCTAATTTTTCCATTATGTATAATTCTTTAGAATGAATCATTTCTTCTATATATATGGAAAAAAATAAGAAAAATATAGCAAAGGTCAGGTGTGGATTTAAAAATATTTTTTAAAAAGGCATATCCTGACCGCGCACAGGAACATTTTAGATGGCAAAACGCTATCTAGTGGAAATATTCAACTAAACGTTGATTTAACCTGTTCCCGGAGGTCTGGTTATTCCATTTTCTTGATTAATCAAGAACGCGTGCGCGTTTCGGGCTATTGGCCCTCGTCAGTGTGATGCAGGCTGTTGATTTTTGTTCCACTATATTGCGCTCTGCCATCTAAAATACCCATGCGAGCGGTCAGCATATGTATTCTTTGCTTTTAATATCAACACCTGACCTTTTTTTCTATTTTTAATTATTTTTTCGCATGAACAGTGTATTTACCAAAATTTGGCCTTAAATACCCATTTCTTGATTTCTCAGGAATCCTTTAGGGGCAAATATTGGGTCGTTGAGGTACAGCCTGCTCCACGCTGACGAGGGCCAGAAGCACGAAACGTGTTCCCAGTTAGCCTTTCTTGATTCATCAAGAAAATAGGTTGGCCAAATATCATGAAACAAGTTAAATCAACGTTTAGTTGATTTTTGTTTCACTAGATGGCGCTCTGCCATCTAAAATGCTTATGTGCGCGGTCAGAATATGTATTTTTTTTTGTTTTCAATATATATATATGGTAATTTAAAGCAACAATCCCATATTGTATATAACTCATAACAAGCTTTTCATGTTATATAATTGAAACATATCTGTAAATGATTATACGCATTATTGACATGTGTCATTACATCATCATATGTAATGTACTTTGTACAAACTGAGAATAAATAAATAAAACTCTGTAATAGATTAAGAGTTGAGCTGAAGCAAGAGATAGAAATCAAAAACGTCTAAAATCGAGATAGATTTAGAAGTCCCAAAACAAGGTCTAAAGATGGAAACTGCCACGGCGCCAGTGTAGAATTCCACCAGACGATCCACGCCCCTGTCGCATCTGCTGTAATGCAATACTTCTTTTCTCGGAAAGATATATAAGGCCCCCGTCTTAACCTATAAATACAGTCACTTGACAGTCACTTCACCATCTGCGTGAGCCCTCGTCGGTTGTACCCCAGGTCCACCTCATCCACCATGTAAACCAGTAATAACTCTTCTATCTCCATCTTTCGCTCCTAGCTCAACTTTTATCTGTTCACGGAACTTTCTTAGTGCAACTGTGTCTTCGTTTTTTGTGTGGACATTCCCAAGCTTTCCACTCTGCCTCGACCACGACTGCCTGTACTTTGTGAGAACTGTAAAAGGTCTTCCAAGGTGCAGAGAGGTACTGGAAAACTTCACATCCTGACTGTTCCTCTCGGTTAACACAGTATAGCGACAGTTGACAGGATCTCACATCATAGAATAAGTCGACTGGATACCTCATCACATATTTAGTCGACAGGATTCTACAAGAGGCTACCAGACCTCACCACATATACTTATATTAAAATGAATATTAAGAAAATATAACACTATTGAAACAATAAACCTTCTGTTGCTTTAACCATTCAGCTTTCTTCTGTCTATCCCATCTCTGTACAACACGGAGGCACTTAATGCTGGACGAAACAAACGGTTTAACTACTGTATAAAATAAAGTCGTTGCTCCTACCAACTACCTAGATAACGCTTCCATCTGATCTTCTGTGAGGATATAATTGCTAGTTCCTGAATCAAGGCCTTTCATGTATCTTTCAGGTAAATGCCCGAAATTCGCCATCTTCTATTCTTGAGATTGCAAGTCTGACCAATTTGAGACAGTAAGATGTGGTACACATGCAAAATAATTTTCCAATAAGTTATTATACTGGCTCGCTTTTTCGGGCATATTTTACTTAAGCTACTGCATTCCATTGGGAATTGTTACACGGAGAAATCGTCATCTGGATTCCCCGGACACTTCCACCACCTCCATTGCCAGTCTGGATCAGATTATCCCTACTGTCAGTTCAGCCTACTAGTGCCGAAGATTTTTGCTTCGTTTAGAGGAACTCATCAATCGGACATCACTATCCGTGCACCTGAGTATTGAGAAAAATTCCTGCTTGGATCATTGATTCGAAATTGGATACCGGGGTAGAAAGCCATAAATATTCAGTCTGTGACAATGACTCACATTTCGTGGGCTCTTCACCTAGACAATTGGCTTTTCATCCACCTGTATTGAATAAACACTGGAAATAGGCTTTCTGGACGTTCAATTTATATAAGTTTTGCTGAAGAAATGACATTCACTATTCACTTCGCAATCTTGAATACATTGCTCTACATAATCATTACTGAGCCACATACCTCCAGGTTGAATCCTCGTTCCGACAAGCATCTTTTCAAGTCATTCCTCAATCCATGTCTCCGTCAATTCACTCTTCTGCTCTTTTAGGGTGCTTCACCAGAAAATGCCGACAAGGCGGTCGACACGGAGGACTTACCTTGCTGAGACTTCTCAGAGTGTCGATTCAGCCAGAGTATCAAAGTATCCGGAGATTTATTAGGGATTATTTGGCGGCCTGTACCAAGCTTGTCACAACCGATATGTTCTTCCCACTTGACACTCTGCCACATTCAGCTGAATGTACACTTCCATTGATGAACGCAAATTGAATGCCTTATAAATTATAATAACAATTAACCGCTGTGTCGAAAAAGAATTCGTAACTTGATGGTTGAGAGAGTTAGATTCCTTCTGTTTAGATCTTCTCGGCAATCCTTTCGTACATTCTTTGTTGGCGGAAATATTCACCAAGTGCTTTAGAGTGAACGACTTCCTTCGTCCTTGGAGGGAAGGCCACCTCATATTTCTACCCAAAACATCCAATTCTAATACAAGCAATTAAAAATATACAGGCCCATCACATTACCGAAACATTAAAGTCAAAGTTTTGAATAATGTATCCTGGCCAGAGACTACAATTGCTATGTGGACAGTTTTGGATAGTTCTCTAACAAATAATTGTGTACGAATGTACAGCGGAAGACGCCCTGGCCATAATCACCACCCAATCCCTTGATGAGAGGCAGTCCTAATGAGAGAAAAAGCCTGCCATTAGCCTGGACATCAGAAAAATGGTCGACACCGTTCATCCATAGTTTCGAATGCCTGACTTGTCTAATGAAGCCTTCCTGAAGACAGGAAAATGTCGTTCTCCCCGTGAACAGCAAAGATCTACACAGTGCCTCAGCTCGACACTACGCTAGGATATGCGCTAAGCTTATTTTTGTGAAACTTCCTTGCTCGGTTTCTCTTTATTCCTTCCTCATCAGAGAGAGCTTCCTGGATGCTTTGTAAACTGCTTCGTTCTATCCATTCAAGTTTGTAGTCGACTTACAATAAGGACCATTAATGACTTCTTGAATGAATTAACCTCTTGATGCGTTGAAAATGGCCTCCATATGAAAGCAAGAAAACGCAAGCATGTACTTTCCAGTGGAGGAAATTTCGTCCAACCCCCTGATACGGATATAGGAGATATCACCATCGGCAAGACCATCACCATATTGAGAATGTTTTTGACCAGAGACAGAATATTTTGTTTCTCCCTTCCATAAAATTCCTAATAGAAGTTGAATAATAATTCCAAGACCTATCACATAAATTCAAAATAAATTTGCATTACACCGATACATTTGCTTTTTCTGATCAGTAGAAAACTCAACTTTTCTGTATGGAGTTTCAGCACTTGAACGTCGGTATTTTCCCAAGGGGGGCATCCGGCAACTCTATAGTCGCCATCACAGTTTTTCAAGGAATATATTGCGAAGGAGATTTGCATTCCAACCATCCCAGCCGTCCTCTATCATTCAGACTCTGCTGGGTTTCCTAAAGAAGATAAACGAGGTAAATTACGAATTAAAGCCTGGCCCTGCCTCGCTGCTATATTCTCATTCAGACGATTTCTTTATTCCAGCCTTAAAGGTGAAACGTCGCCATTGATCACCACATAAGTGTCATAAAGCGATTCAGGAGAAGTCTCTTCAATTGTTTCTCAAACCAAAAATAGCAGCCGATTTTTCCCCTGCTCGATCTTTGCCGGGAAAACACTAGAGTGACCGTTGATTCAGACTACAAGTCCGCCCTCTCAGCAATCTGCATCTCTAGTCCAACATTGTAACCCTTGATTGAAGAAATTATCTTGGCCCTATATGTTAGTCGACTCTGGCTACAAGGCTACAGTAGAGTCGATGGCACAGAACGAGTAGATAGGGCTGAACTACCGCCTCTACCTTATATTTCATCCTGCCTCGAAATTTTTACCGCGATCTTTTCCTACGACAGTTCATAAACTTAAAAAATTGTGAATATACTGATATTATCATCCAGATCTCTGCCCCAAGAGATTTTTGTCGAAAACTTTCTTCTCAATTTTCTCCCCAAAATCTTTCACGGAGAGGCCATTAGTACCATAATCACTGAAAAAGGCCATGTTTTGCTTCTTTGACATCCTAAAATGTATTCATTATGCCCATACAGCTTGGAAGAACTACAGAAAGTGGATCCCCTTCTATTCAGAATCCCAGATTTTCAGGCAAAGTATTCATACTGTAAATGAATGTAATTCGTTGATACTATATTTAAATACAAAATCTAAAAGCTAACGATGCGTTTCTATATTACATTCAAAAACTGGGCTAAGAGCTTTCAAGCAAAGATGGTTTTTCTCACGGCCTTGTATAAAACATTATATTTATTTATTATGTTTATTTTATCATTATATTTATATTTCTGAGGCCTTGAGGAAAAGCATCTTTGCTTGAAACCTCGCCCAATTTTCATTGCAATAAAGAAACTCATCATTTGACTATTAGATCTTGCTTTAGACATACTGTATTGGATATATTTTCCTGCCAACACGGCTTGTAACTTCTTAGCACAACTCTGCAGCCCGCCAGGCCTTGGCTCAAACCTTTAACTAAATCGCAGGACAGACCGAGTAGTTGACGTTCGATTCTTTAGAAACTAAGATTGTGTTTAGTTTTCTTTAATTTGCTTATCAATTTAGTATCACTATATAAGGATTAATGTCACAATTATATATATTCAGGCAAGTGTAGCCATAAATTCCCGTTTCTTGATTTCTCAGGAAGCCACTTGGAACGAACCTTTTTCCACATATATGGGTGTGTGTGTGTGTTTGTGAGAAATATAAGAAAAAATCGAAAAAAATGTCAGGTGTTTATATTAAAATCAAAAGGGGCATATCCTGACCGCTCACATGAACATTTTCAATGGCAGAGCGCCATCTAGTGGAACAAAAAACAACTAAACGTTGATTTAGGCTTTTTCGATAATATTTGGTCAACGCGTTTTTTTTCAGTAAATCAAGAAATGCCAACCACGAACACATTCGGGATGTTAGATCTCAACAGCGTGATGCAGGCTGTACCTCAACGACAAAATATTTGTTCCAAGTGGTTTCTTTAGAAATAAAGAAATGGGTATTCAAGGCCAAATTTAGCGTCTTTACGCAGAGCATGTGAAAAAATAATAATTTAAAAACTAGTAAAAAGTCAGATAAAAGTTCCTGCTTCGTCAAATGAACTTTTAATCAATATATTTTTAGAATAATTATTCTATTATTATAAAAATTCAATTGCCATCAATCAATAAAATTGATAATTATTATTTTTATCAATATTTCCTTAAGTCGGTGGACGAGTGGGTAAAACCCTTTGACAGCCATGAACAGGGATCGAATCCCGCGTTGGACACTTGAATAAGCTTTACATATTATTCATTGTTGCAATTACCATAAACTAGGTTGTTCTTGTTGAGCGGTACCTTATAAAGTGATTTTGAAACAATCTTTCCTTATGAATGCATTTAGAAATAATATTTGTGTTAATTTATTTCTTAGGAAAAACATATACAGTCAACTCTCGATAATTTGAAACTTAAGAGACCAGAGAAAATTTTCAATTTATCAAGAGTTCAAAATAACAGGAGTTTAAACAAACAAGAGGAGGGGAAAAATCAAGTAACCAAGAGTTTGAAGCTTTGGCAGTTTCAGGATATACATACTATTAGACGAAAAACATGGTGAAGGAAGACGAGTTTCTTTTATTGATGCATAGGTGCAAGCTTTTGGGTAAAAACCCTTCAACAGGCGAGCAATGAACCTGTTGAAGGGTTTTTACCCGAAAGCTTGCACCTATGCATCAATAAAAGAAACTCGTCTTCCTTCACCATGTTTTTCGTCTAATTTCAATTCAGGAAGAATTCTTTATCTATATACATACAATGTTGATTCAATATTAAATAAATGACTTACCGCAACTTTTTAAAGTAATACATTTATTATTTCGGGGCTTGCCCTTTCTCAAACAAGAGTTTGCTAAAAATCGTGATTTATTATTTCAGAAATTTGTACAGTTATTCCCAAATTTTTATTCATGACAAGATACTATTCCTTCAATTTCAAATTACCGCGGGAACAAATTAATATTGATTTTATTCTACTTATCGAGTGTATTTTCAAGGGACCGGGTAAACATTTAAAAATATCAAGAGATTCAAATTAACGCGTTTCAAACTATTGAGAGTCGACTCTATATTCATTTACAAAATAATAATTAACTATTTTGATACTAATATTAATGAACAGCACTCAGTACATCGCAATGTACTAGGTGGAAATGTTATTCCAGATGGACCTCGTACAGGGAGTGGCTAGTTGTGCTCGGCAGGAACGTTTGTTGGAATTTTATAGTCCGTCTGGATATTTGAGAGGACCAATGGACTTGTTAAACACGGCATTCAATAACATCGATTTGCTCTCGTATGTCAATTTTGTTTGTTTTGAAAGCTTCTTGAAATACTTCTTAAATTGACACACTTGAGAAATCTAAAATATTTTTCAACAAAAAAAATCGAATTAGTTTAATTAAGAGATTCGAAAAATTAGTGGACTTTTCCAATAAAAACAAAAACATTCACTGATTTTCTTCATTCGGGGAGTTTTATAGCTATAGTAAACTTTATCTTAAGTATCGCTGATGGAAATTTCCCCGGGAGGAGGAAGTGGATCTATAAAAAGAAAGCTATTTCTCTTCCGTCAAAATCTATGTGCCATCTATTGACCGTACCTTGTTCACTCGACTGGATGACAAAGACATCACATTTGGAAAATTCAGAACCCCACCAGGAGATCATAATCTTGAACAAAGCTTCTCACTTCAATCAGGGCAGTTTTGACTCAAGCCGATCCAAAGAAGAATCATGAAGTCCTTCTAATTAACCAAAGCGATGTATAGTTGTAAAATGACTAGACAAAACCATCGATGGAAATTTTACCAGGAGAGCAAACTAATAAAAATCAATCCTTGTTCTCTCTTCAACTCTGTGGGAGAGAACTCCCGCAGTCCACCGGTGACGGAGTCTTTCCCGCGGTGGGCGCGACCAATGACGACTTGTATATATTTTTATATATTTTAGCATATTTTCAATAAGATGTTTGTTCATGGAGTTTGGTCCCCAGAAAGCGGCCTGTGTCTCCAATATAGGAGACATTGCAATTTTTTCATGGAATTCTATTAACAACATCTTTAGTATATTGAAGTTAGAGGTTGCCTGGCCGGCATTCATACTTCTGTAAAAAATAGACACTTCGGCCAGTTAAATTTGTACTTTCTCGACGACGTTTTAACGCCTTGCCAAATGCTGTATTTTAATTTATTTCTCCTGACGAAGACAAAAGATTTTTGTTGAAACGTTGAGAAAGTAAAACTTTAACTCTCTGTCCGAAGTGTAATTTTTTTTTTTTTTTTTTTTTACAGAAAAACATCATTAGTGTTTTCTATCTCCTCTTTCTGTTTAGTAATATTATTCCTGACTAATATTTTCAAAGATAGTGCATTTTTTCCCATAAAATTTTCTACAATCCTCTCCATATATTTCCAAGCATTTAGTTAAAATGCTCAACCTTAAACGTTCAATATTCAAATACGTTGTCAAGAATCCTGAAAAATTGATGCAAAAATACGAAAATATAATTTCAACAACAATTTCATAGTACTCGTATCATTTGTTGTTTATAATTTATTCACCTGCCTTGTTCACATATTAGTTCTAAAAACCTTGGGAAATTTTTGAAAACACTTCAATCTTGAATTATCTTCAAATAAAACCATGTGCCTAGTCTATATCTGTTTAGAATTTTCATATTCTAGTTTCAATGAAAATTTGAAACAGATATAGACTGGTACATGATTTTATTTTAAAATAATTCAAGATTGAAGTGCTTTTAAAATTTGTAATAAATATTATATTATATATATGTCGTGATCGAATGGAAGGGTGCAAACGTTATACATGCAATCTTCAAGAATTAGTTCCAGCCAAGTGAGCAGCGCACCCGCGACGTGCCGTAGCATTGGTCCGCGATGTCTACCACGTTTATTTTTGTACAGTTTTTATAGATGGATGAATTTGCATATTTACATTTTAACACAACCTTTACATATTTACAGTTTAACATACTTATTTTGGCGAAAAAAATTATACCTCTTGGATATTATGCAAATTATGACATATATATCAACAAGTTAATGGCATTTCAATGGGTTCTCATCTTAAACAGTCATCCTGGTAAATTAAAGCTTCAACAGCACTATTAATTACTGGGAAAGATACGTTGAAGATTTGATGGCTATTGTAGCTTCATATAATATCGACAATATTTTCATTCCAACTCTCCTTAGGTCCTATCTCCCATAAAATTTCGCCTGTAAAAACTCTTACTAGGCGCACCTTCAGGCATGCTCTACTAGGCAAGATAAGGTATAGATAACGGAGCACTATGAAATAAGAATTGATAGTCAATGGTTACACCAATGAATTCATTAATAAAAATTTATTTAAATCAACAATTTTTCTAATAAAGCAGTTATTGAAAACTAGACGAAAGGCCCGGGCAACGCCCGGGGTTTACCCGAGTGCGAATATATTTTTAAAACGTTGTCTTGGGTGGTCGCTATTGACAGGGTGGTCTGTATAGACAGGTGGATGTATCACACAGCTGATAACAGGGTTGTCTAGAGTGGTCGCTATAGACAGGGTGGTCTGTATAGACAGGTGGATGTATCACACTGCTGATAACAGGGTTGCCTAAGGTGACCGCTATAGACAGGGTGGTCTGTATAGACAGGCAGCTGATAACAGGGTTGTCTAGAGTGGTCGCTATAGTCAGGGTGGTCTGTATAGACAGGTGTATGTATCACACTGCTGATAACAGGGTTGCCTAAAGTGACCGCTATAGACAGGGTGGTCTGTATAGACAGGTGAATGTAACACACTGATGATAACAGGGTTGTCTAGAGTGGCCGCTATAGACAGGTGTATGTATCACACAGCTGATAACAGGGTTGTCTAGAATGGCCGCTATATACAGGGTGGTCTGTATAGACAGGTGGATGTATCACACAGCTGATAACAGGGTTGCCTAAAGTGGCCGCTATAGACAGGGTGGTCTGTATAGACAGGTGGATGAATCACACAGCTGATAACAGGGTTGTCTAGAGTGGCCGCTATAGACAGGTGTATGTATCGCACAGCTGATAACAGGGTTGTCTAGAGGGGGGCAGGGAGGCCACGTGTTCGCTGGCAGCCAATGGGCGCGCATTCTATCCGTGAGCTTCAGACATACAGACAAACAGACAGAATAAGGCAAATATATAAGTAGATAGGTTTGTGTGTGATTGAGAAAATGGCATATATTTAAAAGAAATTCGATATAACCACCATTTTTAAGAATGCACTATCTTTAAAAACAATACTCTGTAATAATATTCTGAAACAGAAGGAGGATATAGGGAACACAAAGGATGTTTATAGGATCCCGTGTAAAGGTTCAAAAGTCTCCTACATTGGAGAGACAGGCCGCTCCCTTGGGACCAGACTCTAAGAACACAAATCTTCTTGGAAATATGCAAAGGAAAGATTCGCCATGGTGGAGCAAGGTCTTTAATCGGGACATCAGCCAGATTGCACAAGCCTGCAACATGATAACGCTCCAGCTGATCGAGCTAGGTTAACAACGAATAGAATAAAGGAATTGGAGGATAATAAAGTTCTACCTCACCCTTCTTATAGTCCGAATATTGCGCCATCTGATTATGCATTATTCCGGTACTTGGCTACATTTCTAAAAGGAAAACACTTTAAAACATTCCAAGATGTCTCGAAATTTCCTTTCGTAATTTTTTCGACTCCAGACCCCGAGAATGGTATCAGCAAATTGAAAAAGAGCAAAGCAAAAAGATGGCTGGCTGTTATTGAAAATGACGGTTTCAACTTATATTAATAAATATTTTGTTTATATATTTTTAATGTGTATAGTAATATCTTATTTATGGGACCCAACCTTAGATACAGTCTGGTATATATATTTGATGTTATATACTTGCAATGGATAACTCTGTATTGACGCAAATATCCTGAGTAGATAATCGCGTTTTGAATAAAAAATAAACATGTTAAGTATAATAAACTTTGATACATATTTCAAAAAATATTTTGAATAAACTTTAATTAATATTAGTTAAGCAAGCTAAACTGAACAATTAAATTATGATTTTTAATTAATTAATTACACAGGTCTACAAAAAAAACTTTTTTTTATTTTGCCAGAGAAGACCTCATGTTGATTCTGATGTAACTTTTCATGCTGAATTCAAAAATGAAATCAGAAGTTTTCCATCACCCATAGTTCTTGCAGGATAACCATTTTTCTATAAATTGGTATATACAGTAATAATGCAGAAAATGTTACGTAAGCATTTTTAAGTAAACATCATTACATTAGCTAGCGCTTCATTTTTGACAAGAAGAGTTGTTATGTGGAGCCAAAAACTTTATTTTATTTTCTATTAATTAAATATTGCTCTTTAAGAACCATATATATTAATTTAAATAACAAATTATTGAATTTTTAATTAAATATGTTTATTTTATAATAAAATCTGTTTTGCTTTCAACTCAAAAATAACGACCAGCTCTGGAATGCTATTTGCTGAATAACAGTTTTAATATATATATTTAAATTGAACCTAACGATTTGTTTAATAGATTTGCATCAGAAGTGACAGGTAAATTTGAAGTGATCAGTTTATTCTTCTCTATCGATTTGCTTTTATAAATTGTGTGCACTAGACTTTGTCAATATGCCGAGGCGTTGCATTAATATTCCTAATATTTTCTGTTACATGTGTGGGGAATTAACTTTCAAAGTTCAAAGGCGAAACTTTACACCGCTCATCAAAAAGTGCTATCAACTTTATTTTGGCTGCAAAGTCGGTGACCAAGATAAGACTTGAGCTCTTCATCATTGTTGTGAAATTTGTTCTCGACGTCTTACAGGATGGATTAAAGGTGAACGTCATATGCCTTTTACGGTTCCAATGATATGGAGGGAACCTAAAGACCATTCTTCAGACTGTTATTTTTGTTTGACAAAGACTACTGGTATTACATCCAAATCAAGACATACAGTTGAATATCCAGATTTGCCTTCTGCTATGAGACCGGTTCCAGTGATATTTTACCTGTGCCACAGCCTCCTGAAAATGTAATATTTAGTGACGATGATTCAGATAGACGAGAGCAACAGTCGGATGACACAAATTTTGAAGCAGGTGCTTCATCTGAACCTCATTTGTTAACCAAAGGAGATTTGAACGAACTCGTACGTGATTTAGATTTATACAAAAAAACAGAGTGAACTTTTAGGCTCTGGGTTAAAAGGCTGGAATCTGCTGCATAAAGGCACAAATGTATGCTTTTTCGCAAGCGTCAAGATGAATTTCAAGACTTCTTTTCACAAGAGAATGATTTAGTATATTGCAATGATGTTGTTAGTCTAATGGAAGCGCTTGGTCATGACCATTATACAGAAGAGTGGCGTTTATTCGTTGATTCTTCAAAATTTAGTTTGAAAGCTGTTCTCCTTCACAACGGAAATAAGTTCCCATCAGTGCCAATAGCACATGCATCCAACATGAAAGAGACTTACGAAAACATGAAACTGCTTTTGAAAAAAGATAGAATATGAAAGATACGGTTGGAAAATATGCAGCGATTTGAAAGTCATTGCTCTCTTGCGTGGATTACAGCTTGGATATACAAAATTTTGTTGCTTTCTGTGTGAGTGGGATAGCAGAGATAGGGAAAGGCATTACATTTTAAAAAGCTGGCAAACCGTGAAATCTTTACTCCAGGACATAAAAATATTGTAATTCCTCCCCTGATCGATTCAGAAAATATTTACTTACCACCATTACATAATAAACTGGGATTAATGAAAAACTTTGTCAAGGCAATGGATCGAAATGCCAGTGGATTTGCCTACCTAAAACAAAAATGTTCTAGCATAAGTGATGCGAAAATTAAATAAGGCATTTTCTTTGGACCTCAGATTCGAGAATTGCTGCAGGATGGAAATTTTCAAAATAGTTTGAATGAAGTTGAAGCAGCAGCATGGAATTTTTTTTGAAACGTTTGCAAGAACTTCTTAGGAAGTGTCAAGGTTGAAAATTACCGAGACATAGTTAATGATCTGTTGCTTTCCTATAAGGCACTTGGATGTAACATGTCTCTCAAGATCCATTTCCTGCATTCACATCTGGATTTCTTTCCAGACAATCTTGGTGCAGTTAGCGATGAGCATGGTGAGAGGTTTCATCAAGATCAAGCATGGAGAAGCGGTACCAAGGTAAATGGAGTCCCGGTATGCTTGCTGACTACTGCTGGACACTCAAGAAGGATGTACCACAAGCAAAGTATAGAAGAAAATCCACTGTCACTACTTTTCAATAAAATAAATATATTTCGTTCATATAGGCCTATATATTGAAAACATTTCCAAATTTCAAGTAAGTGTATCTCAAAAATCTTGCGTGATAGAAAAAAACTAATGATATATTTGGAATCAGCACATAGAGTTAAATTTAGATAAGATGCTGTTTCTTTTGAGACAAAGAAAAATATGTTTTGATAAACCAGTGTAATGTAATAAGGTTTATGCAAAAATGCTTACGTAATATTTGTTGTTTATGTTGTTCTTTGTGCCTCTTTGATCACGCAGACTGCAACTGAACTAAGTTCTTTATTTATTAACTTATCTTTTTATAACATGGTTATATCTCTAAGAATGTTTATAAGTCGAGTCTGCAGTGTTGCCGGATCAATCATAACATGTTTCCTTTAAACAAAAATAAAAAAAGGATTGCAGTTCTCCTAGTCTCTATAACGCAAAGGTTTTCTCACTGTTCTACCACTGCGGGTTCGCACACTAGGAGAAGTAGATGATTTTTCACCTTTTTTGGCAACGTCATCCCCTGTTTTCGGAAGTGGGTCTTCCATGATCTTGTATGTTGTCATTCATGGCTGTCCCTGCTTGAGATCCAGGAATGCTTGGACTTTGAATTGTTGGGGCAGAATCTTCTACACTGAACTTTATCGGTCTAAGGTGAGACCTGTTCCTGCGGTATTCAGACCCACTTGGTGTTTTCACCATATATGAGCGTGGAGTTTCGTGCTTTGCGGTCACTGTTGCCGGAACCCATTTTCTATGCCTTTCCTGCAACATGATGTTGTCTCCTACTTCCAAAGGTATCAAAATTCTCTTTGGACTTCCTGCATACTTTTGTTGATGGTCTCTCAATTTTTGGTAATTCTTTGTTGTGTCAAACAGTGGTTTCAACTGATGTCGGGTGTATGTCGAAAGAGTTCTCACAGATCTTCCCATAAGCATTTGGGTCGGAGATGGCAAGTCATTCTTAGGTGTGTTGTTGAACTCCATCAAAGCCAGATTGGGATCTTTTTCTGACTTTACAGCTTTAATTATCAGTCCTTTGATGGTTTGAATTGTCCTCTCAACTTGTCCATTAGATCTTGGATATTTGGGACTGGAGGTTTGGTGTTTGAATTCATATTTCTGAGCAAAATTTTTGAATCCAGTAGAGTTAAAAGGGGGTCCATTATCCGAAACTAGAGTTCTTGGAATTCCATGAGTCCTGAAAATGGTTTTCAACTGCATGATGGTTTCGGTTTCTCTTTTGCTTGATAATTTCCGGATTTCAACAAACTTTGAATGGTAATCGACAACCAAGATGGAACTGGTTCCACTCACCTTCATGAAATCTACAGCACTTTTTTCCCATGGAAATTCAGGGATTTCATGAGCTCTTCTTGACTCCTCAGGATTCTTTCTTGAATATTCCTGACATGTACTGCACTTTTCCACTTCATTTTCTACTTGTGTTATCATGCCTGGCCAGTAAAATGCTGATCTTGCTTTTTCTTTGGAAGCTGCTATGCCCTGGTGTGATGAATGAACAACCTGCAGGATTTCTTTTCGAAGAGTCGATGGCATCATGATGCAATTTCCTTTGTAAACAATTCCGTCACTCACATGAATTTTATCTTGAAATTGCCAGTAGGGTTTTGCTTCATCACAGACCTTAGTTTTATATTTCGGCCATCCATTCTTCGCATACTCTATTAGTTGTATCAAGGTGTGGTCCCCATGAGTTTCATTTTGTATTCTCTTTATTTTTTCATCTGTGGTAACCAGCAACATGTGAACTGATTCAGTTTGACCTTCTAAATAGCTTGTGTCCACCTCATCTTTTAATGGATCTCTAGACAGATGGTCAGCTACAAACATGTTTTTCCCTGGTGTGAAATTCAAAGATATTTGAAATCTCATGAGACGTAAGACCATTCTTTGCAGTCTTGGGGAAAGCTTTTCTAAAGGTTTCTTAACAATACTCAGGAGAGGTTTGTGGTCAGTTTCCACAATAACATCATTTCCCCAAATATAGTACTGGAAGCGTTCACATCCAAAGACTATAGCCAAAAGTTCTTTCTCTATCTGTGCGTATTTTCTTTGAGTTGCATTCAGGCTGAAGGACGCATACTCAATTGCATGTCCCCCTTGCATGAGCACTGTACCAATACCATATTGGCTTGCATCAGATGAAATGGTGATTGGCTTGGTTGGGTCGAAAAATGTCAATATTGGAGCATTCGCAACCATATCCTTGAGTTTTTCAAAACAATCATTTTCTTCGCCTCCAAATTTCCATTCACTCTTGTTGCTTATCAATTTCCTTTGAGGTGCAGTCTTGTCAGAAAGATTAGGAATGAATTTGCCAAGGTACGTTACCATACCTAAGAATCTTTGGACTTCAGTCTTGTTCTCAGGTCTTTTCAACTTTTGTATTGCCTCTGCTCTTGAAGCTTGAATGGCTATTCCATATCGACTGATATTTACTAAGAAATTTACTTTGTCGACAGCTATCTGCTGCTTCTTAGCATTGAGCTTGACATTATTTTCTTCCAACCTTCGAAGAACTGTTTCAAGGTTTCGGTTGTGCTATTCCATTGTGCTTCCATAGATCAAGATGTCATCCATATAGCAAGCAGTTCCCTGGAGACCTGAAAGAATATTGTTTATGCATCGCTGGAATACCTCCGATGCACTGTTAAATCCATAGGGAAGTCATTGAACCGGAATCTTCCAAAGGGAGTCGCAATGGTGCACAGGTTGGTGCTTTCTTTGCCTAATGGGACTTGCCAGAAAGCTGATGATGCATCAAATACAGAGAAACCTGTAGCACCTTTCAGTTCAGAAAATATTGTTTCAGCTGTTGGCAGAATATAGCGCGCTCTCTGAACATATTTGTTCAGTTTCCTGGGGTCCACGCAAATTCTGACATCCCCAGAAGGTTTTTGTACCACTACAATAGGGTGTGTCCATTCGCTTGGTTCTTCAACTTTTTCAATAATGTCAAGTTTTTCCATCCGTTCCAATTCTGCTTTAACTTTTTCTCTAATGGAAAGGGGAATTTTTCTGCTTGGAGCAATAACTGGAGTTGTATTTTCATTTAGTCTAATCTTGTGTTCAATTGGCAGTCTTCCTATGCCTTCAAATATATTTTTGTGCCTGTTCAAAATTTCTTTTGCTGAATTGTTCTGCTGTATTTGGACAGCATCACATTTCTTAATTAGTGAAAGCTTTTCAATAGCTTCTATTCCTAAAATTGGTTGATAGTATCCATCAGCAATGAAATAATCTAGACTTTCCGTCTTATTTTTAGTTTTGCAATTTAGTGTGGCAATTCCTTTTATCTTGATTTCATGTCCTGTATATGATGTTAGCTTTCGGTTAGTCTGAAATATTTCCAAACCTTTCATTTGTCGGGTGAATGTGTATGGTAAAACATTTACTTCTGCTCCAGAGTCCAACTTGAAACATATTTCCTTTCCATTCACTATGATGGATTTTTTCCATTCCAAAGTATGGACTACTTTTGATTCATGTATTGACCATACAGTTTCTTCTGTTTCATCATTCAGACTTCTGATAGCTGAACTTTTACAGAAAGCTGCAAAATGATTCATCTTTTTGCATTTGGAGCATCTTTTACCCCATGCAGGACAATATTTTGCTCTGTGAGACTTCCCACACCTTTGGCATTTGAATTCTTTTTCAGATTCTTGATTTTGTTTTGGACTGTGTTTCTTTTCATATTTTCTTATTTGACAGATGTTCTGGTTGTTCTGCATGATCTTGATCTGTTGCTTGCTTATTTCATCTGTTTTGCACATTTCAATGGCTTTTAGAAGAGTTAAATTGGGCTCTCTTAAGAGGCGTTCCTGCAAAGCCTTGTCTTGTATTCCATACACAATGCGATCCCTAATTAAACTATCCTTTTGTGATTCAAATTCACATGATGTGGATAATCCTTTTAGTTCTGTTATAAAACTATCGATGGATTCACCATCCTTCTGTGTCGCTGAAAAAATTTGAATCTTTCAAAAATGACGTTCTTTTTAGGCTCGCAAAAATCATCAAATTTGTTTATTACAAGATCGAAATTTTCTGCTTTATCTTCTTTTAAATGAAATGTGTTGAAATCTTCCAAGGCTTCTTCGCCAATAAAGTTTAATGGCAACTTTCAGTTTACCAGGCTTTGTGGCTTTTTCTGTTGCTTCAAGATAAAGCATTAATCGCTGTTTGAACCTTCGCCAATTTTCCGCTACATTTCCGAGCAAGGCGAGTTCGCTAGGCCTAACAAAGTCCATGTTTTATTTTTTTCACTAATATTTGTCAATAATATATTTATTTGAAAAAGTACTCACTCTTTTCCGCTGCCACCATGTTGTTTATGTTGTTCTTTGTGCCTCTTTGATCACGCAGACTGCAACTGAACTAAGTTCTTTATTTATTAACTTATCTTTTTATAACATGGTTATATCTCTAAGAATGTTTATAAGTCGAGTCTGCAGTGTTGCCGGATCAATCATAACAATATTTTTTGCTGTATTTATCCCAATACCAAAAAAAAAGGCTGTCACGCAAAAACCATGGGTGATGGAAAATTTCAGATTAGATTTTTGATTTCAGCATGAAAAGTTACACTAGAAACACCATCAGGTTCTCTTGGGCAAAAATGTTGTTGACCAGTGTTTTATTGTACATTATATATATAATCATATTGATATAACCTTGCTGTTCAAAATAAATTTCTAAACCTTTTAATCTTCAAATATTCAGATATAGGAAAATTGCGAGTTACTATTATAAAATATCAAATAACCTCTCTCTCTCTTGCGAAATAAGTTTATTTATTAAAAAAAAACTCCAAATATACATTAATGCTGACGTAAAATACTTGTAAAATCGAATTAAAGATAACCATATTCTCCTATAATACACTATAGTTCCATAACTTAGGAGTGCAAAAAAGTAGCCGCATCCTAGCGTTGCTTAAAATGGATCATCAAAGTTCCACACTGAAGGAGAGAGTTGTTCCACAAGATTGATACGCTATAAGTGTTCCGCTTTTTGCCTTTAACGTCCTTTAGGAAGGTTGTTCTTTCTATTAGATGTCGGGCCCAAGGTTCTGTCATTAACATGCCGTTGCATTGTTCTTTCCTCTCTTATAATGGGGATATAAGCTAAAAATACACTTTGTATCGAAATAAGATCTTTATTTATTTATTTCAATTTAAAGCGCTATGTTCCCCTAGATACACTTGCGCTGTCATACATGTATGCCTTTACATTTGTCTATATATATTTACAATCATTTGAGGTCGTGAAGAGAATAGTCATATGATATATAATCCATGAAAATGATGTATGGCGAATCCTTACAGGACGGAAATGTCCTAATAAAGCTGCTGCTGTTGTTGTTATATTAACAAAAAGAGAGAAATTTTAAAAATAAAAAACATTGCCATCAAATATTTACATCAAAATTGTTCATTTATCATTATTATTAAAAGAGAAGAGAAAAGAGATTATTTAAGAGTTTAAACCTTCTAAGGACATATTTGATCTTTCAATGCAGAATTACCGGGAATAAAATATTATGAATATTATTTTTATCAGTTTATACGTTATATCTCTACACATTATCATCTAGAACTCTTGCAATATTTTACATAAAATGTTATATAGGTGTTAAGAAACGGTTATATGTATATATGTCATATTATTTAGAAATATGTAAATGAAGAAGGCCTGTGTGGGAGTATGAGGAAAGGGAAGAGATATGGCCTGGTCAGAACAACCCCCTGGGCGACCATATGTAAAGCCTTCTAAAAAAAGCATGTTCGAGAATTCCCTGTCACACCTTGGAGGCTAATTTATTCTACTGAGAAGGTTTTGAAAGCACCTGGATCTGATGATCTCTCAGGAGAAAGTTCTCACTGAAGCGCCCTCCACGCCGGTGATTCCCAGAGTGGTCCTCGGGGCTTTCCGATCTCCTCCTCCCAGGTGTTTGCTCATGAATCCTGCCTTCTTTGTACGCCCTTTCCACTTGCGCTACACAACAACCCACGACTATTTCTCAAATATATATATAATTAAAAGTATGAAAAACAAAATGATTAAAAATAAACTTCTGGCCACCGTAAATGCAACACTCTGAAAGAAACATGCAAATAACATGAAATTTACAGCATGCATTAGCGGAGGTGAGATATGCAAATGATTAGAATTTCAGCACAGACGCACAATTACGCGCACCTGTTGTTCCATTTCAAAGCATTATTTAAGGCTTGGAGATTTCGACGATTTCAAGTTCGGCAAATGTGTTTTTCTTGTGTTTAAAAAAAAAACGACCAATTATGCCTCGCAGAAAACAGTGATCATCTTTTGATACAGGAAAAATTTATTAAGACAATCAAGCTAATAAATAGATTGTTCTGGGTAAATTGGAGGAAAATAAAATTCTTATACCTGGAATTACCCCGGAGTCTCTGCGCATGAAGATTTTAAAAATAAATACATTTAGCATTTTTACAAATCACAAATGTAATTCCACCAGATACCGCGAGAGGCGCTGCTTGCAAGTGAAATTGACATATTTGAAAATAAAATTGTAACGAATATTTATATTCGTCGCAATTACTGGTCGCCGTGCATTAAGGGTGGCCTAGTGAAGTTTTCTCCGTATTGTTAAAGGCAAGAAATTCCATATTAGCTTCAAGGTACGAACTGCTTGGACCTCAATCTGTGGTTCTTGCTTATAATTTTTACCCCAGGACATGGGTCGGTAAACTGCGGCTCTTTGATGTGAACCTGCGGTTCTTTATATAGTTCCATACGCAAATATTATTTATGTGAGTACTATTTATTGTTGACAAGAAAAATTTGTGGCTCTTTAAAAACTTTGAAATTTTGTAAATTGTAATTTTGACTCTTCCGACTCAAAAGTTTTCCGACCTCTGCCCTAGGACAATGGGTTTAAGTTTTTTAAATTTTACAATAATATATATAAATCATATAGAAATTTGTGTATATAACCATCGACGTCTGAGGTTGTCCTTGACTCTATAGTTTTCATTTTGTCTGTCTTTTCTATCACCAGGTTAATATATGTTTTCACTTTTAAAAAATACAAAAATATTTTCTCACAATGAGTTTTATTTTATTTCATATTGAAAAACAAATTTTGTAGTTTTTAAACGTTCTTCACAATTTTATCTTGAGTAATGTTTTCACTCGTTGGTATTTTGGTATAAGCCTTAAAGAGAGAGAATTGTTATAATAGGTTTGATTTGAAATGTGAAAACTTTATTGACCTTAATCATCATCCTTATTTATCTGATAACTATTGAAAAATAATTAATGAAAACAATTTTCCGACGCACATATTTATTATATTGATACAAATAATTTAGATATTTCTAAAAATGGGGTTGTTGATTAGTAGCCCTTGTTTATATCTCTCTCACACACAAATATGCTCTGGAATCTTATTTGGTATAGGTTTATTATAGATGGAATATTTTGATTATGTGATCATTGTTCTCACTTTTTGAGGCAAGAGTATTGATCATCTTCTTCTTCTTTCTTTTCTTCACTCAATCATATCAGGGTATCAAGCTTGCAGAGCTTGAGGCTTTTGACAACCATCATGACTGAGTGAGGTAGAATGCGTCTGCCTTTGTCATTAAGACTGGAAGCACTACTCAGTGGCAGGCCGACTTAGTTCCAAAAAAATGGCAGCCTCTGACATGAACAGATGCCATGTGCAGCCGCTCCTAACATGGAATATAAATTATATTGATAATATAATAAATATTGATCATCTAGCTCAGTATAATTCCTTCAATTCATTAATTTAAGTTTTATCTTTTTTACCGATCTTTGGAGTGTTTAGACTTTCCGATAAAACAAGTTCTATATAGACAAATTTCGATGATTTAAATTTGTTTTCACTCTGTTTTTACATAGCGTGATTTATATATAAAGGCATCAGGACTGACCATCATATATTCTACAAGGGCATAATTTATATTCTAGAAAACGCATCAAGTTACTTGAGGTTAGGTTAAAAGAGTCATTTCTAACCAAAGATTGCTACAACATACGGTCGTTAGTTGCATAAATATAATACGATTTTCGCTTGATAGCAACATAATGAAATTGAACAAAAATTAGGTATAATAGCGCATACTACAAATTGACTATTAAACGTGATTTTGCATAAATACAAATTGTAGTAACAACTCTTCATACTAACTGATGATAATTTCTTACAGACACACTATTTTCTGAATGTTATTTTTACACTCAATAATATATTTGGATAAGAAAACCAGAGATATCGTAATTTCTTCACTTCACTCTTAGGTGACATTTAACCATGGCATGTGCACATGCGACGAAGAACCGGCTTTTCCAAGATGTAAATGCCTTCTGTGAGATACCTCTACAGCTATTTTTAAATAAGCCTGTCAAGATTTGATTTAGAAATCTTCAAATCTCTTAGTCTGACACGTTGCGACCTGCGCACTAAGTTTTCAAAAATATCTCTTTTATTAATTATTAAATTTAGCATGTATCTCCATATATATCAAATACAAGAATACGCACTAAGTGACAAGAGGTATACAAGAAGATAATAAGCAGCCAAGATATAGACAATAAGTATCAAAAAGTATACAATAGGTAGGTATTAAAATATACAAGTATCAGAGTCATAATCAACAATCAATCAATTCTGTCACCGTTTGCTTTTGTGAATGGAATAATTACCCAAATATGGCCATTTCTTATAACCATCGGTGGTCCAGTGATAGAATGCTCGCCTGCCACGCGGGCGGCCCGGGTTCGATTCCCGGCCGATGCATTTTTTTTTTTACAATTTTTAAAACTCATTTATATTATTAAAATATACAAGTATCAGAGTCATCAATTCTGTCATCGTTTGTTTTGTGAATGGAATGCTTTTGCGTAATATACGTAAAATACGTAACTAATATGACTGAAATTTTAGCAGTATCTATAGTAGAATCTGGAAAAACTTATATTGAATATTTCAGGTCTCTATCCCGAATATTCTTCGAGTTATTTGCAAATTTGAGTTGCAAATTTGCTCTTTCGCTCGCAAGCAGCGCCTCTAGCGGTGAAGATGGGAGGTAATATCAGCTGACCTAATGTACATGTAAAACGTGTTTTAAAAGGACATAGAAAAAATATGGAAGAGATATTTGTCGCATTTTAAACCAAGAAAAATTGAAATTGACAGGTTCTGGGCAAAAATAGTTGTTTTTTTATTTAGTCAGAAAATGATTATGACAATATTGCTGTATCATATTTGATTATCAGATACAAAATTATATCCGGAAAAATTCCAAAAAGCAGAGACCACGGGTGAAGCCAGTTCATTTTTAGTATGCAGGAACAAAATTCTAACAGAAAAACATTCATTCGAGCAGAAGACACAAAGCCAGATCATCTCTTTATAAAAAATATCGCTTCTCAGACACAAAGTTTGGAGCGGGACGTTTCACAAGAATGACATCCACGGCGCCAATTTATAAATGTAACGGATAGTATTTTAATAAAAGCATCTAATAGGGTAAAACCCGGGCGTTGCCCGGGTCATTCGGCTAGTGCGGTATAAAAGAAATACACTATAATTAGAGGCAAGAATTAAACACAAGAGGTATAAATAATGTAGACAAGAAGTATACAAGAAGCTCGAAAGAAGTTCAGATGACGTATAAGCGGGTACCATACTACAGATGTAGCATGAAATAAAGGTAACCGTGGGGGTTGCAAGGGATCTTTTCCTATGTTTTGGCGCAATGTACTTTGCGAGGGCCGCCGTTTTTTTTTTTTAACAACGTCGTTAAATATTATTTTTTTAAAATGATTTACGGGATATAATTGAATTATTTTTGCTGTTTCAAAACATGGGTCACATCTTACTGCCAAAATCGTGTGGAGTCAACGCTCAGTCAAAATTTGCTGAGTTTCCCTGATTGCCTTTAGTTAAAAAAAAACCTTACCGTGTGTTTTCTATTTCTTTCTTAATTCAACTGTGATACTTTGGAGGTTGAGATACCAAATTGAATTCACCGGGTATAAATCAAGATTGTATATATGAACAGTGGAATAAATAAAAAGCAATATGGGGTTGTTCTAAAACAGCAATGCTATTACCTGCATGCGCAGTCTACTAATGTAATCCCTTCTGTGTCTTCATCCACACTCCATCAGAGAATGTGGTTAAGGACATGCCAAGGAGGGAAATAGCAGCGAGAATTAATAATGCATGTCAGTAAAGCTCTACGAATTAATTTACATGGAATTTCAAAAATCCATTTAAATGAGAGAAAACAGACCAGCAACAAGGTTAGACCTCTCTCATTTAAGTGCGATGTCTAATTCACTATACAGTCGAAGCTATCTGAGCTCTCTTTCTAACAAATTATTCTCTTGACGTACCGTTCCTTATAGAAAGCTTGAACTGCACATCGAAATGTACAGTAAACGAGAAACCTTAGTTGTAACATATGTTCAGGAATGAGATGCGAGAAATTATTTGACGTTTCTAAGATACATTATAGATATTAAATAATGACTTATATTTTTGATATTATAAGGATATTCATAAAATTTATGTCCATTCTCACTTAGCTATCCATTGTTTATTCTATCGCAATTTGTGTCTGAGCATAAAAAGAGAAATTTCACGCGAAAGCTCTTAGTTATATTAAAAGTAAAAAATAAAAGAAACAGCGCATGAATATGTTACGTTACAATTTTTTAAGATCAACATTAATTTCAATTTTCTACAAACAAACATATATATTTCAAAAACTCTTTGATATATCATATCTAATTATTGAAACCGCTCTCTGAAATATAAGTTGTGATCGATTTCTTTTTGTAAGATTAAATAAATTCTGAATATAGAATTCAAAAATGCTTGTATCTTCATTTATAACTGCTTTTCTTTTATGTTTACTAGGCGTTGAGGATCATTTAAATTTTAACTCTTTTTGTAAGCCATATTTTATATATAGGAATTCCTACATTTTCTCAGTTCAACATGTCTTCTTTTTGTAGCATAAATGAGAAGTTAATATCTAACAATACGAGGATGAGGTTTGTCATAAATAAATGCTACGTTTTTCTCATGCATTTATAGATAAAATTGTGGCATTTTAAGATTTTACAGGGGAAGTCTTAATGGGAAGGTTATTAGAATATATATGATATGATGAATATATTTCGTTATTTTACCACTGTTCTATTTTCAATATAATATTTTTATATTGTTCAACAATGATATTTTTACGGTCTGTTCGAAAGTTTCAGGAATAACCAAAAATATTGTAAAATATTTATATTGAGACTTATATAACGAATCTCTCCGCCTATTTCCAATTGTTAAGACAGTTCACAACACTGAACCAACCGATGACATACACAACTTCTGAAATTTTATATAAGCTTATTCTTCTTTAATGAATTAATGTTTCCAATTTCTGTTCCACTAGATGGCGCTCTGCCATCTAAAAAAAGCACATGTGCTCGTGGTCAGGAAATGCCTTCTTATTTTTAATATCAACACCTGACCCACTTTCATTTTTTTCCATTGTTTTTTCATGTGTTAAGCGTATTAACACAAATTTGGCCTTAAATGCCCATTTCTTGGTTTCTCAAGAAGCCTCTGGGACCAAAAATATTTTTTGGTCGCAGTGGTACAGCCTGCTCCCCGCTGACGGGCGCCAACAGCAAGAAACGCGTTCGTGGATGGCTTTTCTTGATTTATCAAGAAATTGGGTTGGCCAAATATCACAGAGCAGGTTAAAAAAGCACATGTGCTCGTGGTCAGGAAATGCCTTCTTTATTTTTAATATCAACACCTGACCCACTTATCTTTTATTTTTTTCTATTGTTTTTTCATATACAGGGTGATCCAAAAGTCCCGCACAACTTTAAAAATTAATAACTCCGCGAATATTTGCGCTAGAGAATGCGGTAAACACCATTGTGTTCAGGATGCAATGGGATTTTTTATGGCAAATAATGAAAAATTCGAAATTGATTTTAGTTACAACTTTATTCGCTAGAGATGGCGCTCTACCAGAATCAGCGATTCAGCGGCCAAATTGTTTGATAAATTGCAAAATATAACTTTACGACACGTATTTTTCCTTTTTGAATACCAGGAAAGAACCCTAATAATATCAAATGATAAATTAATAAAACACCATTTCGCCAAAAGTTAGAAGAAATGGTTAACGGTTTTTAAATACAATCTGAGATATGTAAAATAGGTATATGCAAATTAAAACATGTAGCAAAAAAAAAACTGATATTTTAGATGCGGTTTGCTGGAATCCTCTCAGCGATTTAAATTTCGAAAATAATATTTTTTTAATTTTTTTAATTCAACTCTCTCTCAGTATCGATTATATTTATTTTAATTCATTTTAAAAATATTTATCTATCTCTGATGATTTATTTTACTCTGGAATGCCGTTGTTGTTTTTGTCGTGTCCAATAAAGAGCCTCAGATGTATCCATGCATCTCTATCACAGCAGCAGCAGCATTGTCCAATATCTTGGGTGTGTAAAGCAGCTGCTCTGGGTCTATGTCAATTTTCTGCAAGGCTGCGGGCATGAGAATATGTGGGTAGGTGTTAGTTCCACACCAGGACAGTTGTTGCATGTTCTATAGGTTCTTGTGCCATCTGGATGTATTGTCATCCTTTATAATGTTTTGTTCTAAATCTTGTTATAGTTTTGTCATTTTTCTCTCGGAGTTTATTTCACATTTTGATCTTTTCCTTTTTTTTTGTTTAATTATCTTGTATTTTGCAAAAGCATTAGCGTCAAATAATGACATTTGTTCTTTCCTTTGGCTCAACTTTCTGGCTTCCTTTGCAAATTCAACTGCCATTTCATTACCCCCGATCCAACTACTGGCAGGAATCCATTGTAGAATGCAGTTATTCTCCAATGATATCAGTTGAGTAACTAACGAATGTATTTTATGTGTGATTATAGTATTGCCCTTCCTAATTGCTTCTAGATCGGATATGAAGTCGTTGTACGGTATATTATAATTCCTTTGCTTGATGCAGGGATGGTTGGTTAAGGCATACATCAAGAGCTTTCCAGATAGCTGTCAGTTCACAAGTAAAGTTTGACGAAATCTTTCTTGCTCCTTTTTTTATTTTGATGTATGTTCCATCTTGCAGTATTATGTTAATTCCAGCCCCTCCATTACTTATGGTAAGGTCTGATGATCCATCTGTATATGCTGTTAAATAATTTATCTGATCGCATAAACCAATTGTGTCAAGTCCTTTCTTTTTAAGTAAGTTTTTGTTCTCTTTTTTTTTTATTGCAGGGTTCATTCAGGTTAAGATTGATGATTACATTTGATGACAATGGGGTAGGAAATATTGGTTATTCTCGAATTTGAAATTCATTATGTTTCATATTTATGCTCTTTCTAACATTGTTGTCATACTGAAGTGGTGAAGATCTTTTGAGCCTTTCTCTTTGTGTCCAGTTTAAATAGGTTCTATGGGATATGTGTTCGGTTTCTTTAGTTTTTAAGCTATTGGTGAATTTTATTGTTTTTAATTGTCTTCTGCTTTCAAGTAGGTCTAGACCATATTCTCTCTGAATTTTCTAATTGTTGGTATTTGAAACAGAACCAGTGATTAATTTGGCCGCTTTTGCTTGAACACTGTCTAGTCTTCTTTTTAGTGATGAACTTGAGGGAGCCCAAACAGGTGTTGCATATTCCATTATTGGCCTTATTAAGGTGATATATGTTGTTCTGAGAATTTTGGGTTTTGCTCCCCAATTTGTTCCACATAGCCTTCTCAGAATGTTTAGGTTTCTGGTAGCTCTATTTGAGGTGCTAATTATTTGTTCTGTAAATCGCAATTCCTCATCAAGTATCACACCTAGGTAATTTGGAGATCTAATTTTATCAATTATATGGTTGTTTATGCTTATTTTGGAGTTAAATTCATGCCTTTTTTCCTGTCAGTGAAGGAGACCTATAGGTTTGTGTTTATTGGGTTTATGGTCATTTTGAGTTTCATTGCCTGCTTTCCAGTCCTCTCATTGATGTGTTCAGTATTTTTCTGATATTTCTATACTGCTACTTGTGTGCCATATGGCTATATAATCTGCATAACAGGCAACCTTTGTGTCTTCAGTGAGGATGAATGTTGTTAAGGTTGTGTCGTAATTAGATGTATAACAACTCAAACTTGACCATGACGCTGAGGTCTAGGACTGCGGACGGGCACTTGCACAGCGGCAGGCTCCGGTTTAGGAGTGCAAGAGGGCACGTTCACAGCAGCAGGCCCTGGTCGAGGAGTGCAAGAGGGTACGTGCACAGAAGCAGTCTCCTCCTCAGTTCCTCTGGAACCTCCTCTTCACTTTATTTCTGACTTCCACCTACAGGCTTCTCTCCTGATGTTCGAGGAAATATCAAATTTCTTGTCTCCACTTGTTTCTTTCTCACAGGTCGCAATTGATTGATATGCCTCTTATACACGACGCCCTCGCAACTTATAAGGTAGTGACGGTAGCTCAATAATTTCAAAATGGTACCTTTTTACCGTTTAGGTCCAGTTGCATAGTTGCGGAAATATACCTCGCAACCTGTAGTAAACTGCTCCTTCCTTCTTACGGCCTCATTAAATACCTCTCGCGGATTTCCCATCTTGGTATTAAATTCGATAATCTTGATCTTAAACTTCTCTTAATTAGCAGTTCCGCGGAGGAATTCCTTTATTGCAGTTTGGGGGAATGCTCTATGAGCAAATAGGAATCTTTGTAGATTCGTCTCTAAATCATCCTTCCTATTATTCTTTCTCAAAAGGTTTTTAAACTCTCTTACATATCTCTAAGCTAAACCATTTGTACTAGGATTATACGGACTGGTCTTAGTGTGCCGTATACCATTCATTTTGGTAAATTGCTCGAATTCACCGGAGACAAACTGTCTTCCGTTATCTGTAACCAAAAATTAGGGCAATCCAAATCTGGCAAAAATTTCTCTAAGATGATTTATAATCGTTTTGCTGGTAATATCTTTGATGATAAAAATGTCTTTCCACTTTGAGTATGCGTCCACGAGAACCAAAAACATTCTTCCAATGAACGGACCCGCTAGATCAAGATGAAGTCGATGCCACGGTTTTTCGGGCAAATCCATTCCGAGATGGTAGCCGGAGGCATGCTTGCCGATTCTTGGCATACTCTACATTCTCTAGTTAACTCCTCGATGTTACTGCCTATGCCTGGCCACCAGAAAATACCGTCTGGCAATCATCTTCATTTTAACAAACCCCATGTGTTTTTCATGCAAGTCATTTAAAATTAAAGATCTTAATTTTTGGGGAATTACCACTCTTTCACGCCATTGAAGACAACCAAAATCCAAACTTAATTCCTCATTGATCTTATAATGAGGAGCTAGTGGGTTTTCCCTCGGTACCCTTTTGAATTTCCACACACACACAGTTGCCTTCTCTAACATTCCTTAATACTATAGACAGTATTTTATCTTGGGGCGTCTCATATGCCACCTCCATAAAAGAGAACGGTACCTCATTCAACTTCCTGAGAAGAAGTACCTGGTCTTCATCAAGAGACTCCCTGACACTCGATTCTAAAGGAAGACGTGACAATGCGTCAACATTGGAATTATCACTAGTTTTTCGAAATTCCACAGTATAATTAAATGCAGCTAATTTTAAGAACCATCTTTTAATTCTGGATGCTGCACATATAGGAATTGGTTTATGAGGTGAAAATATATGAATTAAGGGTCGGTTGTCTGTGACCAATACAAATTTTCGTCCCAGTAAGTATTGTCTGAATTTCTCAACGCCAAAAGTTATGCTCAACGCTTTCTTTTCTAGTTGAGAGAAACGTTTTTCCGCTTCAGTTAATGTTCTAGAAGCAAAAGCTATAGGGCATTCTTTCTTTCTATCATTCTATGACTCAGAATTACGCTTAGTCCATTAATAATGATTTACATTTTTAAAATAACATTCGATATTCTTTCGTCCAATTCCATCTACAATTTTTATTCAAAGGTTGATAGAATGGCGCTAAAATGTTTGCTATATTCTTTATGAATCTATAATAATAAATTAAGAGTCCTATGAAAGATCTTAATTGCGAAACATTTAGGTTCAGGCGCCTCTATCACTGCTTTAATTTTATTTTCTAAGGGATGCAGTCCATATTTATCCATTTTAAACCCTAAATATTCCACCGATTTCTTTTTAAATTTACATTTATATCTGTTTAACTTTAAACCTTTTTCTAGCAATCATCTAAACACTAGATCAAACTTTTGTTCATGATCTTCAAAGTCTTTTCCTGCAACCAAAATATCATCTATGTAGCAGGCCACACCTGGCAAATCAGCAAATAGACCTTCCATAATCCTCTGAAATTTATTTGGTGCTACCGCTACGTCATATGGTAGTCTTTTATAAGAAAACAACCTCTTTGTTGTGTTTATATCAACAACAGATTTGGCTTCTTCCGCTAACATTACTTGTAAGTAAGCCTGTGATAGGTCTAGAGTCGAAAGTACGGTGCTTTTAGAAAATTTTGAAAAGATCTCATCGATTGATGGAAGGGGGGATACCTATCTAATTCTATTACTTTATTAGCTGTACATCTAAAATCACCACATATACTTACGCTACCATCCTTTTTAAATACTGGTACTATTGGAGCGGTCCAATATGCATGAACTATAGGTTCTAATATGCCAGAATTCACTAAACGAACAATTTCATTCTCTACTTTTTTTTAGAGAGAAAGGTAAACTTCTGGCCTTACAAAACACAGGAGTCACATCCTTTTTTAAATTAAAATTTATTTTAACATCCTTTAGACAGCCCAAATCTTTGTTAAACAAATCTGCATATCTATCAATCAAACTTTTTCTATTATATTCATTATTTAAATTTTTAATGCTAAATAATCTAGAATAAAATCAAGTTCTAGCTGTTTAAGCCATTCTCTTTCTAACAAAATCACCTGGATTTTTCATTTACAACTATTAATCGTAAATATTGGTTGGCTTCTTTTACAAAAACATTTCTTTGCCCTATATTCTCTATTGATTTACCACAAAAGGATTTTAATTTTAAATTTGTTGGAAATAATTTTTTACCTTGCCAATAAATCTTATAAATATCTTTAGGTATTAACGTAACTGGACTTCCTGTATCTATTGTAAAGCACAAATAATAATCATCTACTGTTAAATTTATTGTGGCATCAGTTTCGCCCTGTACAGAATATATAGAGTCCTCTTGTACAAATTTACATCCCCACATTTTTTTACTAGCTTTGCAGACCCTACTTAAATGACCTAGCTTTTTACATTTTAAAACAAGTCTTTGTTCTATGAGGGCAAACAGAGGCCACGTGTGAATGTCTTTCACCACATCTATAACACATTATTTCTCCCCTTTGCCTGAAAGGTCTATGCTGCACCATACTATTATTGGACTCACCCTTTTTATCTTTTCCATGGGGGTTGGTGGAAGGCTGGTTAAACCGTTTGGTTTTCGACCACTACGACCCGGGTTCGAATCCCGCATTGGACACTTTTTTCTGTTTAAAAAATAAAATGCTCCAATGGCCCCCGATTCTTGCAAAAGTCCAACCCCACCAGCGAGTGCAAGTAACCAAACGGGGCTCTGGCACATTTGTAAGTGCAAAGTCGAACTGCTTTTCACATGTGTAGACATGTGGTGCGCTTACAGTAAAAGCAGTCGCTAACTACCCACCATGATTATCATGGCCTGTACCATGTGTACTAGGGATAAGCAAAAAAAAAATCTTTTCCATTCACAGGGGATATCTTGGCCACTAATTCATCTTGTAATTCTCTTGTATTTATCTCCGCCATTTCGAACGAGATCACCACTGCAAAACTTTATCCAGGGTGACATCGTTGTTTTATTGTAGTAGCTTCTTTTGCGGGCTTTCCAACTTGATTCCAGCCACAAAACGGTCTCGCATCATGGTTCCCAGCATATCGCCGAAATTACAATTTATTGCTAAATGTTTCAATTCTCCAAGATATTCCGAAATTGATTCTCCTTCCTGTTGAATTCTCTTTAAAAATCTGCATCGCTGTGGTATCACTCTCTTCTTTGGATCCAAATGTAGCTTAATTCTTTGAATGATAGTATCATAGGGTTGATCTTTCATTAGACCAGGAAGAAAATGTCGTTTCCCTGCTTCAAAGTTTCATAATCTGGTAGCGAGGTAAAAATCAGCACTTTAATCTCCTCCTTCAGATGCCAAAAAGTAAGCCTCAAATTTTTGTACAAAAAGATCGAAGTGTCCTCCACTGGGCTATAGCATCTAAAAGGTACTATTAACTTTGAAATTGTCATGCTGATATTTTCTATTCTTTTGTTTTCTTGATCCAGATAGTTTTAAAAAAGTAGTTGTTATACTTGCATAGACGCTGAGGTCATATCCAGGAATACGGCCGTTGTCTTCTTTGGCGGTTTTTCCTAGAAATCTATTATTCATTGACAGAAGCAGAACAGTTTATTAGTTGTACAGTGTCTGGATCTTTAGAAAGTTTGGTAGAAGTCTATTTTATTATTGTTAGTGAGCCAGACTATGAGCCTAGAGTGGATAATTCATTCTGTTATTTTACAAAGTATGCTGGTAAGAGCAATTGGCCGATAGTTCTTGCATTCCTTGGCATCTTTGTTTGGTTTCAGTATTGGCACTATAATTGATATCTTCCAATTCTTTGGTAGTTTACCAGTTTGTCATAAAATCTTCAGTATTCGTAGGAGTTGATTTTTAGCTTCGTCTCCAAAGTGTTTAATCATTTGACCAAAGATTAGAGCATCACCAGGTGACATCTTGGATTTAACTTTCCTATTGATGAGTTTAGCTCATTCAGTGTGAAGTCTCTCGAGTAAATATCTTATTGATGGTAATTTCTTGCTTGTTTAACCAACCTGTTTACATTATTTTTTAGAGTCCTGCCTTCATTCGTATAGCTGAGTCTTTTAAGTGCTTGAAAGATATTCAGCAATTATTTCAGCCATCTGTTTGTTGGTTCTCGCTATTCATATCGGTTAGAGTATTGGAGGATTAGTGTTGGTTTTGATTGTTTTATAACACTAATTATATTCCAGTGATGGCTTTCCTTTTGTGGATCCATTTTTTTCGCAGAATTCTGCCCGTTTTTCTCTCTCTCTTGTTTGAATATCCAAATTTCTTGTTCTATTTTGTGACTAATTTCAATGAGTTCCTTTATGATTTCTTCTGTTTTATTTGTTTTAAGAAGTTCATTGATATTGTCTCTCTCTGCAATCATTGCCTCGATATTGTGGTTCTTCCAGTAAGGTATCCACAGGTGTTTACGTCTACCTCTAGGTATCGATGCTTTTGCAGCTTTGGATATGTTCGAAGATAACTTTTCCATTTTTTTGTCAATCGTTCTGTGATTTAATTCATCGTTGCACAGTTCTTCAAACTTTTCTGTGAATTTTTTCCAGTGTTTTTTTATTCTGTTGGAAATTCTCAATTTTGAATTTTAGGGTTGTTAAAGTTGGTCTGTGGTCACTGATTGCACTTTTCAGAATTTTCCATTGTGCTGTGGGTGCGATGTTGTAATTTATCGCTGTGATGTCTATTGCGGATTCTGTGCCTGTGAACATGGATAGATAGGTGTTCTTTTCGTTATTTAACGGTGTAAGGTCGAGGTCGGTTAGCATGTCCTCAACCTGCTGACCTTTGTTATCCTGGACAGGTGATCCCCAAGTTGGTCTTTCGGCGTTAAAATCACCAAGTATGATTGCGATATCCGAAGACGCTTCACTTAATGTCTCTATCAGGGCTGTATTGATGCTAGTATTATCGTGGTGATAAACATTTATGATTGGAATTGTTTTATCTGTAAGATAGATTTCTATTGCCTGAGCTTCTGTCGTGCTTTCTCTAGGCTTACTCTGATTATAGGCGATTTCCTTAAATTTGATTTCTAGAGTTTTTATCAAAACGGCAAGTCCTCCTCCGAATTTTCCCGGTCTGTCCATTCATAGTGTTGAATAATCTTTGATATTGAATCTCAGATTCTGATTCAATTTTGTCTCCTTAGGACAAGTAATATGTACATTGTTGTCACAGAGAAGACAAGTCAGCTCTTTATTTTCCTCTGGGTACCATTTATATTGAGTTGTAGTAGATTGAATTGTGTCCTCGTAGTAGATTTCTCATCATGAGCTCGAGCTGCAGCTCCTGACCCGGCTGTTACCACGGACGCGGTAGCATTACTGGAGATATCAGTTTTGCTCTTCATTTGAAAATGGGTGCCGTTGCAACGTTAGTCATCTTGGAAACGAACCAGAATTTGGTCAAATATTCCAAGGGTCCAGGGGGGGCCGCAAGGAGGTGTGGTCAGTCTTCTCCCCTTCCCCCTGGAATGCCGTCACCACAGGATAAAGAACTCTTGGTGAATTTTTTTAATTGTGATTCAGAATCTGCCACTGAAGCTTTACGAGCGTTTCGTTCCTTTAAAGATATTCGAAGCGGTAAAGGACCAATGAGTTGCTACTTTCTAAAGCGATTGATTAAAAGTTTTGAGGAAACTGGATCTCTGGAAGCAAAACTTCGGAGCGGAAGACCATCGACATGCAAGTCAGTGGCTGTTACGGTTTTGCAGAATGCTGAAGCTATTGAAACGTTATCCACGTATGGAGAAGTAAGTGCTAGACAAGTTTCTCGACAAATGGGGATTTCGTATGGAACAGTTTGGAGAGAACACACATTTATAATTTTTCTATAAAAATACCCTAACAAAATTCAAAGTTTTCACGAGTTGAAAGTCAGCGATTTTGAGAAGCGTCAAGAATTCGCTGCATGGGTTTTCCGGCAAATTGATATTGATGAAAACTGGCTGTCAAATGTTCTAAGAACAGATGATGCTCAATTTTATCTAAAGGGAGAATTTAACATTCAAAACTGCCTCATTTTGGCAACAGAAAACCCTAGGATTTTTACAGAAATACCACTTCATCAGCCCAGAGTTACAGGTTTATGTGGGCTCACTTCTTCTTTTATTATTGGGCCATTTTTATTTGAAAAAATCAATGGAAGAACTTTTAAAACCGTTTTTGTAACTGGTGAACGTTATGTTAAACTTTTGAGAGAAAAGGTTATTCCCATATTGCAGGACAGACAAGCACTAAGCGAAATAACATTCATGCAAGATGGAGGACCTCCTCATATCTCCCGCGGTGCCAAACAATTGCTGAAGGATACGTTCGATGAAATTCGTTGATAAGTCGCCACTTTATATACCAGTGGCCTCCAATATCACCAGACTTGACGCCTTAAAATTTCGGTTATGGGGGTAGATTAAGTCGCGTTTTTATCGATGCCGGCCTACCACATTGGCTATGTTGAAGGCTTCTATCAGATGGCACGTTTTATAAATTTCAACTATTTTATTGTGACCATTCTGTCATCTATCGTCTGCAGACGGTGTTTGCGAATGAAGGGCGCCACATTGAGCAAGGATTGTGACCTAATACAAGAGAGTAGGCAGTTACCTCTTGTGTTATATTTTGCAGCTCTTTGTTTTGGGTTATGGGAATAATAAATGCTGTCCTCACATCTTGACTCTTTTTTTTTCTGTAAACAGTAATAATTTTGTTAGTAGTCCAGTTAAATAGTCAAGAAACTATACATTCCTTATAGCAAGAAATCCTATTAGTAGTGCCATCATAATTTTTGATACTATATTAACATTTCAAAAATCGTGTATTGATATCAGTAGTTATTTTCGAACATTCACTCTATTTCACAAAACTCCATCTAAAATATAAATATTTTTGCTACATGTTTTAATTTGCATATACCTATTTTACATATCTCAGATTGTATTTAAAAATCGCCAACCAATTCTTCTAACTTTTGGCGAAATGGTTTTTTATCAATTTATCGTTTGATATTATTAGGGTTCTTTCCTGGTATTCAAAAAGGAAAAATACGTGTCGTAAAGTTATATTTTGCAATTTATCAAACAATTTGGCCGCTGAATCGCTGATTCTAGTAGAGCGCCATCTAGCTAATAAAGTTGTAACTAAAATCAATTTCGAATTTTTCATTATTTGCTATAAAAAATCCCATTGCATCCTGAACACAATGGTGTTTACCGCATTGCTCTAGCGCAAATATTCGCGGAGTTATTAATTTTTAAAGTTGTGCGGACTTTTGGATCACCCTGTATATATATATATGTTATATGTTATATATGTTATATATATAAATATATGTGTGGAAGCAATGGTCGCCTCTCTTGTCAAAATAAACGTCAGAATCTGACGCCATCTATTGTCCGTCGCCGCAAATAGCAGCATCGGGTCGGTGACAAAGCCACAACACCAACTTTGGCAAACTGATAAGCGTCCACCTAGAGACCATGGTTTCGGGCTAATGGCCCTCGTCAGTCTAGGGCGGACTTTATTCCATGAGATCCACATGGGATCTAATGTAATCCTTACAATCTACCAAAGAGGTGTTTTGCTGGCAATGTGGCTGGGCCAAATCTATTGGCAAAACATAGATGGAGAATTTGCCGGGAGGAAATTAATCCATGGAAGCAATGGTCGCCTCTCCCGTCAAAATAAACGTCAGAATCTGACGCCATCTATTTACCGTCGCCGCAACTAGCAGCATCTGGTCTCTAGGTGGACGCTTATCAGTTTGCCAAAGTTGGTGTTGTGGCTTTGTCACCGACCCGATGCTGCTAGTTGCGGCGACGGTTAATAGATGGCGTCAGATTCTGACGTTTATTTTGACGGGAGAGGCGACCATTGCTTCCATGGATTAATTTCCTCCCGACAAATTTTCCATCTATATATAACTATTATTTTAACGGAAGGATTTAGCATTCTCATTTGAATTTTTTTATTTGTTTCCTTATTTTAATAATATGTTTAAAAATATCGTTTCTTCATACTTTTTTGACTATCTGATATTTAAAGTTGATAATATGCTCAGCTATATTGTTTTATAAATTGCAGAACCCTACCAATACAATTTCCCTAGAAATTTGAATCTGATTATCATGGTCTTGAAGAGCTGGATCATTGAGAAATTTTATATTTTAAATTTAAAAATCGTTTTGTGTGACTCGTTTTTTAAATTTTATTTTCACTATAAATGGGCTGTTTTCCTAATTTAGATAATTTGGTATATTGCGCCGAAGGAAAACAAGAATCTTAATCACGTGATTCGCTAAAATATATTCAATCTATCGAATCAAAAGTGAAGTGAAGAATTAAAATCTAAAGTATCGTGTTTTTGTCATGACTCCAATTTATACAGAGTGGAGCAGGTCATTCGAGTAAACTATAATAGAGAAAAGTCGAATAGAATTTTAATTTTAAGTCAAAATCCAAATACATCATTAAAATCAAAATTGACACAGTACTAGGTATATATATATAAAGTGATACAGTTTCAACATATTTAAAGAAGACTTGGTAATTAGCGATGGCAGACTCGTAGTGAGTGCGGAAGGAATCATAGGCCTTGGCGACGATGACCTCTGCCATTTGGGTCATCAGTGTGTGAACAGCATCCTTGACAGACAGGATGGCAGGGGGAGCTTTATTGACATCTCTCTCAACAACCTGTACATGCAGTCGAGGGGCTGCACTCTAGAGATTTGGAAGGCCATTTATCAGGACTTAAATAACGTTAAGCAGCAATCATTCCTTTACCTTGTGGGCTTAGCTTAGTCCTTTTGTAAGACCCACTTTTTTCCTACGCCAAAATGCAGTTTCAAGGCATTACGATGGTCTCTAGGAAACTGATGTAGAACTCGGTGTTCATATGTTTCTGGGAATTAAACTAATAACACAGGCCTATAATGATGGAAAAATTCAAGAGAAATTTTAACTGAATTATATATTATCTGGTGTGTTGATTTAGAAAATGACCTATATTTCCCCCATCAAGTCAGGATTTTATGTAAAGTAGATCTATATAAATAAAATAGAAATATGGGTTTGTTTGTGTGTTTGTTCCTTATACACTCCTACAATATGTGACCAATCTGGATGAAATTTTCACAGGTTATACAACTATATCTGGAAGGAGCGTGCATTATAGTTTCGAGCCCAGAAAATGCGATTTAGAAACGCACAAAGACTGGACCGATTAGCTGAACTATATGTATTGTTGCTGATTAAAAAAATACAATGAAAACTTTTTATCACATCCCATTCATTTGAAAAATTCAATTTTACCTAGTTTTTAGCGCACAGCATCTTAATATTTACTCCTTTGAATATTCCTTCCTTGCTATAAAACTGAATTTTATGATTAGTTTTTCGCGAAAGCATTTTAACTCGTATGTATATAGAATAAAGAGTTATTTTTCAAATTAAATTGTATTATTACCATTTACCAGTGCTAAACGCGTGCCCCGGGCAATGCCCAGGGTTTGTGTATGAATGTATATAGAATGAGAGTGTATTTAAAACTTTTAATGCGATGTATAAATGCCATATCTGGCTTCGCTCTCCGTGCACGGCATTTAACCGAGTGAATGTTCAACACCAACCTATATTGTTCTGATGAATACGATTTTATTAACACAGAGGTGTCTGACGTCGGACTAGGGGCGGTTCGAGTGCAAAAGAAAACGATGGACAAGGAAAGGTAGTGCCATATATCCTAAACAAATGAGAACTTATTATTCAAACACCGCGAGATATACCGCTTCGCTGGCTATATTTAGTAGTTTAAAAAAGATTCATTATATAAAAATATATGTAAATGATATTACTGTGTCCTATCACAATCATTTTCTGACCTAAAATACACTAATGTGTCTATTTTATTGCCTAAATCGGATTTTCTGGGCTCGAAACTATGATGCGTACTCCTTCCATATATAGTTTTATAACCTATGAAATTTTCAATTAGATTGGTCACATATTGTAGGAGTGTATAAGGAACCAACACACAAACATATTTTATTTTATTTATATAGATAGATTTACCGAAATATCCTGACGTAATGGGGAAATGGTCATTTTCGAAATCAGCACACCAAATAACCAACAAATCAGTTAAAGATTCTTCTCATTTTTCAAAAATTTCAATTTCGCTGGCCTGTGTAATTAATGGCAAAAATGAATATTTGCCTTTAAAAACTAGCGATACTAGACCATAGAACAAATCAAACCAACACGGAGTAAAGCCATCAGATCGGAATAGCGAGGCGGTCAAGAATGTTTTTAAACCAAGAAAACTTTGTCACCGACCCGAGGCCGCTAGTTGCGGCGACGGTCAATAGATGGCGTCTAGTTTTAGACGTCTATTTTGACGGGAGAGGCGACCCTTGTCTCTTTAGATCAATTTCCTCCCGGCAAAATTTCCATCTATAAGAAAAAAGAGGTTATATCACAGTCAGAAGTTGTTCTTCCTACAGGAAATGTATTAAATACTTTGTTGATATAGCGGATCTTCTGAATGAACTCAAAATAAAAAATATTCATGGACCGTATCACAAGATAAGTCATTTCAAGCACACTTCCAGCCTCCAACTGACTGACTTGGTTAAGGTTTATTGACCAACTAGATATGGTCCTCTAACCTAAAAAGTCTCCATCTGCATTGACACAGAGGTGTCTAACCTCGGACATGGGGCAGTCTTAGTGGAAACAATCTATGGACAGGTAGTGCCATATATCCTGAACAAATGATAACTTAATTCAATAAACTAATCCCTTGTATCAATATTGAATGAAATATATCAGGCTTCCAGGGAAAGGTATATTTTCAAAACATTTTAATACAGAGAAATTCTTCTTCCTTATCTCCATTCAATCATATTAGGGTCTGGGTGAAGTAGAATGCCTTTGTCATTAAGACTGGGAGCACTACTCAGTGGCAGGCCGACTTAGCTCCAAAAGAAATGGCTGCCTCTGACATGAGGAACAGACACCATGTGCAGCCACTCCTAACACGGAGTACAAATGCTGCTCATCCCTTACAGGGTACTATCAGCCGGGCCAGCTGAACCCAGGTTTTTAGAGAGCTTGTTACTGCTCCCCCTCCTCCTTTTTCATCCGGGCTTGGGACCGGTAAAGGCGGTGTTATACAGAGAATTTAATTATTCAAACCCTGCAAGAGATAAAAGTTTATCGCAACAGTTTGTGCAATATACAAATTACGGCCTTATCTTTATGATAAGAATTTAAAAAATACCCTACTGGTAGACTAGCTGATCTTGATGTTATGCACAAGTCGGGGGAAACACTTAAAATGCAGATCACCAATCAGGACGAACCTTGCCTGAAACCGAACCTGAAGGTATTTGCGATAAAATGTCCTACAGAAGGATAATAAATAAGAACGGCTTCATTAAAACAATGTTGGAAAGTTCCTTAGTGGTGGCAAGCCTTCCGTCACACATTTTAAGGAAGAAGTCGAATCTTTTCATAAAATGAACCCAAGCCATCGCAATCATTAGCTTATTGTATGTAGCTAATGTAGAAGAAAAAATTATTAAAGAGAATACCATGACCATATTCTCTATGGCCATAGAAGGATCCTAAGAACTACATTCCGACTGAAAATAAATCTCATTAAATCTCCATTACATAGGATGTTTCGTCCTACTAAAAGATATATCACTATCTCATTAGGAGAGTCCGGGTTAAGTACAATTGAGGATCAAAATTCGAAACTATTAAACTATTATAGACGCGTATGATTCTTTTTTTAAAATAAACAATTTCTGCTGTACTTATTGCAATGAAAAATTAATGGGAGGGCCTGACTCATCAGTGGTGAACCCTCCCAACGGTTTCGTCAGTATAATCTACCATACCGCTGTTATATTATTTTAAAAAATAATCATACGCGTCTATAATAGTTTCGAATTTTGATAACAGATGGCGCGCTAATGCATCATAATACAATTGAGGATAGGTAGTGAAAGAGAGTTTGAAAATAAAATTCAGAGTCAACGACATAATATAAAATTGAACAGCGTTTTTATAATGTCATAGAAGGTAGCTATGCATGAGTGTGTTGTATGTAAAGTAAAATTTTAAGAATCATACAAAGAATTAAATTTGAATGGTTTCTCCAATCAAATGTGTCGAGTAATTAGGTTGGATTGAGATATAATTGATACAATTCTGTTGAGCAGAAAAGTGGATAAAAGTATCTGTGTATATTAATATTATTGGAGAGAGTTATTGAACATTATATCAATATCATTGTTTTTTTATTATCAATATCACTCATATATTTTACATACATATATGCATAAGACAGCAAAATTTTACAAAATTATGCAAACATTTGTGAATCATTTAAAATTTATTGTTGTTCTTTTAAAAAAATGATAAATAATACTTATAAATAATGATACATATAATATATAGAAATATAAATTTATTATCTCGTCCTTTTCACTATATTTTTGTCTTTCTCTCTTCCAAAAGCTGTAATAATGATAATTAATAATGATGAATTATTATAAGCATTTTTTCATCCTTTTCAAAGCGATGATGGTGTTTAGTAATACTGATTTCTTATAATAATATTTTTCTTCTTCTCTCATAAAAAAAATCAAAATTCCCCCATGTGAGTTTTTTATCCTTTAGAAGGCTCATATGTTTAATTTTTAATTATGATTTTATTTTAGAAAATACAAGAATATATTAGACCTTTCTAATATATATATCATTATGGCATGGTAATTTTGATTTCTTGCCGCACGCATACACATATCTCTTTCTTCATATCTATACACACACACACACACATACAGCTTTATTAAGACCACCGGTCTTATACAGATTCATCACAGAAAGGAAGCAAAGATGAGCTCCTATACTCCAGGCAGCGCAGAGTCCAACAGCCTCCGGGTCTGACGCATGTCTAGTGGCCACAGAATCCACCGTACATAGGTTAGCGTATCACTGAAAAGGCGAGTTTGGAATCAGCCGCGTTTTAATCTTCGCTTTCCTCATCCAAATGGACCACGGCATTCAGAGATTCTATTAATCTCCTCCGAACGGTGAGACCTGCGGTCTTGTAGAATTTGTATAAATAGAAGAGAAGACCTTGATCAAACATCATTGTATTCATCCAGTTATATATTTGTTGACTGTCGGATTGAGACAAGGATAAATCACCAAAGAGTTATTTTCTCTGATTCTCCAAGCAAAAGCAACCAAATATTATATGTGTGGGATGGTTCCGTGCGTGTTGGTGTGGCTTGTGGTCGCCACATATGCATGATTTCATAATCTATTCTGCTCTTACATAGATCACAAGTTAAAGGACTTCAAACCTATATCCATATAAAAAAAGGATAGAGTATACAATACTGTATTGGAGACCTAGTATAAAAGGAAACTTCCTTCTTAATGAGAGAGATGTCTTTAAAAAAAATACAAATAGTTTATATAAAAGATATTTTACTATTTTTTCTATATATCTCTCATTCTAAGTTATCAATACAATCCGTTTTTTCACACTTACATGTATGGATTTCATAAAAAAAACATTTGAAGCCTATAAAGGAGTGGTTAATATTACTTCAAATAAGGATGAAAATTAATAATTACTTTATAGATATATCATCGTAATTTTCTTTATATTTATAATGCATCATAATTTCTATCTCTCTTTATACAAATTAAAACTTTCCCGAGGGGGTCGGTGGAAGGATGGTCTAAACCGTTGGTTTTCGACCGCTACGACCCGGGATCAAATCCCGCTTTGGGCACTTTTTTTCTAATTAGAAAAAAAAAAACTTCAATGGCCCCCGATTATTGTAAAAGTCCAACCCCACCAGCGAGTGCAAGTACTCAAATGAGGCTCTGGCACATGTGTAAGTTAAGAAAAAAGGCATTTCCTGATCGTGCAAATGAAAGTTGCTGATGGCTTGCGCCATCTATCGTAATAAATATCACAACTAATCGTTGATTTTTCAATTATTCCAGAATTTCCCAAATACCGTTTATTGATTAATCAAGAAAAGCTAACCACGTACGCGTTACGGGCTGTTGGCCCTCGTCAGCGTGGTGCAAGCTGTAACTCAACGACCAAAAAGGCTGGTCTTTGAGGCATCCTGAAAAATCATGAAACAGGTATTTAGACCGGAAGGGCGTGAGAACGCCAATCAATGTGAAAAATAGTACAAAAAGTTCTCACGCCCTTCCGGCCCAAATACCTGTTTCATGGTTTTTCAGGATGTTCTAAAGACCAGCCTTTTTGGTCGTTAAGGTACAGCTTGCACCACGCTGACGAGGGCCAACAGCCCGAAACGCGTACGTGGTTAGCTTTTTTGGTTGATCAAGAAACTGTATTTTGCCAATTATGGAATAATTAAAAATCAACGATTAGTTGATATTTATTCCGATAGATGGCGCAAGCCATCAGCAACTTTCAGTTGCACAATCAGGAAATGCCTTTTTTCCTAATTTATCTACCTGATCCAAGTACAAATCCACTTTAGTGCTATTTTTCACATTTGTAAGTGCAAAGTCAAACTGCCTTTCACATGTGTAGACATGAGGTGCACTCACAGTAAAAGTAGTCTCCAGCTACTACTCATCATGGTTATCATGGCCTGTACTACGTGTACTTAGGGATAATTGAAAAAAAGCCCGTTTCGCGGTAAATTCATGTATCAGTTAGGAAAAGGGCATCTCCTTATCGTGCAACTGAAAGTTGCTGATGGCTTGCGCCTTCTATCGGAATAAATATCAACTATTCTCGTTGATTTCTTATTATTCCAGAATTGGCCAAATACCCATTCTTGATTAATCAAGAAAAGCTAGCCACGTACGTGTTTCGAGCTGTTGGCCCTCATCAGTGTGGTGCAAGCTGTACCTCAACGACCAAAAAACTGGTCCTTCAGGCATCCTGAAAAATCATGGAACGGGTAGTTAAGGCCAGAATTACGTGAGACCGCGACACAATGTGAAAAAAATAGTACAAATGTGATATTGTACTGGGATATGGTGGATGGTTTTAGGCTAATTTTTAGAAATTGCCATTTCATTTCCAAACATGCAGATGTAAGTATAAAAACTCAACATAACATGTCGTATAATGAAGTCACATATAGAAAATGTATATACTATAAATATGTTTTTATATAATCTGTGAAAAAAGATATATATAGAGAAAGGTGGCTAATAAGTCATTGGCTCTCTAGTATTGTATGAATTTTGATTTTTTTTTTTAGCATCTTTTTAATTAAATGTTTTTCGAGCTTTCGGGATAACGTCCTTATACAGGAAAATTGATTAAAAATGAAACTTAAATATGCTATGGCAAGTTATATGTACATTATAAAATTTACATAATATGCTGTTTTTTAACCTATTTTAGAATTCGTTTACTTTATTATCTAAAAAAAAACAAATAAATATAATAAAACCAAGAACAAATCCAGAGCTGATTTTCTTGCATAATTTTTTTGTCTAGCTTTCGGAATTACATGTCCCTTCAACAGGGACAACTGTTTCTCCTGGTGAAGGACATGTTAGACCAAAAATAGAGAAATAAAATTGTTCAAGAAACTTAGCCCTGGATGCTTTTTTAATTTTATTAAATTATAAATAAGGGGATGAATGTTTAGTTATGTAATTTGCTGTGTCATTCCGAGGTTTGTATTTCTTAATTTACCATGTGACAATATATATAATAATTTCATGCCTGTCAGTTTGAACAAACCATCAGAGCCGCATCACGCGACTTCCCCGTTTCCAAAGACCAACTTATTCATGACGCGGTTATTTTAAATTTCTAATTCTGCCAAATCTTTCCAGACACAAAGAGTTGGCATCTTTGGAGTCAATATTTGATGGTTACGATTCAAATACCTTGGAGTTAAAATTGAAAACTTAAAATTCAAATTAAAGATAAAATAATCTGTTATCAATATAAATAATTTTTTAAACAAATATTCCATGTGTGTTATAGAGATATTTATAACCCAGGTTCTGGAGCATGTTATATATTTGTTGTGTATAAGTATATAATGTGTTTTTACATTAAATACATTTTGCAAAGAGTCTTTATATATTTAACATTTTAAAAATGCAAAAAAAAACAATAATTTTCTAAGTAAATATTGTATGGAGATAATTTTCTCTTAAGTAATGCACATTTGATTGAAGAGAAGATTAAGTAAATGTGTTAAACGATATTTGAAATAAATAAATCTCTATCTCTGAGCGGAGATATTTCAAATTATTTTACTATTTTTGTTCAAAATATTCTCACTTTTTCATCACACTTAAAATCGTCTTATGATATTTTCAATAAAAATGACAATTTATATTACTTCTTAGACCATGGTGTATAAAGATAAAATTCTCAAATTGATACGAATTAATAGTATTAAAATATCATTAAAAATTAATAATAAAATTATAAAAATAAAAATAGTAATAGAAACAAAAATAGTCAAATTAATAGTAAATGAATTAAATATTTAAAAATTAGACAAATATATATTATTCTTTTATCGATATACATGTCTGTGTGTGTTTTTTTTTTTGAACAATTAGTAACAATGATGTTGATTATGTCAACTGTTATTAATCAAGACGAAGTTGTTAATTTCCCAACGTAATTCTTGAATTCACTCGATTTTCCAGGAATTCCACTACAAATTTTAACATTGAAAATTGCCCATCATATTTTATTAAACATCAATCCACCCACGACCTTTTGCAAGGGTACAAGACTTTCGGGGGAAAAGATTATGAACAGTGTCATCGAAGCTGTAATTTTGAATGAAATATCCAAGGGCATCTTTTGCCACGTATTCCACCGATTCCAAAATATATGTCATTTGAATTTAAACGTTTGTAGTTTTCTGTAACAATCGTTTTGCATCAGCCATAAAATGTGAGGAGTGGATTTGACAATCCATTCTTCTCACTCTGGACAACTTACTGCATGTAGCCAGCTCACGTGTCAGAGAATTCGGTTTATTCGTGTACGCACCAGACGAAAAAAAAAAGCAAAAATTGTCTTCTCGCAAGAACTCGAATAAATATCGTGAGCTGAGTCGATTTCAAATTTCTTCATCTTAGATCACAGCAACGCGCGACAGTTAAGCTACAATAACTAAATTTATATTTAAGATAAAATGACATTCAAATACAGTCCAATATACACTCATGAACAAAACTTAAGGAAGTTGTACCTTTTAACATGCGAGAAAACAATAGAAAAAATAAAAAGGTCAGGTGCTGATATTAAAAATAATGAAGGCAAATCCTGACCAAAAGCACATGTGCTTTTTAGATGGCAAAGCGCCATCTAGTGGAGCAAAAAAAAACTAAACATTTATTTAACTTACTCCGTGATATTTGGCCAACCCAATTTCTCGCGGCGCTCGTCAGCGTGGAGCAGTTTGGCCTTAAATACCCATTTCTTGGTTTTTCAAGAAGCCTCTGGGACCAAAAATATTTTTTTTGACTCAGTGGTACAGCCTGCTCCACGCTGACGAGCGCCAACAGCGCGAAACGCCTTTCGTGGATGGTTTTTCTTGATTTATCAAGAAATTGGGTTGGCCAAATATCACGGAGAAAGTTAAATGAACGTTTAGTTTATTGTTGCTCCACTAGATGGTGCTCTGCCATCTAAAAAGCGCATGTGCTTTTGGTCAGGATATGCTTTCATTACTTCTAACATGTATATCGGAATTCAGACAATAACTCTGAACGATATTTGACGCACAGTGATCTTTATTGAAAGCAAACGAAATACCCGTATGAACAAAATTTCTTTTGTCTCCTTCAAAAAAAAAAAAAGTCCAGGGACATCAAAGCCTTAACACTTCCTCAAATTTTGTTTATGAGTATAAATAACGTAAAAACTAAATAGAGTGAATAGACTGTTTTAAAAGGCTTTTTTATTCTATTTGCACTCGTGATGCACACAAAGGTACTCAGTCAAACAGTGGTTACTTAGCCAGGTGATGTACCGGTGTTCTAGTAATACTTTTATTTATTGCCACGTAGGAAATTAGGGAAGACATCTTCGGGATGACACAGCAAAATATTTAAGGCAAGAACAAACTATGAATGATAAACAAAAGATAAGCAATGAAGGAAGTTTACAGAGTATAAAAATATGAACATAAAAAAATATTCTGTTAATACAAGTGTAAAATAATAAATACTTCTCTCGCTACAATATCATCGTATTACCACAGTTATAGCGATTAAATATATGTGCATGTGTGGATTTTATACGCACACCATGCCTCTTGATTAAATATTAATAAATTATTCTTAACCCATTCTCACTGGTTCTTTTTTTGCTTGTCCTGTTCACGTGGTACAGGTCATGATAATCCATAGTGGGTAGAAGTAGGCGACTGTTTTTACTGTAAGTGCACCACATGTCTACACATGTGAAAAGCAGTTCGACTTTGCATTTACCAATGCACCAGAGCCCCGTTTAGTTACTTGCACTCGCTGGTAGGGTTGGACTTTTGCCTGAACCAGGGGCCATTGGAGCATTTTTTTATCAGAAAAAAAGTGTCCAATGCGAGAATCGAACCCGAATCGAAAACCAACGGTTTAGACCATCCTTCCACCGACCCCCATTCTCACTGTAATAATTACAAACCCAGAATATACTTTTCAGAAATATTTATTTTCATATATTAGGGTCATATTAGTGCCACGTGGAAAATTAGGAAAGACAAACTTCAGGATGACACAGTAATTTATTTAAGGTAAGAACAAACTATAATTTATAAAATACAAGATAATCAAAGAGGGAAGTTTCCAGAGTAACAAAATATAAATATCAAAATTGGTACTCTGTTAATAAAATAATAAATACTTTACAACAATAGTAATTACTTTATAAATGCATTTTTGTCATCATAGCTATTAATGATATTCTTTAAAATTTGTTAAACACAATATTCTTTGGGAGGAATTATCCATTCTGGAAAAAACCCGCGCTCGTCTATATATATAAAATTGAATGTCTGTCTGTCTGTCTCTCTGTCTGTCTGTCTGTCTGTTTGTCTGTACTCTATAGATTCAAAAACCATACATCCAATCGCCGTGAAATTTTGGGATATTATTAGTTATATCACCGGGAAGGTTTTTGAAAAAATAATTTCATGAATATCTTGAATATCCTTAGAGTTATTTGCAGATTTGTAGATTTAACTCGCAAGCAGCGCCCCCATTGTGACGATGATAACAAGTTTTCTTATCACTAAGTTTGTTATCTTAAATATTATTCATCAAAAGTAAAATTATCTCAGGATGACACGGCAATGTGACACGGGAAAAAATGTTCACTAGATAAAACTATGATTTTCTAATGTAGAAAATTAGGAAAGACAAAATTCAGGATGACACGGCACACAGGGACCGGGAAAAAATGTTCACTTTATGGAGAGATTCAAATTTACGAGTTTCAAATTATCAAAATATATCTTTTTTTTTTAAATATTTTTTTAGAGAATTGTTTTAACAAATGTTCGCTAGACAAACCTTTACTCGGGTAAAACCTCGGGCGAAGCCGGGTACGTCCGCTAGTCATTTATAAAATTGAGTCTGGCAAATGTGCCAGGGAGGCTTGTGATAGGATTGAGATTAAAATAAACATTCCTTATACAGTAGAACCTCCCTGTAGAGGACACCTAGTTGCAGAGCCAAAGTGTCTATTAGGGAGAGGTGTCCTCTTACCGGAGAGTTGGCTAAATTGTAAAAATGGCAATTTTGCAAATGAAAACTGTCCTTTGTGGAGAGGTGTCCGCTAGCGGGGTGTCTGTTAAAGGGAGGTTCTACTGTATATAAATGGGATCATTATGATAGAGTACATCTGTGTTTTAAGATAGTCAAGATATTGAGAATGTAAGGATTGTGTCAGCATGTTGATAAAAAAAAGGTACTCATATACCATTTATCTTGATAAAGCTGAGAATAATTAGCAGATCAATGGTTTTTGGTCTAGATAGGTTTGTAATGCGGACTCTAAGAATTTTAAAAAATCTATTGCTCAGGAATAAATATTCTACTAGACTTCATGTTGTTGCTCAGTAATTTTGTAACCAAAGTTATTTGTTTAGATTTGGATTAGAGAATGATGAAGATAGTTGCGTAAAAATTATGTTTTGCGTTTTTAAACAATTATCTGTTTAATATAAATATGTAAGTAGAGCTTTTGCGTGCAGTGCTGTTTGTATCTCTGGTTAACGGCATGGTTGGAAAAGATCAATATTATTGCAATCAAAGTGCAAAGGTCCGTTCTCGGTGAAGTTGTACATTTATTTGCCAAAATCATAGGAAGCACATGGTATGATTGCTATTGTGTGTGCAAGCATATTATAACTCTCTCTATATTCTCTATATATAAACTATATATACAAAATAAAATATAAATGAAAATTTAATATGATATAAAATATATATATGGAGTAAGCGCTATAGAGTTTCCTGGAAGTATTTTTGAAATTCAAACATCCAACCATAGGAAGATTCTGGCGGACGAGAAAAGACCTGCCATAGAGAGTTGAGGAATTTCCAAGAGTCTTTGAGACGGTTTAGAAAGGAGGATTGTTGCTTCCAAGGCTTGCCCCACAAGGCTGGCGCCATTGTTACTGCTGCACTGGACGGCCTTGATCTGTTTGCCTGAGGTCGTGGCGGGGGCGATTGCCTCGTAATCCGGGCCGCATCTTCCATAATCCCATTGTCTTCTTCCGCGTTCCTCCGGCATAGAGGAGGATACATGGAAGGAACTAACATGCCTACCTGCCTATATTTATAGAGTTATTCACGCCAAGCCAATTTATTTCTGTTAGTTCATGCTGATATTGTGGTGCAAACGAATGCATCAGTTAAGAAATTATACCAATAAATGTTTTGTAAGGATATACTAAACAAAACCTATTTTCAAGTAAATGCCACAAATAGATTATTGTGTGTGTACGGCAACAATTGTAGGGAAGATTATATGGACTATTCAATTAAAAATATAAAATTCGTTCTAAGTTTTCACCATATACGCTATAATATGGAAATTAACATTATATAGAGTGCGAGGTAGACAGCAAGAAAATGCATCTCTCTTCAAAAGTATCTTCATCACTTTCTTCAAAATCAAAATACAAAGAATAAACTTCAATGTCCATAGAAAATGCAGAGCATTCTGAACCGGGGAAGCCATTTTTATATAGAAATAAAATAGAAACAGAAATTTACAATACAAAGGATAGACAACACAGCTAACGTGTAGAGGCAAGCCCAGAAGTCGGGAGGGAAGTGATAAAAATAGCCAGCCACCACACCCACCCCCACTAGTGGCCCCACAAGGAAGTAACGATGGATCGACACCCCGGAGCTTAAAGCTTACATACTCGGCGGCATCCATTGTCTATTTGCCATTTACTCGTCAATACTATTAATGTACAATCGTTAGTTTGCTCGATTGAAGCATGTTAGTTCTTAAATTTTGGCGGCCAATGAATGAACATGCGAAGCTGGAGTGCATCTTGACTGAAAGAATTGGAAGGCATGTAGAATTTCAATATCAGGTCATTTAAAATAATGTCATTCCGTCTACCAATATCAATAATAACAATGCCTTGTAAACAGGTTCGCACACAATATGCTCATATGCCAGCATTTGAAAGACAAGTAGGTGTGTTAAATCCAGCAGCTGGTTGGTCTAATCGGAGGAATCGCTCGATATTTGGATAAAATCGATATACTATCAGATGATGTTGGCAGGAATGACTGAACCATGGCCGAACTCAGCGTCGAGAAGGTAATGGTCGACATAAGAGTTGACCGAACGTAAGGCCCGAGATATTCTCCCACCCCCAGAATCGCCGCGTTAATAACGACCTGACGTGTAACTGGTGTAAAAGTGACAGCAAAAATCCTTAATAAACATCTGAGAGAACAGGGTCTGAGCTTACGGAGTCCCTAGTGCCGACTACCCTTGACCTGTTCACGCCGACAACCACCTTTACAGCGTTGACGGACTCATTCAACCTGGGATTTGTGTGACTGACTGGATTAGAAATGTCTTCAGTGATGAGTCCCACATCGAATTAAACCCAGATGGCCAATGAAGACATGTCAGGGACGTCCAGGACAGTGGTGGAATATCAACTTTAATGTCGCCCGGCCCGATAGCAAGACATTATGATTTGAGGAGTTATTGATAGCCGGGCTAGCCTTGTACGTGCTTCAGACGGTTGACCCTTGTCAGCGCGGAATAGATTGTACCTCAACGACCAAAAAAGTTGGCCCTATAGGCTTCCTGAAAAAACCAGGGCATGGAAAAAGCTAAATGTGCTTTGGAACCATATGAAAAATAGGTACAAAAGTGAAGTGGATCAGATGGTAGCATATATTTTAAAAATTATCCTGATCGTGTACACAACTATAAAAGAAAAAAAACAAGGTTTTCTACTTGCAAAATTCTACTTAAAAATGTCGAGATATTGAAAAATATATAACAAATATTTTTTTTTTATTTTCACAGATAAATCAAACTTCTACTGTCCTTACTGAGATGAAAAAAAAAATATTGGGAGGGCTTGGCTCATCAGTGGTGAACCCTCCCAGCGGTTTCGCCAATTTAATCTACCAGACCGCTTCTTTAGAGTTCTAATACTGAAGGGTGGATCTTAGAAATGGTATTTAAGCAAACTATGGACATAGGCTTTTAGGACAGTAGGATCACATTTAAATATTTGCAGCTGTTCACAGATTATTTTATAAATTATAATATCGCGCGCGCATATAGATTTTACATATTTATAATAAAATATAGAGTTATTCTATCAAATATACAATAATATAACGATTAAAAAATGGTTTATGCTTTAAAAATAACCATGGAAAAATGAAGAAGTGACTGTCAGATGTAGCCCACAAGCCGTGAAGAGACCACGGCGGTGATCTGGCGGCGCATAGAAAGTGTGGTGCTCTTTTGGATTCCGGAAACGTCGAGAGGTGAACGTTGCGTGACTCGACCTGAACATAAATCTCTTTCCAAATTATGTAACGTCATTGACACCACTCGGACCATATATAACCCTGCCGCATTTATATATTTATAGTAGTCTTTATCCCTCTATATATACATATTGGTGTGAAATAATAATAATGGTCAGGTGTTGATATTAAAAATAAATTATGCATATCCTAACCACTAACGTTTTTTTTAATAGCAGAGCGTTATCTAGTGGAACAGAAATTAACTAAACCTTGATTTAACCTGTTCCTAGATATTTGGCCAACTCATTTTCTGGATAAATCAAGAAAAGCCATCCACGAACGCGTTTCGGGATGTTGGCCCTCATTAGCGTGGTGCAGGCTGTACTTCTGCGTATATATATATATATATATATATATATATATAGGTGTTTGTGTTAGGCTTACAGCTGATGGCTCTCAAAATGTCTCTCTCTCTGAACGTGAAAACCCCCTTACTGTCTGGAGGAGAACTCTCCGTTGGGGGAATCTCCTCGACTGTACATAACTGTGTATATTTTACTCTTTTATTTTACCCCTCTTTTATTTTATCCCTCTTTTTATAATTATTATATACTACTACCATTGACTTGTGTATGAGGTCAATAAAATATTTTTAAACCTCAAATCTTTCTCTCTCTCTCTCTTGTCTCCATGGGTGGTTTCGGCCTCCTCGACGTCGGCACGCAGCTGAGACTGGCGTGTATAAAAGGTGTTCAAGCTTCGCTTCGGGGAAGTCTCAACGCCTACTCTTGGCGCACTGATAGTGGGGCCTGGTTAACTCTCCTTCCAACCGGGACATGGCTTCCACCTCGACGTCGTAGACACATGAAGATATGGGAAGCAGCTTCAGACTTCCTAGCACTGGACCACCGGATAGTTCCAACACAACAGCTGAGGGACCTCGCCATAATCGGAGGTTGCAGGTTCCTCCGGCCACCTGACCTCCTAGCCGCTGCACGGTGGATCGGAGCACGTATTGGGGACTTCGATGGCCCTGTGTCACCGCTCACTCGTCCGACCCGCTGTGCTCTTGCAGACGCCACAGCGTTGGCCAACTTCTGCAATAAGCTGATTGAAGAAAACCTCCTAGGGTCCCACCGGGCGGACAACCTAGGCGAAGCTGTGGTGCTGCGCGGGACGGTGACTCCGTTCATGGGCCTAACTACCCGCACCATCCGCCGTACACTTGAGCGACCACGCCTGGCAACCCTGCCCATCGCTCAGCTTCTGTACCGTTGGCAAGACTTTGTCAACATTCCTCTCACCGTCGGCTGGCCATCGCTTCGACGTTGCACCTTTTCAGGGCACAATGCCGACATTGCAGTACAGCTGGCCCTGCACGCTCTTCCCCATCCTGCACATCCGGCCTCTGCTCGAGAGACCTGTATCGTCTGTGGCTCTAGCGACCTGACGTTGGCCCACCGCTACTGGTCCTGCAACTCCATCAGGCCCCTCTAACGGGAGGCCTTCAACATCATACAGCAACCACCCGACCTGCAGGGCTGGCTCTTCGGTCAAGGGCTGGATGACGACGCCCTCGCGTCTGCCAAGTCATCCATACACAGGTTCTTTCTGAGCCTTGAGATGAGAGGAGAACGTGAAAACCCCCTTACTGTCTGGAGGAGAACTCTCCGTCGTTGGGGGAATCTCCTCGACGGTACATAACTGTATATATTTTACTCTTTTACTTTATCCCTCTTTTATTTTATCCCTCTTTTTATAATTATTATATACTACTACCATTGACTTGTGTATGAGGTCAATAAAATATTTTTAAATCTCAAAAAAAAAAAAAAAAATCTTTCTCTCTCAATAACGATTTATAAAAATTCCAGTCTCATTTATGTAAAACATAAAGAAATATAGGCTATATGCATATAAGGACACTTTTGCAATATTGTGACTCAGCAACTGAATATTCAGAATCTATGAATCTACAATAATATTAGTTATTATCAAAAATATAAATATAAACATGAATCGTATGTATATATATACAATAAAATGTCTATATTTCCATATATTAATGTAGAATTATATTATCCTTAATACGATGATAGAAAAAAAGTCTCTTCAACGGTGACCCTTCCCTGCGGGCAAAACAAAGTTATTCAACAACAGAATCCTTTTATCAAGACATTTCGTCTTACAGGACTCGTATAAGACCGGAGTCCAAGAAATAAAAACAATGGCAGAAATTATCACACATACACACAAAGCATTAATTAAGACATTTTGTCTTACAGGACTCGTATAAGACCGGAGTCCAAGAAATAAAAACAATGGCAGAAATTACCACATATACACACAAAGCATTAATTAAGACATTTCGTCTTACTGGACTTGTATAAGACCGGAGTCCAAGAAATAAAAACAATGGCAGAAATTACCACATATACACACAAAGCATTAATTAAGACATTTCGTCTTACTGGACTCGTATAAGACCGGAGTCCAAGAAATAAAAACAATGGCAGAAATTATCACATATACACACAAAGCATTAATTAAGACATTTCGTCTTACTGGACTCGTATAAGACCGGAGTCCAAGAAATAAAAACAATGGCAGAAATTATCACATATACACACAAAGCATTTATCAAGACATTTCGTCTTACAGGACTCGTATAAGACCGGAGTCCAAGAAACAAAAACAATGGCAGAAATTATCACGCATATACACAAAGCCTTTATTAAGACACCAGTCATTAACAGATTCTCCTCTCTCATTGCCGACTTGAAACGATATCCTCACGATGATCAATCACCATCATGTAGTAGAGGAGAAAACGATCTATTGTATTGGAGTTTTTCTTAAAGAGTGCATTTTCAATGTTTATTAATGATATTTTTTTCGACTTTTACTTGAGCTTTTATAATCATATCAAGGATAATTTACAGTTTTAATTTAGAATTATAAATTTCATTTCAGACTCATCAGCCTTTTGAATTGATAAGTTTTACCAACACATTGAAATATGTAAACTTTATAAAATAAAATGTCATTAATATGTTTCTTGATATATCATACAATATAAATGCGTAGACTATGAACCCGTTTGTAATTGATGATTATTTCAACTTTGAGAAATATCTGACAACAATATAGTAAATATATATTAGGGTCCGGTGGAAATGATAACCTTTTGTATGTAGGTTTTAATAGAAAGCTTAAGGAAATCATTTATATCACATGTATTTTAAGAATTTTTATTCTATTTTATTAATCAACCAGGCGCGATATTGAAATATCTGTGCCTATTACAGAGGAAACAAACAAAACAACAAACAAATTAGAACTAAGAATTAAATATTTACAAATTTACATGTATTATTCGACAAGGTTCATAAATATTATATAGACAAAGTGGCTGATGTAAGAGAGTTAAATGATTTAGATCAGAGAACAATCGATGCCTCACTACTGCAAAGTTCGGACAGTTGTAGATAAGGTGAAGAGCAGTTTGTTCAGTTTCACCGCAGGAACAATTTGGTGCTTCTGATAGACCTCTTTTATGTAAGTATTTCTGGAAATTTCAGTTTGATGTGACAAATTGAGTGACTATGAAATTTGGATGGAACTGTGTAGGAATTCCGTTTGGAAAAATAGTGCGAATGGTATAATATTGTATTTTAGGAATTTGGAAAGTCAAAAATCATTAGGGATGAAAGAGAGAGATGTGATATAATCCAAAAGATTGTTATAGAAGAAGTATATGTTGTGGCGCTGAGTGACCAGCAGAAAATAATATAAGCAAATTAATTAAACTCCTGAAAGAAAACTGAAGGAAGGAATAATTTGAATAAGAAAATGCAGATACAATATGCTATCGCCAAAGATAAACTCGGTTACGACCATTAAAGAGAAAGGATTGGAATCTTCTGTGACTTCGGATTATAACAAGATCGAATATTTTAGAGCAGCCGAGAAAGTGATGGTAGAATCAGTTAAAAACTTTATAATATTAAGTTTTTAACGTGATACTCCTGTTGAAGGACTGACAAGTCCGAAAGCTTGAAAATAAAAAGTTGCACAATAAACTTAACACTGGAAGCTTTATTTATTTTATAATATTATAAATCAGGGAAGAACGTTTATATAGAATCAGTTAAGTCAACTGAATATAAAGAGTGTGACAAAAATATAGTGAGTGTCAAATAAACAATAGTGTCTATATAGCTTGCAAATAATGATGCTACTGACACGAATCCAGAATTCCCTCGGAGTCTTGGAAGTTTATCTCTAGTACCTTTGCGTCATTTTTCTAGCAGCGTGAAGAATCGTCTCTTTGAGGGAAGTCTTGACTTTGACGCTGCGGTGGAATCCTGGAGACAATCGCGTAAAAATGAAGACCACGGCACACCCATGGCCTCAAGGTCTGCTCGGCAAGATTCAGCTTGTCTTCCTTAATCTACCCAGCATCTCCACCAAAATGTCACTAGAAAATTAGGAAAGGCAAACTTCAGGATGATACTGCAATTTATTTGAATCAAGAACAAATCAACATTCCTAAAATACCAGAGAGGCAATGAGGGAAGTCTACTAATTAGCAAAATATAAATATAAAAATTAATAATCTGTTCCTCGAATAATAAATATTTTACATTATAAAGGACTGCGGCGTATGATTATAAAACAACACTTAAAGTTTCACCGCATAAGTTTCTTTTCTGTGAAAAATCAATATTTATTTCAAAGAGAAATATTTACTATTTCTAACTTTTTTGGATGAAGTATGAAAGGGTGAAAATATGAAGAGTAATGGCGAACGGAAAAATAAAAGTGTCCAGGGGCGGGAATCGAACCCACAACGTTCCGCTTACCGGGCAGATGCCATGTCCACTAGGCTACCCTGGACGTATTTTTCCGTTCGTAAATACTACTTAAACTAACTTATAATACATTATAAAGGACTGCGGCGTATGATTATAGAGTATTATTTACGAACGGAAAAATACGTCCAGGGTAGCCTGGTGGACATGGCATCTGCCCGGTAAGCGGAACGTTGTGGGTTCGATTCCCGCCCCTGGACACTTTTATTTTTCCGTTCGCCATTACTCTTCATATTTTCACCCTTTCATACTTCATCCAAAAAAGTTAGAAATAGTAAATATTTCTCTTTGAAATAAATATTGATTTTTCACAGAGAAGAAACTTATGCGGTTAAACTTTAAGTGTTGTTTAATAAATATTTTGCTACATGTTTTCTGAAACACAATAAAGGATTATTAAGGTGAAATATCAGGCCTCCAGGAAAAGTTTCTTTTTACAATTTTTTATCAACAAATCTCTAACCTTCGGACACGAAAACCCTTCTACGGGAGAAAACGTTTACATTAAATCCCCAATAAAACTACAGTTGAAATAAAATCGATCTCATAGGGTGTTTGCAGTTATTTGAATGCAGATTAAAGGATTGATTCTCAATATGAAACACAATGTACATATATGTACATGCCAAGAACAAATAAACAAGCACAGAATCTTTTTATCTTTCCTTTCACTTTGAGATTGCCACATGGGTACTACACGTATGCGCCGGGAGGGGGGAAATACATGCAAGGTAATGTATCACTTCGTGACGGTCCATGTGTGGCGTTACCAAATGTTGGCCGCAGGAGACAGTGAGGAAAGTCAAGGCCGCGCGAGAGGAGTCAATTAGAGCATGGAGAGAGCAATTATCCCGCCACCACTGCCGCCGGTGTTTGTACTTTAATCTACTTTAAACTGAGTCTTGATTGAGTTGGTGGTTGCAAGGCCGTCCAAGAACAATGCTGCTCGTTTGCAGATCCTGTCTGTCTTAACTTCCCCAGCCACGAAAACAATAAGCCTCATGGTCGTAGATCGGCGATCTTGTCTTGTTTGAACCTTAATTTCTCCTCGGTAAAGACCTTAATTATACAGTTCCGTGTCGTTTTATTCACAATGTCTGCTTTGGTATTTGAATTTAAACAAACGGTGCTATATATAAGATTAGTTGAAGCGGTCGAGATGAAAGTGGTAATGATAAACGCAGGAGCAATCGCCTATGAGAGATAAGTTGAGAAGAGAGAAGGACAAAGTGTTATAGTGACGGCTTTGGAGCGATCTACCCAATATCCATTCGGGGATTTTATACACTTCTCTGCGGGTGAATGGGCAGTGAGTTCCCAGGATTAAACGAATTTTGTGTAAGAAGGCAAGATATTGCACCAGACAGTGTGATGTGATGACGAGGCCTAGCTTCTTTCCATTTGACACTTTTTCCTCTTTTATAGATCCTCATTATTGGATAAGAAAACGCAGGGATAACAAAGGAAATCCACTCTGATACTGGAAATCAAGGGTACGCCGCACAGGAAGTGTGAGATTAATTAAGCCCTCCATGATTTGTAGCAGACGCCCTTTGAAAAAAGGGGCAGACGATATTACAGAGTGTAACGTTTTAAATAGATTGTGTCACACCGTTAACTGATTATGTCCTGGTGTAAATAATTAAAAATTGCTTAATGATGAAAAGCTGTGTTCTTAATATATATATATAAAAGCACATGTGCTCCTGGTCAGGATATGCCTTCTTTATTTTTAATATCAACACCTGACCTTTTTATTTGATTATTTTTCCTATTGTTTTTTCACATGTTAAGCGTATTAACGCAAGTTTGGCCTTAAAAACCCATTTCTTGGTTTCTCAAGAAGCCTCTGGAAGCAAAAAGATATTTGGTCGCAGTGGTACAGCCTGCTTCCCGCTGACGGGCGCCAACAGCAAGAAACGCGTTCGTGGATGGCTTTTCTTGATTTATCAAGAAATTGGGTTGGCCAAATATCAGGAACCAGGCTAAATCAATATTTATTTGATTTCTGTTCCACTAGATGGCGCTCTACCATCTAAAAATCACATGTGTCCTGGTCAGGATATGCCTCCTTTATTTTTAATATCAACACCTGAACTTTTTATTATTTTCCACATAAATACAAATATATATTTGTGGTATATTAGCGCGCCATCTGTTATAAGAAATTGAAACTATTTCAGACGCTATGATTCTTTTTAAGATTGAACAATTTTTTACTGCCCTTACTGCAATTATGAACAAATGGGAAGGCCTGGCTCATCAGTGGTGAATCCGCCCAGCGTTTTCGCCAGTTTAATCTACCATACCGCTGTGCTATTTCATCTTTCCTGTTTTCCTTTTATACCAATGTTGAGCTGATACCTCTTGAAAATGTCATCATACCATTATAGGTATCGGTATAAAAGGAAAACAGAAAAATGCAATATTACAGGGTGTTTTAATGCTTGTTTTTAAAATTTATAACACATTTATAATTTATATATTTTATTCAATTAAGATTAAAATTACATAAGCATAACATTTAAATATATATATCCTGCCTAACAATTCTCTATACTCACTATATAACATTAAGTGATCTATTTACAGTTTGTTTTGGTCACTGGTCCAATATTTTTATTTTCATAGACCAAATTATGAGATTAATTCACAGATGAAAAATATGCAAAACAACTGAACAAATATATACATCAATTTAATATTTATTTAAAACAAATGAACAACTATATACATCAATTTAATATTTATTTAAAACAAATGAACAAATATATACATCAATTTAATATTTATTTAAAACAAATGAACAACTATATACATCACAGGGGTATGGTATATATTTCCAATTTATTACAAATATATATGTTTGTGTACAAATAAATTAGAGAGTTGAAATACCAAATGTTATTGGAGCTTCATTTGATGGGTGTTAAAGAAACTTTGGGCAACAACTGATATATATCAGTCTTTCTCGCCATTCAAATATTAACAAGTTCATGCCTACAGCATCAAACTATATATTTTATTTACGGATAAAAAGAATGTCACATAAAATATATGACTCTATGTACCCCATATTAATTCTTTCTCTAGACTACAATTAAAACATTAATATATCAATTATAAGTGTACTGGTGTGGAGATTTGCTCGAACTCTTAAGTTGCTTTTTTTTTACAACGCTGCCTCTGACACGAGTCTTGTTTGTTTCTCCTTCACTTTCTCGCAAAAAAAAAAAAATGCATATTTTGTTAAAGAAATTAAGTTTTCAAAAAAAAAACTTACTTTGAACAAATCTTTAAAAAATGCTAAGTTATATTCAATTAACTTATTAAACGGTGGGAAATTTTTGCGAGGGACCGTTAAAAGTGGAAAATGTTTGCTCTTCTCTTCATTAAGCTCATCATTTTGGACGATCTTCTTTGAGAATTAAATATGGGAGATATGGTGAAAGTGTGTATCAAACTCTCTCTTTAGGAATTATATCGAAACTAAGATGTTTAATGATGAACTTATAATACTTGTATGTTTCTCCTTCTTCTTGATATCAAATGGATGCACTCTAAGGACTCTGGTTCATAGTGGGTTCTCCCTTTATCCTAACAAGTGCTATTATTTGTGATATTGAGCAATATCTAACTATACAGTGTAAACAGAAAATACCCTTACTTTTTACGCAGCTTCTTCCTGCCGCAGAAGTCCTCCATGCGGATCACGAGATCACCCTGGTCGTAAGATCACTCTTGATCGCTTTGATCACTCTTGAACAACCTAGTCGTTCTTGGTCGCTCTTAATCGTTCGGTTACTTTCATCGATCTTCATCTCTTTGATCGGTCTTTGATAGATTGTTTACTTTATCACTTTGATCGCTATTTATCACTTGATCACTTTGGTCGCTCTTGATTGTCCGGTTACTCGAACGTTTTTTGAACACTTTGATCACTCATAATCACTTTGGTTGCCCTTAATTGTTCAGTGGCTTGATCAATCTTGATCGCTTTGATCAATCGTGATCACATTATTCGCCTTTGATCTTTCGGTTACTTGTTCGCTCTTGATCACTGATTGCTCGGTTACTTGATTGTTTTGATCACTAAATCAATTTGATAGCCCTTGATCACTCGGCTACTTGATCGCTCTTGATCCCCCAGTTTCGTTATCACTCTTGATCACATTGTTCGCCTTTGATCGTTCGGTTACTTGTTCGTTCTTGATCACTGTGATTGATCGGTTACTTGATCGCTCTTGATCAGTTTGATCGCTTTGATAATCTATTATCGCTTTGATCAACTGTGCTCACTTTAATCGCTTTGACCAATCTTAATCAATTTGTTCGTCCTTGATCTCTTGGTTACTAAATTGCTTTGATCGCTCTTGATCACTTTGATAACTCTTGACGTCTGGTTACTTGATTGCTTTGATCGCTCAGAACAATTTGATCGCTCTTGATCACTAAGTTATTTTATCGCTCTTAATCACTCGGTTACTTTATTACTCTTGATAACTTTGATTACTCTTTATCGCTTTGATCTCATTGGTCATTCTTGTTCACTTTGTTCGCTCTTGATCGTATCGATCAATTTTATTGCTCTTAATCTCTTTTGATCATTTTTATCGCCCTTGATCGTTCGGTAACCTGATCAATCTTGACCTCTGTAATTGCTCTTTATCACTCGGTTACTTGATTGCTTTGATTCCTCGGCTAATTGATCGCTCTTGATTTCTCAAATTCCTTGATCGCTCAGGTCATTTTGATCTCTCACTTAACTATTAGCTCGATACATAAAAAGAGAGTCTTTGTTGCGGCGGCCTCAATTGTAGTCCAACGTGGAGGCTTGGACTTGAAGAAAATATAAACTGGACCTTTTACACTTTCAAAAAATGGATTGCTATTTTGAGAATACACGGGGTGAGAGAATTCAAGGACTATTTCAAATCCTATCTTAAACTACTGTCTTAAACGGAGACTGCCACAGGTTGACGTTGTTTAAAAGGTTAATTTTGGATAAAATACGAGACCACCTGGTTTTAGTTGTATACAAGAAGCTTCCGCTCAAAACATGACCTTGCTTACTCTTAATTAAGCCATATGGAATAGTAGGAGGTTTCTTCGATGACACAAGCTTTAAATCTTTCAAATATTAATTCAGTTCTCTTGATCGAGTCTTAAAGAAGCGTTAAGATATTACATTAACCCTTCCCATGTTTTCTCCAGTTGGAAGCCGTGAGAGAAAACCCGGCCAACCTCACAGGTTGGGTTGTCGGCATTGATAGTTCGTCACATTCTCTACTCCTTTATGGGCAACACAGGGGGTGGGGGTGTTGTCACTTGAGATAAGCTGTAAACCGCCGAACGACGCCCTTCCTGGGTTGAATGAAAGAAGACAAGGGAGAGAGTGGAACTAGGGGAAGGGGAAACACGAGGAAACGAGTTTTGGCTTTTGTCGCGGGGAAGATTGTGTTGTCGAGGCCAGTTGACGTCGTCGAGATGAAGGAAGAGCGGGCGGGTCCAATGTGTCATTCTTGAAGAACAGTTGGGTTGGTAGCTGATGGTAAAAAAATAAGTCCAAGGGGAGGAGCCCAACAAAGAAGCCCCAGTGACCGAAGTAAAAATCCGCGGTGGAATCCAAGCTGATCGTGTGATGAACAAATCAGAAGAGGACAATAACCGCCAAGAGATACTCCCAAGAAAACGGCCCGGTTCTTGCAGTTCAGTTAACCTTTTTTATTTGTAGTTATATTTTCTGGTTATATATATATATATATATTTGTTGTTTTATATATTTATTTACCTACATATAAAATTATACACATTAAATCTCGTGTATGAAGAAAATTGTATGAAGAAAGGGTAGTCGTAAGGCGGTAGGTGGGCGAGAATGGTGGATAATTAAAAAGAAAAAGATTTTTTTCATAACATAACTCATGTTTTATATTGTTGTCTTTTAGACGTGTGATCGGGCTTCGTCGTAGAGAAATATTTATTCTTTTCTGTTTGTCATAGCTGAGGAATTTTGAATTTTGTGAAATAATCTTTCGATTTTCTGACAATATCCGTTGTGATGGTTTCTCCTGGGTTTAGGAAGCTGTGATGAATGAGGCCAAACACTCTTCATTATCTACTTCTGGTACAATTCTGGCTTCGTGAAGTGTTTCGGGTTTACATCGTAGTCCAACCATTGCTCTGAGCGCCACCGATCGTCATGGAGAATCTATTTTTAAATATATGTTCATAAAACTAGTTTTTGTTGCGTCGACACTCTAACAACTTTAAAGTGTAGCCTCAAGTGTAGTTTTGTGGGTCTACTTCGAATATCTCCTTTAGGAAGCGTTCACCACCTGCTGTCCACAGCCCACGGTATTTTCAAGGCTTGTATCGCCGGCACGGACTTTTGTGGACCACTTGCGTGCTTATAGCGTTGATAACATTGCGAATTATTCCCGCAGCGTTGCGTCCATGTTTAATTCATGAAGCAAAATAATGCGGATTTCAAATTTAAAAGAATTTGTTCTCTCTCTCATACAATCTGAAATCACACAAAATATTAAATAAGAAAACAATAATTTCATACACTGAATGATAAAGCAACATATAGGTATTAAAATCAGTTTTTTTTACTATTAATCAAATGCCTAGTCGTTTGGTGTGTTGGCCCTCTTCATCGTAGCGCAGGCTGTTCTTCACTAAGGTGATCACAGATCGTAAATTGATATGTGAGGAGGATATAACAAAACAATAACATCAAGTTTCAAAACGAGAATCTGCATTTATAAATATAATTCTTCTATTGCAAATATCGTTGATGAATAAAATCTAAGGAAAGGTATAATGAACATATTCAAATCGATAATCTTGAGAAGAGTCAAGGCTTCAAAAAGAAAACAGATAAGGACACCAGTAAATGTTAGTGGAGAAAGTGATAGGTGTTGCCCTACTTGAGATATTTGGGTTAGCAGCTCTGGACTGTGCAATTCTGCCGCCAGCCTGATGATGTAGTTTATAGCTCTGCGCATGGCAATGGCTGAGGTCATTTGATCCGGAAGAGACCATGGTATATATCTCTTCTTAGGTTTTAATATCGGAACACCCAAGTGTCATCCTTAGAACAATAATGCGTTGAATTTCTTCAAAAATTGTTAATTTCATGTTCCTGTGAAACATGCCATTATAAACGTTAAAGTTTCTACAATTCCGAGTTTTGAGGAAGCGTGATTGGTCTAGACGTTCAAGAGGCCGGCTGGCGATTCTCCACCAAACTCTGCAGCGGTGGCAGAGGCGCCAAGTACATTGTACATAGTTATATTTATATCTAACTATCATTTTAAAATAGTAAAGAATGTGCACTTTTTCATATATTGACAAGATGTCAATAGAATTATGTTTATTGTCATTGCCTAGACGTTCAAGTCGATTCCTATAGATTTATACGCGGACTGTATATTTGAGTCTTTATAGATGAAATTCTATTATTTCCTCCCCGTGTTTTATTAAAATCAACCACACCAGATAATGCCTGTTAACACAAAGGGGCCTTCAGTATCTGGTTATCTCAAGGTTAGTTTCTTATAGTTTACTGGTATTCATCCATAGAACTACGAGATGTAGTTCAGCAGTATAGTATGTGTTTTATAAACCTTTAGATTCACAGAGCTTGGAAATAATCACCATTTACTCTACCAACTAATATGAAAGGCTTACATCAGATTTTCGTGAGGGTATTTGAGAGAGTTCCGAAGAGTTTTGTTGAGTATTAAAAACAAGATTATTCACTTATGATGTACTACTTTGCACGAAGATTTTATTATAATATTTGACGAGAAAATGGTATACGTCCCCCCGAGTACCTTGATAAAATTATTCAAGCACAACACTTTCATTCACACAACATTATCAAAAACATCTTTACATTTTTTTTTCAAATTATTACTTTAATTATAGTTGAGAGAATAAACTTTAAATATATTTCTCTCCAGCGTATAGGGCTATGTCAAAATTTCTCGAATACACTATCATCTTCCACTGTATAGAAATTACTCTTTGGTAGACACACGAGTGTAGAGACTCCAGATCCCGACAAACCGCAAAGCTACCTTGTCTATACTGTCTGTAGATAGACAATACTCTCTGAGTATTAGTTCCAAACTCATGCCCCAACTATCTTCCGTATACTCTCAGTAAAATCTTGGTGGTCAGGAAAAATCATTGATGTGTCGAGGGGTGGCGTGAGAATAGCTTTGCCGTATTGAAAACTAAAAAATTCTACTACTCTCAATACATTTGATGAATTTCAGAGCACAAGTTGAATCTGATGGCAATATTGGAGTCTAATCATAATAAAACTCAACATATAATGAGAGGACCGGTATGTTCCATTAACTTTCCACAAGTTTTTCTTTGCCCCTCCTCTGGTATAGCGCAAGGTCATCATTGGTGACAAGAAATCTCGATCACGCTACTGCGAATAGACGATATTGACGATGAATTGAAGAAATTGCAAGCTTGTTACGTAAAGCGTAGAGTTACAATGGCTTTCTTGAAGACGGTTCACCACGACTGAGGACACACTACACCTCGAATGTCAGGTGATAACGCTAATTGATTCGCCGCAGCCAGCCTCTGAATATGTCAGTTTACTCTGGGTCCAGTGACCTGAAAATGTTCATTCCCCGTACTCTAGTTTCGCAGCATTAAAGAGCATTGCCTCTAGTAATGGCCTCTTGGGATCTGACAAAACTCTTGAACGCCTACCACACTTCCTCGCTCAAATATGACTGGTTGACCATTGTTGAAGAGTCTTCTAAACTCTTTTCAAAAATGAATGCGAATTTTACAACTCAATTATAGAAATACAGATAATTAATATGTATTTGAAATATCATTTTAAGCAGATCGTTGTGTCCATGCTCTTTGAGGCAATTCTATCCTTCCGTTATTTGTAATCTTGATAAAAAATGGATTATATACATGGGGGTGTATTTAGAAAATTATAAGTAAAATTCCTTCTCAATTTTCAGGTTATTCATTCCATCGGTATATTCCAATTACACGAATACGTATTTACATAAGCTTCTTTGTCTGAGTATGGTCCAGGTGCATTTTATTATGTTAATAGGGTCTCTAGCAATATTTTTCTATTTATTATCAATATTTAAATCCAATTACAGATGTTTAAAATATACAGTAGAACCTCCTTGTAAAGGACACCTTATTGCAGAGCCAAAGTGTCCTTTAGGAAGAGGTGTCCTCTTATCGGAGAGTTGCTAAATAGTCAAAATGGTAATTTTTCAAATGAAAACTGTCCTTTGTAGAGAGGTTTCCGCTAGCGGGATGTCCGCTAAAGGGAGGTTCTACTGTATATAAATAAAATAACTTTAAATTTTGAGAAAAATTGTAATTTTTTTTATTTATTTAATAAAGTTTAATTTTAAATACCACTAGCTTATATATATAATATACCATTGCTGATATATGTCAAATTCACAACACAAATATTTATCGAATAAAATATGTTACGGGTCAAAAGGTAACGTTTTTAAACCTGGAGATTGGTTTTCCTCAATTTATATTCTGGTGAAGTTTTATCTTAGGGGTTTTTCTACTATCAATAAGATTGAAACTGATTTTAACTTGGAGTAAGACTTCCTAGCAGTAAATCAGCCTAACAAAAGCGTCTTCTTTTTTATTACATATATTAGATTAATGTTATTCTTCATTGGAAAATGGGTGCCGTTGCTACGTTAGTCACCTTGGAGACGACCCAGAATTTGGTCGAATATTCCAAGGGTCCAGGGGGGACCGCAGGGAGGTGTGGTCGGACTTCTCCCCCCCCCCCTTTATTATACATATCTAACCGATATGAATAGAACAGCGAGAACGAACAAACAGATGGCTGACATAATTGCTGAATATCTTTCAAGCACTTCCAGACTCAACTACACGAATGAAGACAGGACTCTAAAAAATAATATAAACCAGTTAGTTAAACAAGCAAGAAATTACCATCAACAAGATATTTTTTCGAGAGACTTCACACTGAATGAGCTAAACTCATCAATAGAAAAGTTAGATCCCAAGAGGTCACCAGGAGATGATCTAATCTTTGGTCAAATGATTAAACAATTTGGAGACAAAGCTAAAAATCAACTCCTACGAATACTGAACATTTCATGGCAAACTGGTAAACTACCAAAGAATTGGAAGATATCAATTATAGTGCCAATACTGAAACCAAACAAAGATGCCAAGGAATGCAAGAACTATCGGCCAATAGCTCTCACCAGCATACTTTGTAAAATAACAGAACTAATTATCCACTCTAGTCTCATAGTCTGGCTCACTAACAATAATAAAATAAACTTCTACCAAACTGCCTATAGATCCAGACATTGTACAACTGATCAACTGTTCTACTTCTGCCAATCAATAATAGATTCTTTCCAGGAAAAACCAACAAAGAAGACAACGGCCGTATTCCTGGATATGACCTCAGCTTTTGATCGAGTGTGGAGGGAGAAATTACTTGAAAGGCTGCACAACATCGGAGTAAGAGGAAAAGCCTTAATCTAGATTGCAGACTTCTTAAGAAGAAGAAGGATAAAGGTTCGGGTTAATGGAGCATTTTCCAAGGACAGAAGAACATGGGCTGGTGTACCTCAGGGATCTGTGCTCAGTCCTCTACTCTTCCTGCTATATATTAACGACATCCATCCTTACCTCGCTGAAGACACAAAGGTTGCCTGTTATGCAGATGATATAGCCATATGGCACACAAGTAGCAATATAGAAGAATCAGAAAAAATGCTGAACACATCAATGAGAGGACTGGAGAAGTGGGCAATGGAACTCAAAATGACCATAAACCCAATAAAAACAAACCTATGCGTCTTCTCCACTGACAGGAAAAACAGCCATAAATTTAATCCCAAAATAAGCATAAACAACCAAATAATTGATTAAATTAGAAATCCAAAATACCTAGGTGTGATACTTGATGAGGAATTGCGATTTACAGAACACATAATTAGCACCTCAAATAGAGCTACCAGAAAATAAATATTCTGAGAAGGTTATATGGAACAAATTGGGGAGCAAAACCCAAAACCCTCAGAACAACATATACCACCTTAATAAGGCCAATAATGGAATATGCAACACCTGTCTGGGCTCCCTCAAGCTCATCACTAAAAGGAAGACTAGACAGTGTTCAAGCAAAAGCGGCCAAAATAATCACTGGTGCTGTTTCTTCCACCAACAATGAAAAAATTCAAAGAGAATGTGGCCTAGACCTACTCGAAAGTAGAAGACAATTAAAAACAATAAAATTCACAAATAGCTTAAAAAGTAAAAAAACCGAACACATATCCCATAGAACCTATTTAAACTGGACACAAAAAGATAGACTTAAAAGATCTTCAACACTTCAGTACGACAACAATATTAGAAAAGGCATAAACATGAAACACAGTGACTTTCAAATTCAAGAAAAACCAACATTTCCTACCACATTACCTTCAAATATAATCATCAATCTCAACCTGAACGAACCCTGCAATAAAAAAAGAGAACAAAATCATACTTAAAAAGAAGGGACTTGATACAATTGATTTATATGAGCAGAAAAATTATTTATTAGCATACACAGATGGATCATCAGACCTTACCCTGAGTAATGGAGGGGCCGGAATTAACATAATACTCCAAGATGGAACACACATCAAAATCAAAGAAGGAGCAGTAAAGATTTCGTCAAACTTCACTTGTGAACTGACAGCTATCTGGAAAGCCCATGATGTATGCCTGAACCAACCATCCCTGCATCAAGCAGAAGGAATCATAATATACAGCGACTCCAGATCCGCTCTAGAAGCAATTCAGAAGGGCAATACTAGAATCACGCAGAAAATACACTCATTACTTACCCAACTGGAAACATTGGAGAATAACTGCATTCTACAATGGATTCCTGCCCATGTTGGGATCGAGGGTAATGAAATGGCAGATGAATTGGCAAAGGAAGCCAGAAAGCTGAGCCAAAGGAAAGAACAAATGTCAGTATTTGACGCTGATGCTTTGGCAAAATACAAGATAATCAAACAAAAAATAAGAAAAGATCAAATATGTGAAATAAACTCTGAGAGAAAACTGACAAAAACTATAACAAGACTTAGAACAAAACACTATAAAGGAATGACAATACATCCAGATGGCACAAGAACTTATAAAGCGTGCAACAATTGTCCTGGTGTGGAACTAACACCTACTCATATATTCTCATGCCCAGCAATGGCGGCAGCCTTGCAGAAAATTGACTTAGACCCAGAGAAGCAGCTTTACACACCCAAGATAGTGGATATTGCTCATGCTGTGATGGAGATGCATGGATACATCTGAGACTCTTCTTTGGACACGACAACAACAACAGATAAATGTTATTAAACTTTAAAATTCTGTCTATTAAAGTGTGAAACCTATATCTACAGATATATCAATGCTTTAAAACTTCTCGATATTATCACAGCGTCATGTAGGGTTGGTTGGCTTTGTGTTGTCCTATGATGAATTCATGGTTGGGCTGTAAAATATATAAGACAATAGCAAGAATTATAAAAAAAACTATTCAAATTTATTTAATACGAAAACATTACTATTTACAGGCCTATTCGTTATCAGACTGAGACACCACAGCATAATTCGGGACTCTGATGAAAAATAGCGAAAAATTGCATTTCCTTTTCTTGTAAATCTATTAGAGACTTGTCTTCTTCAAACAGGCTGAAAGAAAATCTACCAAATATGTATAGTATAAGGCATTGGTGTCACGTCACGTGATTATTGGTTCACAGAGAAGGCTACCATAGAGAATTTTGTGACATTACCCCTTCCTCCAGCACCACCACGTTCTCATGATTTTCCTGTTTTCTTTTAAAGTAGGTTTGGTCTTTGTAATTTATATGTGTCAAAAAGTATCTGAAATTTACACACGAATACGGTGTTTTATACAATACAATAAAAAAAGGCGCGTATTTTAATTAAAATCATAATATACAATCACGGACAAAACTTAAGTAAAGGAACTTTTTGATATCGCCGGTCTTTAATTATTTTTTTATTTTTTAAGGAGACAGAGGCAATTTGGTTATCGAGTTTGTCTGAATCGCGATATACATACTGAAAGGTGGCGGTGTCTCGTAAAAAAAAAAAGTGTTGCTCCAATGATAGGGGGGTGCCATTGCCCCGTTAGTCAACCACATTTCAGAGTTCCCTGTTCACGGTTACCGTAGCGGCTCGGGGCTCACAAGTTCCCACCGTACTACAGGGCAGTCCCATACTTGAGCTGCTTCTCCCGCCCGCCACGTAGAGAAGGACTTCTGGGCGGGATACTAAAAGGTACAACTTCCTTAAGGTTTGTCCATGAGTGTATACTAAGCATATAAATAAACTCAAAGCTAGTGTTAAATTTGTTATCATTAGATATTGCAGTGCTCGTAAGTACCTTTGGGAAAATACATATTTGTATTTTATCTAAGGTTATTTAGAATGAGTGTTGCATATTCTATATTTTGGAATATAATCCGTTTCACTCCACAAGTCTACGCACACCGTAGATATATATCATACAGTCGTAAGAAAGAAGGAAACAATAAGATTGAAGATGGCTGAGACAGATGTGAGCTGTCATGTACCACATGCCAAAGTTTCACTTCAAATTGCAATCGACATTTAGAGGAAGTGCGTTTGGTAAATGTAAAATTTCACGGTTAAGAAGTATAAAATATACATTCGACTCTCGATAATTTGAAACTCAAGGGACCAGAGCATTTTTTTCAATTCATCAAGAGTTCAAAATAACAGGAGTTTAAACAACTAAGATGGAGGGAGAGAAAAATCAAGTAAACAATAGTTTGAAGTTTTGGCAGTTTCGGGATACACATACTATGTTGATACAAGATTAAATAAGTGACTTACCGAAAGTATGTTTTTAAAGTAATATATTTATTGGGAGCTTTCGGGTCTTGCCCTTTCTCAAACAAGAGTACAATAAACTTAACCCTGGAAACTTCATTTATTTTATAATACCACAAATATAGTTGTTTTGAGCACTTATATTCGCAAATGAACAGTTGTTGGGGCAATTAAAAAAGTGCACTACGAGTACACCTATATCTCCAGAACAAGATTCATTCTTTCAATCCACCTCTATTACAACCAGTGAATCACAATACATGAATTTTAATTCTCCAAATACCCTCGCACTGGGGATAGAAGATCGGAATAAGTTAACAGGTTTGGATATCTCGGATTCTTGATATAAGACAATCTCAAATGCACACAGAAGAAGTGAGAACTAAAATTTCAAATAGAATTGGGAGGTTTTATTGACAAGTAGCTGTCTATGCTGGCTAAGAGGACTTATTCAAACATCAGGATGTGTTTTTCCTTTACAACATCTATACCTACGATCTCTGTATCTGAATTTTCACATAATAAGAGCACAAAAATCAATAGAGGCTATATATTGTTACGTAGAATTAAAAGAAAAGCGCGCATTCCAGAATTGAATTAGTTCAAGAATAATGTAGAAAAATCTGAGAACAACTGATTGGCCAATCTAAAGCGATTGCGCAAGGCTTAGCGCTGGCGGCTTTCTGATTGGCTAACCAACCATGACCGTTCTGGAAAGATCTACTCCGGAACATATAGGGATGAGTAACTCATGCCAGGGAGAAGAAAAAGAAGAAATAGAAGAAGAATAACGAAGTTACGTGGTAGACTCCAATTAAACGCTGCTGTCTCAAGAGGCCGGACTCCTGCTTACCGCCGAAGCCGGTGTACTTCCTGGAAGATTCTAGAAGGTTCTACCAACTTCTGATTCCTGTTCTGCGCCTGTTTTCTTCACTGTACTGCAGTTGGTGAGTTTGTAACTGATGTTTTCTTTATTGTTATTTTATTTTTGCCACCTTCTGTAATTATTTTATCAATTAGGCTTAAATAAAGTCCTAAAGATCCTTTGTACCCACGGAAGTTATTCTTTGTCAACCAATAACGCAACAATATGTTAGATATGATTGAGCAGAGAATAAGAATCTCAAGGTATTCATAATTCAACAATAAATCAACCATATGCGAATGGGGGTTCACATAGTGGAGTATCGTTGCAGACCAATTTTCTAAAGGTTTATGGCAGACTACTTTTTGTAGCACCCTTCGAACTTGCAGTAAATATTTATTCATAGTCTGACCAGATGTGACAAATTCTGCAATGTTGGCTTTGTTCTCATTTGATATTAGAGTAGTAAGACTTCGCTGTATCTCGTTGTCTCGTTTTGAAATGTTGAATTTCGAATATTTAAGCTGCATATAAGCTCATTTAAGCGGAGAATTTGATCAGCGTGCATCTTTGCTATAGTTTAAAATATGAAAACGAAAATTTCTCATCGAAAGTGTGTTTTAAATAAAATAAAGAGCCGAGAGCACGACCTTCAGTACATTATTTACCTATCAGATTGAACATTATATTCTATAGCAGCCTATATTTGGTCCAGCTCGATATTTTAGAGTACACCCATGTAATTATAATGCAAATCTGAAAGATAATTTTAAAATATTTTCTTATATAGGGGGGGGGGGGGGAGTTTGATGAAACCTAAAAACCATCAATAGCCTGAGCCTTTAAATAACGGCATATCGGCATAAATCGCATATGGTTCTGAAGAGAGAGAGTCATATAGCTTTTTTATCATAAATATATTATAAGATTTAAAAATATATGTTTCAGATCGTGTTGTAAATTTTACGAAGTTGATTCAACGATCAGATAGATATTTATCTAACCAATTTGAACACAATGTTTAGTCCTTGTTTGTATATTTTTGAAGCCACTTGCACAGTTTGGCCTTAACTATATTCTCCTTCATTGATGTCAATCTGTTGAAGCACTGCCCACCTCCAGATAATGAAGGAAGGCTAGCAGTCTAAATATTGGTCACAGTTGTTCATATTGTTGTTTGTCTCATTTGGCGAAAATTTACAATTTGGAAATAAAAATAATCATTTATATTGTAGTTGGTAATTTGAATGATTGGTAACTGATCAATAAATAAACAAACGACCATATATGTTATCATACACAAATACCTATGTACATATGAACCTATATATTTATCAGAATTTTGATGAGGACGCAAGAGGTGCCCTTTTTGCACAAGATAATATTCCTTCCGCATAATTACAATATGTTCTGGCCTAAAATCAGCCTCATATATAACGACATCTGAGGCTCCATTTTGACAGATTCAATCACTTCCATAACTCCTTTCGTAGGATGATCAAAGTCGCCCCTGTACTGATGAGGGCCTTATTCGAAACCATGGTATACAGGTTGGCTTTTAACCTGAATATGGCAAAACTGGCGTTGTGGCACATTCATTTATCTTCTCCACCTGTCCAAACTGTGCAGGGGTGTGATAAACAAAATACATTGTTTTGATGCTTTTTTTAAACAAATGAGGTTCCCACTTTGCATATAATGAAAGATCCTGATCGTGCAACTGTTTGTTGCTTATGGCCTTCTACCATGGGTCGTATCTGTGGAGATTTTTGGTTACCTATACCTTCTTCATTATAAAATTCTATACTACCCTAATATCTTTCTTCTTTTAAAATATGCTATAGGTATCTAGAACCTTTGGTCTTAAATGCACTTCTCATGGACATAAGAAGAGATGGGCTTAGACACTTCATGGTGGACCTACAACGTAAACCTCTACCACGCTGAAGAGGGCCTAAAGCCCTAAGCGCGTATGTAGGTGGTTTTACTTGATATTTTAAGAAAGCGGCAAATAAATTTTTCGAAAATTAAAAACAGCAGATAATTGATATATTTTATATCAGAGTTATTTGTGAGGGATACATAGGCTTGGGTTTCCACATGGCGCATCTGAGAGGCACCTTCCTTTCGTTGGCCCGACCTTGTCTAGGTCAGGAGAAAGCCGTTGTCGAAAGTAACGGACCGCTTTCTGCGACAGTCTTGGCACAGATTTCGCCTTCGAGTAAATACAGGTTATTACAACCGCTCTCTCTTTGCCCTCTGTGATCATTACTTGTTGTTCATTCCAGCGATTTGTTAATCCATATTATGGATCATCTTAGCAGATATATCTCTGAATAGTTCTGTTTATTCTTTCATTTAGAGAGGTTTTCATAAACGACTTCCCAATATATATTCTTGTTGAGTAAAAATATCCAGGGAAAACAGAGATACTTTTCTCTGGAGGCCTGATATTTTGACTCAATATTGATACAAGGGAATATTTTATGGAAAATATTATTATATAACAAATCAGCAATTCAATTTTGACACCAATGTTATTAAATTGTACAAACAGTCAGCAAAAAAAAAAGAAGAACTCGCGAAGTCTGCGCGCAGCGATTTCAGGATTCAGCTAGTGTGCTGCTCTTTTTTTCACAAAATAACCAATTGAAGTTCCGATCGAACGAATAATAGGTCCAGGCCATGACCGCCTGTTTGAAATCAAACGGCGTCCTAAACCGCAGCAAAAGCTCTAGTCGAAGATTTCTGGAGCTACAATCCGCTATGACTGTTTCCATATCAGCTTATAAACACATATATAAGTTTTTTATTTATATATATATATTTAGTTGTGCGAAAAATAATTCTAAAAAATATTTATAAAAAAGGTCAAGTTTTGTTATTAAAAACAAAAAAAGGCATATCCCGAACAGGAGCACATGAGCATTTCTAGATGGCAGAGCGCCATCTAGTGGAACAGAAATCAACTAAACGTTGATTTAGCCTGTTCCCTGATATTTGGCCAACCCATTTTCATGATAAATCAAGAAAAGCCATCCAAGAACGTGCTTTGGGCTGTTGGCCCTCGTCAGTGGTTGACTTTTCATCATCAACAAAATGGGTGGCCAATTATCAGGGAACAGGCTAAATCAACGTTTAGTCGATTTCTGTTCCACTATAGATGGCGCTCTGCCTTCTAAAAGGCTCATGTGCTCTTGGTCAGCATATTCATTTTTAAATATATATTTATACTATTTCATGAGAGATTATGAATATGCATTTTGAATTTAACAGTTAATGCTTGTAAATTAGAAATATAAACGAGAGGGCAATCCTCATTAATCTCATTATGAAGAGAACCAAGGTTTATGGCTGACGAAAGAGCTCGGTCAAACTTACAATGGCTTCTCTTTGTTCCGTTAATCTGATGGAATAATCCTATAATGCCTCGTTATCCGGCCCGACTGAACGCCAATTGACCTATCCATCTATCCTCGTTGCGTAAAAATGCCCCGAAGAATCCAAATAAGATTACAACTTCATTTAATACACTTCCACCTTTAGTAGCCATGCGACTTCTGGCTGTCATCAAAATAAATCTTGGAGTATAGCTTAATACTAAATTTCTCATTTGCAGAGAGATTCTGTGGTGAATCCATGTATAAGAAATTTATTTTCCTCCAATTTTTACACTAGAAGTCTCTTAAATAAATTTTCTTATATATAAATTTCATATTACCATTGAATGTGATTAGCTTTAATAATAATAAATAATAATATTGCTTTTATTACTGGTACTGTTACTATTATTCCTGTATGTACCCTACATTTCTGCGCTTTGGAGAATCTGTATAAGACTAAAAGGTCTTAATATATTTTTTTTGTTGTTGTTTATATTAAATATCATTATTAATTTTAGCGCTGAATATCTATCACTGAATATTATAAATAAGTTTAACGCTACTTAAAAATATAGAATTAAAGCTAATTCTACAAAGACTATACTGCAATTAATAAAAATTGAATAGTTATGGCTCATTGATGGAAAACCACTTGGAGAGATCTTCACTGATGACCCAGGCCTTCTTTCATTCAATTTTTATTCATTTTAGCAAAAGGTCTATAGAAATAACATTAATTGAAAACAAAATAGTCATATTTCTTGATTAGAGACAATATTTTATTTTCTACTGTCCTTACTTAATGTTGGGGGGAAGGGCTTAGCCTATCTGATGAGCCAAAGACCTTCCCAAAATATTTCCTTGCGGAAAAGACACTAATCACACAGTCTACCATCGGAACACAGATGTATCGAGCTCTACACTTCCAGCCATTAGCCTACTATCGGTAGACACAGATGTATCGCGCTCTACACTTCCAGCCATTAGTCTACTATCGGCAGATACAGATGTACGAGGTGTGTTCAAAAGGTATCGCGACTTTTGTGTTTTTTCAAATATTATTTATTTATTCATGAATACCTATTTTGTCCCCTTCAAAGTAATCCCCATGAGATATTATACACTTGTGCCAACGGTTTTTCCAATCTTCAAAGCACTTCAAAAAATCATTTTTAAAAATCTTTTTCAGCTCCTCCTTCGATGCCGTCTTTATCTCGTCAAGCGTAGCGTAACGTCGTCCTTTCATGGGCCTCTTCAGTTTAGGGAACAAGAAAAAGTCACAGGGGGCCAGATCTGGGGAATACGGTGGCTGCGGCATCATTAGTGTGTTGTTTTTGGCCAAAAAGTCGCGCACAAGCAACGATGTGTGAGCAGGGGCGTTATCCTGGTGCAAAAGCCAATTTTTGTTCTTCCACAAATCCGGGCGTTTCTGGCGGATTGCTTCGCGCAAATTACGCATAACTTGCAGGTAATATTCCTTATTGACCGTTCTACCCTGTGGCAAGAACTCATGATGCACCACGCCCCTGCAATCGAAGAAAACTGTCAGCAAAACTTTCACATTCGACCGAACTTGGCGCGCTTTTTTCGGTCTTGGTTCGTGCGGCAGCTTTAGTTCCCACGTCATAACCATACACCCACGCTTCGTCACCAGTTATGACCCTCTGGAGCAAATTTGGGTCGTCGCGGACAGAGTCCAACATCTCATTAGCAATGTTCATGCGATGCTGTTTTTGGTCGCAATTGAGCAATTTTGGTACGAATTTCGCGGCGACCCGTCTCATGCCCAAATCATTGATAAAAATCGAATAAAAATGGCCGAGCTTGTCGGCATAAGTGAGAGACATGAGTACCAACATAAAGCCACAAAAATATCGAAATTCGAATATACGTAACCCGCGAAAATTCAAATGTCGCGATACTTTTTGAACACGCCTCGTATCGCGCTCTACACTTCCAGCCATTAGTCTACTCTCGGCATACACAGATGTATCGCGCTCTACACTTCCAGCCATTAGTCTACTATCGGCAGACACAGATGTATCGCGCTATACACTTCCAGCCATTAGTCTACTATCGGCAGACACAGATGTATCGCGCTATACACTTCCAGCCATTAGTCTACTATCGGCAGACACAGATGTATCGCGCTCTACACTTCCAGCCATTAGTCTACTATCGGCAGACACAGATGTATCGCGCTCTACACTTCCAGCCATTAGTCTACTATCGGCAGACACAGATGTATCGCGCTATACACTTCCAGCCATTAGTCTACTATCGGCAGACACAGATGTATCGCGCTCTACACTTCCAGCCATTAATCTACCATCGGCAGACACAGATGTATCGCGCTCTACACTTCCAGCCATTAAGCTACCATCGGCAGACACAGATGTATCGCGATCGTTCAGCAGAATTATCTGGGGTGAAATCGGGGGTCAAGGGCGGGATGCTGAAGGTCGGGTTGAGGAAGTCCTGGTGAGGGAGAGAGAGGGAAGAGGCGAGGTCAGCCCTGGTTGAGTAAGTCTGGGCTGGGTGGTTGGTTGGCTGGGTGTACTCCCAGATTGCTGGGAGTTAAGAAAGAAGGAATGGCGAAATATAGAAAGATATGAGAATTGAATTGCCGTTTCTTATCGTTCTCTTTTTTTTTTTTTTCTTTTCAGTTTCTCATAGAAATCAATTTGATGCATCGATGGAAAGGTTTCTAGCAGTAGTCTTGGTATCAAATCATGATAGATAAATAATTATTACTATACTGCTACAATAAAATATTTAGTTGAATTCCCTCTGCTTTTCACACTAGAAAAGAACGGACACACTTTTATTAAACGGAATTTTTGAAGTTGGAAACATTTTCTCAATACCATTAATAGTCGCTCAGATGATCTTTATGATATTTATTAGTGTTGAATTTAAAAAAAAATGGGGGAAGGTCAATCTTACCCAGATTGAAAATAGAGATTCACCAGTTGTGTTTGTACAAGTTGTGGAAATGCAATTTAACAAAAATGGCATAAATATATATTTTATTTTGCTTATCAAAAATGACTGGTCATCAAAATAAAAATTAAAAAAATAGATAAAAAGGGTGATAATCAAATTGGCCAAAAAGTTAGATATATTTAAAATTAGAAGAAAAACAAGTGATACAAGGTAAATATACATACAAACAAATAATGTAGAGAGCAAAATAACTTGGGTTGGAAAGGCAAAATCTTTTTCAAACAAAGTTTACAAATACTTATCTAAGCTTCTGTTTATAAAAACAAATCTTGTTTTCAATTCTGTCGATAAATCCGATCATGAGTTCACTTGAGATAATTCTTCACTTGAGATAATTATCCAGATTAAATCTTCTATTCCATAACAGGAAACTATATCGCAATCCACTTAATTGGTGCGCAATTCTATAACCACGCTCTTCTCGTTATCTTCTTTGTTTCTTCAACACGTGGCTACTCATTCCTTCTGAGGCCGGGAGCTCATATTTCCCCAAGCCTATACACACGTGCCTTTCTTCTTTTCCCTCCCCGTCACCGCGCATGGGATGGGGGGGGCGATGTCTTGTTTGTTTACAAATTTTGCTCCTTCCATTCTTTATTCCTTTCCACCCATTAAGAGAAAGAGGCAACAAAATTAAAATAAATATAAATATACATAATAATAATAGGGGAAAATCTATAAAACATACAATTATAAATTATCTATTTTTAACAATTAGCTTGAACTATAACAAGGCACTTTTCTATGATATTAATGCTTATGTAACCTTTTGTTGAAGTTCAGAATCCAAATTGTTCCACTCCTCTTTAATAATAAACTCCTCTTTCCATTAAACAACCATTTATTATTCAGGATGTTTAAGTGTTACGGGTTTCGTGAAACCCACCGAAATTTCTCTTCAATCTCTTAATATAAATGTTAAAGCCTCGGAGGTGTAAATAATTTTTAAAATACTTGAGACATTTAAGTTGCTGAAAACATTTTTTTTTTCGTAGAGCAATCTCGAAAACACATTTTTGCCATTTAGTCTACTTTCTTTGTTGAATAGATACACACACACACATACAGATTTATTAAGACAACCGGTCTTATACAGATTCACAACAGGAAGGAAAAATAGATGGAGCTCCTATACTCCAGACAGCACAGAGCCCAACAGCCTCCAAGTCCGACGCATATCCAGTGGCCACAGATTCCATCGTGCATAGGTTAGGCGAGTGTGGAATCAGCCGCGTTTTAGTCTTCGCTTTCCTCATCCAAATAATAGCTACACGAAGTATAAATGATCTTCAAAACAAAGAGTATAAACGTATTTTTATAAATAAAGAAGGATGTTCAGGGAACTATTTGTCACTAACAGCCATTTTGGTCGAAGTGAAGGATCCTCGTGATGGCATCAAAAGCTTCGTTCTATATATATATTATGGTGTCTAAAACTGACATGGGGTATTCCCAGAACACACAATAATCCTGAATGAATACATGTTCTGAAGGACATTGGAGTTTGTGACTAATGTATCCACGATAATCAATCTTTTGTCAACTTGAATTATGTGGTGCTGCTTTAGATGCTCATCACGGCGTACCTGAACAATTTGTCTCTTTTAAAAGATGCCACCTGTGCGAGTTTGAACATAAAATGTCTTTCGGCATCTTACACGCTCATCTTTTGACTAACAGAATACGTCATTACGTAACGAAAGACGTTAAGGGAAGTTGTGTCCTACAGCTAGATAAAAACAAAGGATTCAAACAGATTTTTCTGATCGGCAATAAAATACGTCAAACTTTTCGCCACGACAAGTATATACAAATATCAACTTTAGCATAGATTCATAATTATCAAATAGAAAAAAATGTGCTAAGTAGACTAGAGATGTGGGTAATAAATAGCCAAGGAGTATATAAGAAGTAGACAGAAATCATTCAAGAAATCTACAAGAAATTCAGTTGGCAGAAAAGCAAGAGCATGCAACTAAACACATATCCTATACTTTGTAGGTGGAGGATGGAACATTCAGTGTTTTGGCTTTTTTTTTTTTAATAGAGAACGAATTTCTTCGATTATTGGAATGGATATGAGACAATAAATGGAACGGATCTGCTTATCAGTGGTAATCCTTTCCAGTGATTTCGCCAAATTAATCCACCAGATCCGAGCTTCAACTATTGTATGTTGATTCTACTTAAACAGTATCTGTACTTGGCTCACCATTGGTGATGGTGTTTAACGGAACTATGTAAACATGTTTATAATTATGAAAATTTCGCACATTTATTTCAGCTTCGAGCACAACTCTTCCGTTTAAAGGACAAGACAACAAATACAAAAACCTGTTAAGGCAACATACGGCAACTAAACAATGCACTTAGGGCATTCCGTATGTGAGCCAAGCCTTCCCAAATTAATATTAAATCTAGATTTAATGAACATCATATACATGCTATTTCCTAATTTGTTAAAAAATCCTAATGATTATATTTTCGCATTATGACGAAATAAATGGTGTCCGTAACTCTAATATGTTCATAAAAATTTACAAAAGTATTTGAAATTTTGGATTAAATATATATGCTTTGAAATAAAAAAATATTTTTATTTCAAAACACCGAATAGAAATACAATATAATAAAGAGAAAGAGACCAAATAAACAAATAGTATTTGACGTTTCGGTAACAGCCTTGTTATAGAAACATCACACACTATTTATTTGTATTTGGTCTTATTACCTTGTGTTTATTATATACTAGCGGATGTGCACCCGGCTTCGCCCGGGTTTTATCCGAATGGAAGTTTGCCTAACGAATATTATTAATAATATATTTATTATTGATAATTGATAATAATATTCCGGAACACACACACAGAATAATATGATAATAATAATACAGTCGAACTTGGATAATTCGAACCCCAAGGGACCATAAAAAAAAATCGAATTATCCAAAAATTCGAATTAAAAACGGAAATTCTATTTATAGGAAATTCAAGGGACCAAGATAAATATTCGAATTAAAGAGGTTTTCGAATTAAAGAAGTTCGAATTATCCAAGTTCTACTGTAATAATATTCGTTACGTTATATATTTATATAATAAATAAAATATATTTTTCGAGCAAACATATCCACTCTCTCTACTGAATATATTTTTAAATATATATATATAAATAAAAAATATCTAGAGATAAACTACACGATCTTAGCCAAAAGGCCGAGAAACGATAATTTATATATAGAGATGACCTGGCTTCGTGTGTCTTCTGCTCGACTGAATGTTTCGCAGGTAGAATTTTGTTCCTGCCTACTGAAAATTATTATCTGGCTTCGCCCGTGGTCTGTTTTAGTGAATATTCCCCCCCCTAAAGAATTTTGTTTATGTCAATCAAGCATGAAACAGCAATATTGTCATCAGCATTTCTGACTAAAAAAATATTAATGCTCAGTACCTGGTTAATTATATTTTTTCTTGGTTAAAGCGCGAAAAAAAAAACTCTTCCAGATTTAACTCTCTGTCCTGTTCAAATTTCAGCGAGATTAGTTACAAATTGAGGGCGTGCATAGCCGACAAACATATATATATATATATATATATATGTTCCCGGCTTCGCCGGTTTTATGCTACTAAAGGTTTGCCTAACGAACATTTGTTAAAACGATTCTTGCAAACATCCAATCTCTATATTGAATCTACACTTTCCTATACTCTCGATAATTTGAATTTTTTTCCAGGTCCCTTTAAAAATACTCGATAAGTTGAATAAAATCAATATTAATTGGTCCACTAGGTAATTTGAAGTTGAAGGAATAGTATCTTGCCACAAATGAACATTTGTAAATAACTGTATTCAGCGAATGTACCCGGCTTCGCCCGGTTTTTACCCGAGTAAAAGTTTGCCTAACGAACATTTTTTAAAACGATTCTAGAAAACATCCAATCCACCTATATATAGATTTATAAACGTATATAAATATTGTTATATGCGTTTGAATATATTTTTGAAACATATTTTTTTAAAAAACATTTATTCATCTTTAAATAAGATATTGTCACGTTTGTGGATTTGATAATTAATCATTTCTTTTTTTTTTTCTCAATGAATTATGTATATTAATTTAAAAATTCATTTTTGTTATCATCATCACATACAATGTAATTTTTTATATAAACAAACGATAAAAAAACAACAACAATTAAATTTGCATCTTCGTTATTATAAAACAACAGCAAATTAAATTAACAATGTAAAAATATATTTTAACATTACATTTTAACATTTAAAACAAAAACGTTACAATATTTTCTTTAAATATATATAAAATATTGAAATGCCAAGTTTTTTTACAACGTCTTTGGAATATTATATTACTATATTTCTAATTAAATTATTATACTTGGAACACATTTTAGCATTTTTACAATTTATAAATGTAATTTCACCAGATGCCACGAGAGGCGCTGCTTGCGAGTGAAAGTAGAAAATTTGCAAATAAAATTGCAAAGAATATTTATTTCAAATCGAATTCAAACCAGAAATCTTCCCAGTAGTATAGTAAATAACTTCCTAAAGTTTCACGGCGATTGAATAATCTTACCTTTTAAAAACATTCATCGTGTAAACAAAATAATATTCAACATGTAAACAAACCACGTGTTAATTATTAACCAATCAAATTCATTTATCGTCGCGACCAGTGCTGCGCTCAAGCGGTAAAAGGCTGGAACTATCGCTTTTTGGTTTTTTTATTTAAAAAAAAAGCACATTAACTTTTTTAGTTTTTTGAATAGCCTATATGTTAAACGAAATCTTCAGCTACCTACATGCAAAATTTCATAATGATTGATTTAGTAGATTTTGCGCTACGCGATAACAAACATCGATTTTGGATTTCATTTTTATAGATATAAGGATAAAGATAATCCAAATTGTGCCTTATCATCGAATATAAATGTAAATATAAGTATATTTGGGGATTTCTGCGACTGTATCATTCACCAAATAGTTTTCATTGAAGGCTGAAGTACAAAAGCTATTCCTAAATGTATGGATACGAATTCGGATGCTGAGCGTTAAGAAATCCCCAATTTTATACGTATGCAAATTACTAACAAACCTCGAGATAAAAAAAAAACCTACTATAATACATTGCTTACTTCTTTATATTCTTTAAAATTGTTGATTTCTTACAAATCTCTATTTGACAAAGTTGTTTATCGTAAAGATATAGGCTGCCTCTGGCCGCCGGCATTCATTGTTCTTAAAATTAAAGATACTTCGGCCTGTAAATCTTTTCATTATCTCGACGATTAGACAAAAAAATTTTGTCCTCGTCAGAAGCGAACAAAAATTAAAATATTTGGCAAGGCGTTGAAAATATTTCTAGTTGTTTAAATATAGACTCAAAAATATAGCAAATCTAGTAAATTAGGCAAGATATGACTAATATCTGTCTCAATATTATTTGAATTTATCGGCATTTCGAGTGTCTCCATTCATGTGTGTAATAGTCAGAGGTGAGAGTAGCCCAAGACGGCGGATTACATAAATGTCAGTTTACACGCGGTTGAAGTTTCCCCATTAGAATACATTTAGAAAAAGGTCATTTTGTGGTTAATCGTTTAGCCATGGTCTGTAGGGAAATACTTTCTGGGCCAATGATCTTGAAGGTGTTTATAAAAATTGATTTTTAATGTCCCCGCCTGGCCTGCCGGAAGACACGACCGTGGTGAATTGATGGTGTCGCCCGAGTGGATTTTCTGGGAAATATATGATCGAGGAAATATATTGCATGGGTGTATGAATATCATTATTTAGGAAATTGTTGGTATAACCTGAGAAAATATGTTGGGGTATCTAATCATCAAACCTATTCACACATTTTCCACTTGAAGTAAATATAAACTGTTCAAATTCTAATCCTAATAACGCCTTTAAAAATAGCGCAAATTGCTATCAGTGAAAAAAAAAAATATTATTTTGATATAAAAATCTCGAATTTTTTTGTAGAATTAGTAGTAATTAACATATCCTCGTAATTATTAGTTATAGGAAAATATAATTTCAGATATGTCCTATATTTTTTTCTCTTTAAAAAAAAATATGATTATATATCTTACGAATTTAAGAACAACAATTAAAAATGTTGATCACTCTAACTAGGAATCCACTAAATCTGACGGTAAAATATGCCTTCTCTTCATATTAAAAGATGTACATGTTCATTACAAAAGTACGGAGGATGATATTCAATATTTCATTGTTTATTACACAAAGATGTTCGTGAGAGAAGGAACAATGAGATGTGAGAGATCAGGTGGTAAAATTACGAAATCGTTAAATACTGAACTTACAATTGTTTATGTTATCTATCCTCGAGTTATCAGAAAGTCTTTAAGAACACTTTTGGTCATTGGGGTAAAGCCTGTATTTTCATTGTTACATCAAGAGAGGGTTTTTTCAAAATATTTTAAAGAATATGTAGATGTGATAAAGAGTTGCTGTCGACTTATCTGTGATGAGATCCTGTCGACTCTCGCTATAAGCTGTGGTAACCGGTGGTCAAACCTGTAGTAGCCGAGAGGGACAGTCAGGGCGTGAAAAGTTTTCCAGTACCTCTCTGCACTTTGGAAGACCTTTAACAGTTTTCACAGAGTACAGGCAGTCGTGGTCGAGGCAGAGTGGAAAGCTTGGGAATGTCCACACACACAAAACGAAGAGACACAGCTGTAGTAGGAAAGTTCCATGAACAGATAGGAGTCGAGTTAAAAACAAGATGGAGTTAGAAGGGTTCTTACTGTTTTACATGGCGGTAAGGTGGTCCTGGCTACGACCAACAAGGGCTAACGCCGACGGTGAAAGGGGTGACTGCTGACTAACTACGCTCGGCTAAAACCGAGGTTTTTATATACCATTCCCGAGGAGGGGGGGGGGGGGGAGACATCTGCGAATTTGAACTTTGAACGTCTGGGGCATTCTGCACCCTTTGACCTTGATGGCAACGACTCGCTAAATTCCTCTTTAGGGTTGTCTCGAATTTAGACGTTTTTGAACTTCTCAATCTTGCTTTAACTCAGCTCTTAATCTATTACATAGTTTTATTTATTTGTCTTCAGTTTGTACAAAGTACATTACATATGGCGATGAAATGACACAGATTAATCATGCGTATAATTATTTATAGATGTGTTTCTATATACAACATGACAATCTTGTTATAAGTAGTTATACAATATAGGGTTGTTGGTTTAAATTACCATATATATTTATGATGTTACAGGTAAATTGTAAATATCCACAATGATATTTATTACAAATAAAAATCAAAAATTGAAACGAAATTTGGCACAGTATAGTAGAAAAAAAAAGATATAGTTTCTATTTATTCAATGTAGTTTCCATTATTAGCTACAATTAACTCTAGGTTAGTGCGGAATAAAACACAGGTATTGGCAACGATGACCTTGTACAATGGGGTCATCACCATGTGAACCCCTTTCTTGACAGACTAGGTGGTAAAGTAGGGATCTTTGTTGACATCTCTCTCAACAACGCCCATACATAGTAGTCGAAAGGGTTGCAGTCTGTAGAATTAAGGGACAAATATATGGACTCCAGAAAATGGATAAGTTAAGCGTCAGACACGATTTTTCCCCCTGGTGGGCTGGAGCTGAGTCCTGTTGGAAGACATACTTCCTTCCCGCGTCCACAATGTCAATAAAAGGCTTCGCAGCGGTCTCAAGGGGACATTGATATAGGTATCAGGGTTCATCCTTAGACACTTTTCAAAGAAATGGGAAGGCATGACATCAGATTCAGATAACGCCAAGGGCCATCGGGGAGGCAGGATATTTCGTGTGCATCCCGACAGGTACCTCTGAGAAGTCTTTACTGATCCAGCAATCATTCCTGGGATTTACCTTTTGGTCCACGTCAAAGTTCTTTTCATCAGAGAAAACCCTCAGCATGCCACAATTCATATTTCCCCTTGTTGAAGGAGGGCAGCAGCTTTCTTTTCTGTTATCCTTCATATTCTCAATCAGCAACTGGCTTTTTCTAAGGACATAAGACTTGATACCAAGGTCCTCATGGATATTTCTGATAATTGTCATAAAGCCAACGTCTATTTCCTTGGGTTTGGCTCTCATGATCTTCCCAGGGTTTTCGTCAATCTTCTCCTTGACATTTTTGACAAATTCTTCGCTTCTTACCTTGTCCGATCGACACGTGTGCCTTTTCCTTGTAGATTTGTTACTTTTGTTACTGTTACTTAGCCACTTCAAACTGCTTCTCGACACGATAAACAGACATTTTGGTCAACTTGAGAAAATCCACTTTCTCTTTGGGGCTCCGTCCGGCACTCGGAGCAACGAAGATGGCTACTTGGGTTTCGAATTCTCAATTATTGTTCATTACTAAACTGCCTACACATGTACTGTTACATTTTACATGAATATGGCTACGGAATGAAAAATATAAATTCTTCATTATATTGTAGGATCGGACTTGGGCCAGAATACATCGTAAATTGATAGGAGATGATACTCATATGAAAAGAGTTATGTCCAGTTTAAAATGCCTCAAAACAAAGAATTTTATCTATTATTCCTGTACATACTGGAATGAATATGCTATACATGTTGGCTTTCGTCTGAATTTTCTAAAGAGCTGGATTCATATCATATTTATTAATCCAAAGCCGAGCGTTCTGCACAGAGGTGGTGAACAGAATCCATTGTTATGGTGTATTTTAATCTGGGGAGGACTTTTTCCACACGAATATATCTTTCTCCTGCAAAGTTAAAATAAACCTTTGTGGAGAATATAGGTTGGCCTCATATTCACTCGGGTAGATTCTGTGAGTCATTTACCTCAATAGGAAAAATTATATATATGAAAATCAATAGAAAAAATAAAATAAAAAGGTCAGATGTTGATATTAAAATAATTAAGGCATATCCTGACCAGGAGCAAATGTACTTTTTAGATGGCAGAGCGCTATCTAGTGGAACAGAAATTAACTAAACATTGATTAAACCTGTTTCCTGATATTTGGCCAACCCAATTTCTTGATAAATCAAGAAAAGCCATCTACGAACATGTTGTCGCGCGTGGCCCCTCCGGTTCTTCGCGACGACGCCGCTTCTTCCTTTGTGGATCACCTACCCGGGCTCCCGTTGCTTCTCCTCTGCAGCTCTACCCTGCAGAGTACCCAAGGACCTCCGAGAACCAACACTCGAGTGGAACTCCTTTCCTCTGGCAGTATCTCTCGGCCTTACCACTGGTGGGGGGGACACGGGAGACTTACCAGAAGAGTAGCGTCTGTGGCGAGAATAGCAACAGGCAACAAGACTTCAAACACTCCTCTTTTTATTGTCATTTCTACTACACATTTACATATAGCCAGAATAACATTCAACGGGTATTTACATTTATTTACACACCAGAGCCAATATAATCACATATTTACAACTATTTGCTCTAGGAAACAGGAACACAGCAGTCGGCGATTCCCACACAAGTTGCATACCAGAAATAGGCGAAAGCGCCATCTATTGGCGGAGGTTGTAGGTGTTTTTAGGCCCATATACGCGACAATATATTATAATATTTCATACAGAGAGAAGATATAAGAAGATATTAAAGATGACCATTTTCTTGTTCATTCACCTTGCAGAGGTTTTAGATTCTTTAAAGCCGATTAATTGTTGATTTTCTCTTCCTGTATAAACGGAGTTATACTATTGAAAGTGTTATTTTTTCTGAATACCTGAAAATAAAAACTTTCCACACATTTTTGTCATTTCTATCAGAACCTATTTATGAATACACTCCAATGACCTCAATTCATTTATTTGACAGATATTGGTTTTTAGTTTTAAATTATTTACTATATATATAAACTATTGATTTTTTGCGGTGAATTATATAACAAAATCTATTCTTCACGGTGTGCCTTATCGATGTTTTAATCAGTACACAGTTAGTACCTTCTATTCTAAATCAACAACAACAAAAACCTTTATTAAGACCTTTTAGTCTTATACAGATTCTCCGAGCAGAAATGTAGGAGTCATGCAGGAATAACTGTAATAATACTAGAACAGTAGTGCATCGATTATCCGAATCAACTGGGGAATGGGGTGTTCGGATAATTGATATTTCGGATAACTCATCATTCCTTCCTTTAATATACTAAAGTCATAGTAGTAATATGAAAAAAAAAAAGTTATATTAAACATAATTTTTTTAATACTTATATTTTGCTTTATTTACTATTGCTATTTATATTCTATTACCTATGGCTTTGATAAGGTGCGGTTTCCCAATGTTGAAGCCGTTTACTATAAAATAAAATCTATATACATGTATATATTATGTGAAGTAATTTATAATACAATATAATGCGCTTATGATTGTAGAACGACATTTGAAAATTATCCCGCATGTGTTTCTTTTAAACGAAAAATCGAAATTTATTTCAAGGAGAAATAGCGGGTTTTTCTAACCTTAGAGATGAAGTATGAAAGGATGAATTGTGAAGAGTAATGATAAACGGAAAATTAAAGTGTCCAGGGATGGGAATCGAACCCACAGTGTTCCGCTTATATATTATGTGTATTACAAATATTACAAATAATTGTACTGTATTACAGGAAACTGACTAAATTAATAAGTGCAAAATGGCCATTAAAATTCAGTGGCCATTTAGTATTAGCTGACAGTTTTCCACCCTGAATATCCAATTGCCTAAATCCATGCCTAGATTTGAAACGCATAAGCCAGCCGGTAGTTGCTTTAAAATCAGGATTGCCACCTATTTTCTCGTTGATTTCTAGAGCCTTTTGTTGACTTTGCTTAGAATTTTTAATGAAACAAATTCCAATAATTATTAATTAAACATTATATTTATTGATTACAAGAGAGAGAAAAAATATAAAAGGGAAACTAATATTGACCAAAGGAACTTTTTTTTTCTGTTTCGGTTAGCGCCTATTTACCTGTGAGCTTACACACACTCTGTGGAACAATTAATTAATATATATACAACACACGTTCCCCTGTGTGTAAGCCCTAATCAGCAAGTCCAAGGCTATCTGCACATTTCCGTAATTTGTCCTTAGGTAGACTCTTCTTCCATTGCTTTGAGCCATTCATCTCTTTCTCCACTATCCATTGCTTCTTTAAAGTTCTCCGGAATATAATGATTTATTTCCATGATTAAATTTGCCTCATTCCTATCTTTTATTCTTTGTGAGCGTCGAACTCCTTCTTCAATCAATTTCCTTTCTTGTTCTTCAAGTCTTGCTTTGTGCCGTTCTTCTAAGATGCTCTTTGTTTCTCCTTTCTTTTTTCCTCCTTTTATGCATCTTTCTGCTATCGGTTCAGTTTGTGATGTGTCATTTTCACAGTCACCACCTGGTTTTACTGAAGTATCCTCCTGAGACTTCATTTCACTCTCTGTGACAGGATTGTCTTCTTCCAAGATAAGAAAGTCTTCAGCAACTATTTCTTCAGAATTTCCTTTATAGAGAGAGGTCAAATTATCACAATTAATATCTTCGTGAATATCATTTGCATAATCAATTCCTCTCTTATCTTCACTATATTTTACTGATCTGACCTCATGAATTCTCTTTGTCATTATATAATATATTCTGTAGGCTTTTCTTTTAATGGAATAACCAATAAATATTCCCTTACTACCCTTTGGTGAAAACTTGTTTCTTCTTGGTTTGCTCTCAAGCCAATGTGTCAAACATCCAAATATTCGAATGTGTTTGACCGATGGTTTCCTCCCATACCATCTTTGTATAGGTGTATGGTGCTTGATAGACCTGTGGGGGGTACAATTCTTAATGTATGCAACTGTAGCAATTGCCTCTGCCCAAAACTTCATGGGTAATTTTGAGTCAATTAGTAAGCTTGTCGCTGTATCTATAAGAGTCCTATTCACTCTCTCTGCGACTCCATTACTTTGTGGTGAGTATGTGGTGGTAAGTTGGTGATGGATCCCATTTCTCTTGAAAAGTCCTTCAAATCTAGAGTTACAAAATTCAGTTCCAATGTCGGTTCTTACACCTTTTATTCTAAGATTTAATTCGTTTTCGGCTCTTGCTTTAAATTCTTCAAATCTTTCAAAGGTCTCATCTTTTGATCTCAGGAAATATACAAATATTATTCTACTGTAGTCACCTACTATAACAAGAAAAAACTTAGATCCTCCTAAAGATTGACATGGCATTGGTCCACATAAATCCATATGAATCAACTGCAGGGGCTTAATTGTATCATTTTCCGTAAAATTATATGGCTGGCTTCTGAAACAGTTTTCCCATTATGCATGCCTCGCACTCTGGTAACCTTTCAAATTTTAGATCCAATCCTCTTACAATATGTCCTCGAATCATTTTTTTCGTGTATTCTTCATTTATATGGTTTTATCCTTATGCCATAAACTTATATTGCTATTTTTATTTGATAAATGTGTATTTATAACCATGACATTTTCATTTTTTGCTATTGGTACATTTCTTAGTTTTGTTTCCATCATAAACATTCTATCTTTAATATATGCTTCAGCAACTAAATCATTCCCTTCATTATAAATATTTGCTCCATCCTTATTGAAAATAACTGAATTTCCCTTGTTGACTAATTCGTATACTGACAAGAAATTATTTCTTAGATTTGGTACATATAACATATCTTTGATGCGAATATTTTCTTGGCCTTCACTTGTGCATGTAGTAAGTCTCATATCTCCTTTGGCTATGGCTTGGGTTGTTTTGCCCTTCTCAGCTAGGTTGATTTCACTTTTGTACTCTGTCACATTTTCCATTAAAGTTAGGTTTGGGGTAAATGTGCGGTGCATCCTGAATTTATACACCATATTTGCTTATCATTTCTCCTATCTGGTGAATATTCAAATTCTTTCACATATGTTTCAAATGCTTGCTCATTAATTCCACTATTCATAGTATCCACTAGGTTATTTGAATGTTCCCTATTGTATTTGTGATTTCTATAATCAGGAGTCCATTTCTTTTGATATTCTTGTTTCTGTTTATCTCGAAACCAGAAATCATTAGCTAGATGTCCCTTTTTATTACAAACAAAACATATTTTTGGCTGAAATTGTTCAACTTTTCTATCCTTAATTCTGTATGCTTGTTCATGCCCATTCTCAACTGATTGATTCAATCTCATATTTCTTCTTGACTCTTCTTCTCTCAGAGTTTGTTGAATCTCTTCAATTGTTGCCTCTCTCTTAGATCGTAAGACAATAGCAAAATTTTCATACTTTGGATGTATGCCTCTGACAATTTAAAATGAAAGTTCTCTTGAGGGGAATTGATGCCCTAATGATGAACTTCTAGCAGCAATATTTTTTGCCCTCGTTATATATTCATCTACAGTTTCATTTTATCTTTCATTCTAATGTTCTTTAATTCTAAGCCTATATTAATAATTTTGTCTTCCAAATTGCCTGTGTATGTTTTTCTTATTGAGTCCCATACTTTCTTCACATTTGTTTCTCCTATGAACATTCCAGCTTGTTCATTTGTCAACGTAGTGATGATTATCCCAAATGCTTCATCATTTTTCTCACTCCAAATCTCCCAAGAACTTTTGTCTTCCATATCAGGTTCTGTGGATCAGAAATTACACATTTAAATTATTTTCTTCCTCTCAGAACTGCGCCGATTTTCAACGCCCATATTTGATAATTTGTTCCTGTTAATGGCTCAATTTTTGTTTGGGATAAAAAATTATATTCAGCCATTTTCGTCTTTTGAACTAATGTAAACAAACCAATATATTTTAAATACAAATATATTTTAAATTTATTTAAATATTGGGTAGCTTTTAAACATGCAATATATAGATATAATTTAACTTAATCTATATAAATACCTTTAATCTTCTCAGAAGTGCTTCAGTTTACCGATCAGAATAAACTTCTTGCTTAATCTTCAGATTAAATATTTTCTCTTTTGAGCTTTATATTAAACAACCACGCTCTGTTACCAATTGTTGACTTTGCTTAGAATTATTAATGAAACTGATTCCAATAATTATTAATTAAACATTATATTTATTAATTTACAAGAGAGAGAACAAAATATAAAAGGGAAACTAATATTGAACAAAGAAACCTCTTTTTTTTTCTGTTTCGGTTAGCGCCTATTTACCTGTGAACTTACACACATTCTGTGGAACAATTAATTAATATATATACAACACCTTTTCACAAATCAAAGGGCCACTTATTGGTTGTCCTTGGCTACGTAACTACATAAACCATGTGTAAGCCGCAGCGTCTAAATCCTTGTTTTCTGCCGTTTTCATCGCTTTCTGCTCAAACTTCCATCTTCATTATCAAGTGCACTAGCATAGTTTGTAATGGCATCACTATTCTTTTTATAGTCCGATATTGTTGCATTTCCAACTCCATATAGCTCCACTAGCACCATTCTTCAACTGATATACTATTTTATCAGTAAAACTGAGGACGTTTATGTTTAGAATACATTGTTGCCGTCAGATGCCAGCCGGGAAGCCCGTTATGTTAGTTTCGGTTTCGGCGGTTTTGGTTTCGGATTAGCTTTCGGATAATCGATGTTTCGAATAATCGGTATTCGGATAATCGATGCTCTACTGTAATAAGCATTGTTATTATTATTATTTTTAGAGCTAATCACCTATAATGGTAATATAAAATTTATATACAGGAAAACTTAATTAGACAATCAAGCTAATAAAAAGATTAGTCTGGGTAAATTGGAGAAAGAAAATTTCTTATACCTGGATTTTTTCACCCCAGAGTCTCTGCAAGTGAAAAAAAAGTAAAAGTTAATTATATATTTAATATTAATAATAAAATTTATATAATCGAAGCTATTATAGACGCGTTTGATTCTTTTTAAAATGAAACAATTTATACTGCCCTCACTAATGGAAAAATTAATGGACAGTAGAAATTGTTTGATTTTCAAAAGAATGATACGCGTCTATAATAGTTTCGAATTTTCATAACAGATGCTAATGCATCATAATATACATTTATATATACAAGAAAAACACACTTAATTAAAACAATAAATATCATAAACAGATCTAATGTAGAGACGGCGGTTTTATCGAGAAAGTGACCGACCTCAGTTGACACAATCCCACCCGACATATCGATTCATTACGTCAGCTGTCAACTGATGATGGGGACAACCCGGAAGACATATGTCACAATTCTAATTTCCTAGTTTTTTTTCCTTATTTAATTTTGAAGTATCAACAACCTATACACAACGTTAATCAAATATTAATTTTATTTTTTAAAAATACTATTCTTCAACACACTTCTCTTTTCTAGCTAATTATAACTGCCATATGTTTTCCTAGTATCCATCTCCATATTCAATATTTGCTACAAGTTACGATTTAGACCTGTGAATATGGAAAAGTAGTGGAAGAACAGGATATAAATAAAACAAGAGGGACTTGTAGGCAGCAGGAATTTTTCACAATGTAATATTCAATCCTTTACAAATCACTTTCATGATGTTTAAGCTTCAATGTTTATGTTACATGTTAGTCTGATTGAATGCTTCTTTGATGATCATCTGACCCTATGGGACAAATTCATTGTGTACATGACCGCATGCGTCAATAAAAAGGGATTAGTCTATTGCAAATGAAAATTTTTGACGCGATTGTTTTTTTGTTTTTTTTTACACACAAATCAAACTTCTACTGTCCTTACTGCAATGAAAAAATATTGGTTCATCAGTGATAAACCCATCCCAGCGGTTTCGCCAATATTTAATCTACCAGACCACTTCTTTAGAGATTTAATACTACATTGGATCATTCTGCTTATATATGCTACAATGAAGGGTGGAATCTTAGAAATAGTACTTAAGCAAACTATGGGCATAAGCTTTTATGACAGTAGAATTACATATAATATTTTTTCATCTCAGTATAAAAAGGACAGTAGAAGTTTGATATATATGTATAGAAGAAACATTTGCATCTAAATGTTTTTATTTGCTATATATAGATATCGCGTTATTGCTTTATATTCTGAAGGAACTGGTCAACAAAACTATTTTAACCTTAGGTAGCCGCATTAATTAGGTCTAGCCTAAATTCTCTGAACCCCTTACATGATTGGCGCTTTAATTTAATGTGTATGTTTGAAATATGTGGTTAAAATGTGTGAAGATGTTTCTATTAACCGTCAACAAATAGAGATTATTATTGCAACGGTTATTCCATGAATTTTGCTTACAAAACTTTGGCCCCCTTAGGTTCTCTATATATCATAACTTCCTGGGGTTTCAATGTTGAAATACTATAAATCTTGAGTGTGATAATTTACAATTAAAACAAGTTTATTGACACCTAATCAACAGCAAAATGAGAGTTTCCGTAAAATTAGAATAAAAAATAAAGAGGAATATTTACACCAGACGAAGCCCTCTCCGAAGGGACGTCTGGATCCTATCAGGAGCTACAAGCCGTCTTGAGTTTGGACAAGCCCTTGCCAATTACGGAGTTCTTGTCCTCAACATGCTCAATGACTTGACACGGCGTTCACGTACGTTTTTTTAATTCAATAATGAGCGGATTCAAAGAGCTGATCTTCGAAATGACCCTTTGTACTTCTAGAATCCAGATGCAGATGTCTCAATTCGCGAATAAAAGGAATAGTGTTGCTCGAAATCATAGTTATTCTTCATAGTAATCTCTATATTGGAATGTCCTTCTAATAATTAGGTCGAAGAAGACCAAATGCATCTAAATGTCTCTTAATATTTATTAATCAACTAGGTGCGATAATATGAAATATTTGCGCCTATCAGAGAGGAAACAAACAAAACAACGGACAAATTAGAAATTAGAATTATCTTATCATCATGGATAAAATAGGTTTAAATGATACAAGCCTGCTAAAGTTTGCCACATCTGTTAAAGGCATTTTAAAAGACTAAAAGGTCTTAAAAAGATTTTTGTTGTTGTTGAAGGCCTTTTTTGTATTCTAAAAGGTATGTGTGAACGGTAGAGGCATTCTTGTTGAAGCCTTTTTTTGTATTTGTTGTGTCTCTATGTTCCTACAACTACTCCAGGTTACCGAGATCCATTTAGTGAGAGATAAAACCTTTATTGCCTCATAACACTAATATGACTGAACGAACTATTTACAATGGAATGATATATATATATATGATAATTTAAACCAATAACCCTATATTATGTAATACATATAACAAGCTTGTCATGTTGTATATAGAACTAATTATAAACTATAACTAATTATACGCATAATTGACATGTCTCCTTGCACCACCATATGTAATGTACTGAGGATGAATAAATAAAATATAATAGATTAAAAGCTAAGTTAAAAGCAAGATTGAGAGATCACAAAGTAACTTCTAAAGATAGATTGTTAGCCGACTGGTAGGCGCCAGACTCGAGTAACAGCGACACGTGCCGTGTCTCGAGTAGCAGCGACACGTGCCGTGATGCAATTCTCTTTGTCGGAGAGGTAGTATAAATAAGACCGGCCTTAGCGACAGGAGTGAGTTCTAGTTCAGTTCCCCATCAGCGTCACCCCTTGCCGGTTGTCTCCAGGGACCAACTCATCGACCATGTAAAACAGTAAGAAACCTTCTCGATCTCCATCTTAGCTTTTGGCTCGCTTTTTATCTATTCAAGGAACTTTCTTTCAACTGTGTCTCTTCGTTTTGTGTGTGTGGACATCCCCAGCTTTTCCACTCTGCCTCGACCACGACTGCCTGTACTTTGTGAGAACTGTTAAAGGTCCTACAAGGTGCAGAGAGGCACTGGAAAACTCTCCACCCCTGACTGTCCCTCGCGGTTACTACAGGTTTGACCCTCGGTTGCCACAACTTATACAGAGAGTCGACAGGACCTCAACGCAATATTACAGCTAGTCGACAGGATCCCTAATCACAGATAAGTCGACTCAACACATTATTACAGCTAGTCGACAGGATCTCAACACAATATTACAGATAGTCGACCAGAGCTCCAACACAATAAACTTACAGATAGTCGACAGGATCTCAACATATTATTACAGCTAGTCGACAGGATCCCTAATCACAAGATAAGTCGACTCAACACATTATTACAGCTAGTCGACAGGAGCTCAACACAATATTACAGATAGTCGACAGGATCTCAACACAATATTACAGATAGTCGACAGGATTACCACAACGAAGGAGACCACAGCGAAGAAGGTAAAAAGACTGTCCAGATAGATAGAAGAGCCAAGAAGCAAGATGGAGGAACAAGCACGCCATTCCAACAAAACGACCAAGCAATCTTCGCCCCAACGACACAGCCGAACATCCCGCAAAATAAGCCGGTGAGAAGTTACCCACCTTCGACCTTACAACGCAACCATCCAGACGACATGCCACCATCGCCAAACAGAAGTCACAAGCTTCTACAAGCTCTACATAAGACGCCTTCCACGTCATCAGGACAACAACCAAAGACCAAGTCTCCTGACTGAACAATCATAAAAACTGTGAGTTTTTAAAAAATCTACTTAACTCTCTCTTCATGCTAACAACTTGATTTTCCATAAATATAATGTTTATTTTTACTGTAATTATTTTTAAATCAAATTTTACCATTTTTATAGCATTTCAATCCAAATTTTAAATATTGTACACCCTCATTTATCAATTTTTACTTTATTTTAAGCAACTTTAAAATTTTAATTCATTACTTGTAATCTTACAGTTTTAAAAAATCATATCATATATAAATTACTCGAATCATAAGTCTAAACTTATTTGAGTGTGTTTTTTTAATACCTTATTTTTATACCAAAAAACACCAATGTCTTAATTAAATACACAAAACTTTGCAAAAAATCATTGTTATGTTCACTATTTTATGTAAACGCCCCTTCAAATTATAAGTCACTATCATGCCATTGCCCTTTCACAAGTATAATTTTCGCACTACCATAATCAACGATTTAAAAAGTATATTCAAATTTTAATAAACATAGATGAAACGCATTTTTCGAAAGATACAATATCTTCAAAAGCACAACTAGAAATGTAACTGTCCTTCCCCAAAACAAGTTAAAAATTCCAGCATAGCTACACTCCCTCGTCCTTTTCTTTTTACATGCATAATTATTAATAATTCACACATCCCTCGGAACGAATTTCAACACATTCCCACCTTACTTTCTCCAATTGGCCACACGAGCTCCATATCGTCGCGAACACAAAGATTTCACGATAAACATGCCACCTCTATAACAATCTGAAAATTCTCGATGTGTTTTGTACAACCACCACCCATGACTAATAAATTTGTTATTCATTCTGAAACTAGTTAGATGCTGTACCAAAAACAAAGACTCCACGTGACACCTTTCTATTCAATCCACCCACTAGTGTTACACAGCGCACCACAACAATTTTCTCACTTAACAGGCCCAAGACGCCTTCATGCCTGTGACACCTCACCAAAGCGTGTCTACGTTGAAGTCGCACTTTTATGCACATCTAACCTGACATCATTGAATAACATTTTTTATTAAGTCCGCAACAACGTCGAAACACAACACTTACGAACACCAAGAAAACTATTTTCAAACAGGCAAGAGAAGATAACTCAACTCGGGACGTAGGCCAGACATGGGATCATGTGGCAGTCGGTAACAAAGGGTCGGCAACAAAGGACCGCCTACGTAAATAAACAACCCAGCTATGTCGGTCGGCATCAAAGGATATCGACACCAATTGCAACCGCCATGTTAAAATGACACCTCCAGCCCAGTCCGCCTGTACTTGAAACTCGTGGACCAACTCGCGGGACGAATAGATTGCAGCACCTAAAACTAATTGACTTACCAATAATTACCCAATTCACTTATTAATTTGAATTTTAATATTGAAAAAAATATCATTAAACTTTATACCTTCAATTATCATTGTGTGTTTTACAACTTTTACATTATTTTCACGCCCAGTATGGAATATTTTTTCTAAACTAGAACGCCATCTTTTATATAATGTTAACCCTTTATTGTTATATATTACAATCATCTTCGTCAATGCAATCCATTTTTTTAAAGAATCAATCAAGTTATCATTTATTTTATATTTGTATGCTATATGTCTTTGTTTTTCTATACCCCAGCACGCAAAAGAGAAATCATTCTCTACATACCAGCATTGAGGACAAACGAAAAGATCATTTCACATATTCCCAGTTTCAGAGTCATAGAAACACCGATGTTACCAAAGGGAAATGACCTAGTTACACACCACAGTTGTAACTTTTCTTTCAAAGAGACATTTTTTGCTCCATTTGTTACTACTTAACGTTTATATAATCATTAATAACCTTTAATTATATTATATTTTTTTTGTATAAAATCTAGAATAATTATTTTTATTTTTATTTTTTTTACTTTTCAATTATAATCAAATTTTTATTCCAACATTATTTTAACAACTTTATTTAACAATTTTATTCTTCATGATATTATTTTAGTATGGCAAAACATTTAATTCTTACAATAATCAGTTTTAATTCATTATTATATCTTTTATATTTTACTAATTCATTATTATATCTTTCATATAGTACATGTTTGATCTTATCCACTTATACTTTTTTTTATCCACAATCACATTTTTATCTTTTTATTCACTATATTTTTGTTTAAATACTTCATTATATGACAATGTTTGTTTATCATCAACTATCGGGCATATACAACAATCGTTTACAACAATCTATTTATCTAACCACTTCAGTGTACTTTACACTACTATCTTTCTCTCCGCCATTGCTTCACATCAACGTAGAGAAACGACAGTACTGCTTGACAATTTTTCTTTTGATTTCGTAATTCAACAAACTCTGAAAACACCGTTCCCCAGAAGTACAAGTCTCGACTTTTGGTCTGAACACGTTTCAAAAGTTTATTTCAGTCATCCGCAGAGCACATCACCAACGCATGCACAAAGCGTTCACTTTTTTCAATTTTCAATTTTTTTCAGCACTAGCGGACCACAATCAACCTTTGATTTCAAGTCAAGTCAGACCACCTACTGTCGCTACAACAATTCTACGTATCGCATGGCTCTACCATCCCTTTCAATCATATTAAGTCTTTTCTTCAACAACTTTTCAACCCAATAACCCTACAATTGTGTCAAAGCACTGTAACCTTATACAGGATCACAGGTGAAACATTGCCTAGGAAGACGCACAAGTCTATATCCTCGCTTTGCACCTGGATCTCAGTATTTGATTGTCTGTGCAACACTTACAATTGCATATTCTTCAACCCCTAACCCTTTCCAACGCCCGCCAACAATCTTTTAGAACATCATTTGTTATCATCATTATTTTTTTTAGCAAACAAAGGTTTTATCTACAGTTCTCTTTTATAATGAATATCATAACTTTTAAATTAAACCTAAGTTTTATTTTTACAATTTTCAGATATAGCCAAATAAACATCTTGTTATAGCCCTTTACCCTCACAGTTTTAATTAATTAAAAGAAATTTTAATTACTTACCTGTGTTAGAGAGGCTTTACCCGCTTAAACCCGGATAAACCCTTTCACTCACGGGGCCCATCTATGATAATTTAAACCAATAACCCTATATTATGTAATACATATAACAAGCTTGTCATGTTGTATATAGAACTAATTATAAACTATAACTAATTATACGCATAATTGACATGTCTCCTTGCACCACCATATGTAATGTACTGAGGATGAATAAATAAAATATAATAGATTAAAAGCTAAGTTAAAAGCAAGATTGAGAGATCACAAAGTAACTTCTAAAGATAGATTGTTAGCCGACTGGTAGGCGCCAGACTCGAGTAACAGCGACACGTGCCGTGTCTCGAGTAGCAGCGACACGTGCCGTGATGCAATTCTCTTTGTCGGAGAGGTAGTATAAATAAGACCGGCCTTAGCGACAGGAGTGAGTTCTAGTTCAGTTCCCCATCAGCGTCACCCCTTGCCGGTTGTCTCCAGGGACCAACTCATCGACCATGTAAAACAGTAAGAAACCTTCTCGATCTCCATCTTAGCTTTTGGCTCGCTTTTTATCTATTCAAGGAAATTTCTTTCAACTGTGTCTCTTCGTTTTGTGTGTGTGGACATCCCCAGCTTTTCCACTCTGCCTCGACCACGACTGCCTGTACTTTGTGAGAACTGTTAAAGGTCCTACAAGGTGCAGAGAGGCACTGGAAAACTCTCCACCCCTGACTGTCCCTCGCGGTTACTACAGGTTTGACCCTCGGTTGCCACAACTTATACAGAGAGTCGACAGGACCTCAACGCAATATTACAGCTAGTCGACAGGATCCCTAATCACAGATAAGTCGACTCAACACATTATTACAGCTAGTCGACAGGATCTCAGCACAATATTACAGATAGTCGACCAGAGCTCCAACACAATAAACTTACAGATAGTCGACAGGATCTCAACATATTATTACATATATACATAAAAATAATTAACATAGTAACACAAACAAACACTATGCAAAACCTTATTTGCATATCTCGACAATTTATCCAAACATAACTATTGTTATGCAAAATACCACATCTTCTCACCCCCAATTTGTTACACAATCTTTTAAGTATTCGGGGAGTCTCCGGTTTCTTTTTGGTCTACTTGGCCCAGGTGTTTCCTCCAGCCTCTCCGGTGATTCGTTTGGGTCATTCATTTGTTCCCCCCTTCTTTCGGTGTTACACTCCTCCTTCTTCTCCACATCCTCCGATACTTCTTCCTTGACTCTTCTCATCAATTGGTCCTGGTGTCTTTTTGCTGTCACTCCGTTTTCCATAATTACCTCATAGTTCCTGGGTCCAAGTACTGTCTTTATCTTCCCCGGTTCCCACTTTCCCTTTCCATTATATTTACGTGCATACACATTCTCTTGGGACTTGAACCTATTTTGGAAGTGTTCTTTTCCATTTTCGCTATCTTCACTTTCTTTAGGGTGCAACCGGTTCATTCTTGTGGTCAGTCTGCGACCCATTAGTAGCTCAGATGGTGTTAGTCCAGTTGTTCCATGAGGTGTAGTCCGCATTGCAAACAGAGCGCGTGGCAGCGTAACCGATATGTTCTCCCATCCATTCTTTCTTATTAGCTGTTTGAGTGTTTGTACCACTCTTTCTGCCTGTCCGTTTGTCTGTGGGTGGTAGGGAGCCGATGTTATATGCCTTATTCCGTTCATCCTCAAAAATTCCTGGAACTCATGACCCACAAACATGCGACCATTATCCGAAACAACCTGGTCGGGCAAACCATGAACAGCGAACAGATTTCTTAACACTCGCACTGTAGCTGTTGCCGTGCAGTGATCCATGATGATGGCCTCCGGCCACTTAGACATTGAATCAACGACTATTAGAAACGTTCTCCCATGGAATGGACCTGCATAGTCTATGTGAATGCGTGACCATGGTTTAACTGGTGCCGTCCAAGGGTGAACTGGGCTCGGTTTAGGATTATTTCGCACCAGTTGACAATTTTCGCATCTTTCGACCCTATTCTCTATAGCCTTATCCATTCCTGGCCACCACACATGGCTCCTTGCAATTGCCTTCAATTGTACAATTTCAGGGTGAGTTTCATGAAGCTGTTCTATTGTTCTCCTCTGTAGAACGGGCGGTATTACTACCCTATTTCCCCACAGGAGACACTCTCTATGTAGGGATAATTCATTTCTCCTATTGAAGTATGGCCTAAATTTTTCTGCTGGACAGTGAGCTGGCCATCCTATTCGAGTCCATTCCACAATTATCCCCAGAACTGAGTCTTCCTGCGTTAATTTTGCCACTTCCTTCGCCTCTAATGGTGACTCTTCATCAGTTTCCATAAGAAAAACGTCAACTGGTTCCGGTGTTTCTTTACTTGTTTTTTCGTGGGGTGCTCTACTCAACGCATCCGCATTTGCGTTCATTCTCCCAGATCTATGTTCAATCTGATAGGAGTACGATGCCAATGTAAGACTCCACCTCATCATCCTCGGGGAAAGCATCTGAGGGATAGGTTTGTTCGGATTAAAGATTCCCAGTAGAGGCTTATGGTCAGTGATTATCTTAAAGTCACGGCCATACAAATATTTGTAGAATTTTGAGATGCCAAATATTATGGCCAGGGCTTCCTTATCTATTTGTGCATACCTTCTTTCCGTCTGAGACATAGTTCTCGAAGCAAACGCAATGGGTCTCTCCATTCCTTCCTCCACGTGCGAAAGCACTGCTCCTACTCCAAAGGGTGATGCATCACAAGCCAAGACCAGGGGTTTTCTGGCATCATAGGGTGTTAGCACCAAATCGGATTGAATCAAATTCTTTGCCTCCCTGAATGCTCTATCCTCCACTTCTTTCCATTTCCAACAATTTCTTTTGTTTAGTAGTCTATGCAGTGGTTCAAGTACAGTGGTTCGGTCTTTTAAAAATTTGCTATAAAAATTCAATAGTCCAAGGAAACTCTGTAACTCTTTTTTGTTTTCGGGTTTCGGAAAATTCTTAATTGCCTCACATTTCTCTTCAGTAGGGTGTATGCCTTCCGCATCTATTCGGCACCCAAGAAAAATTAACGAAGATTTTTTAAATTCGCACTTCTCCTTCTTAAGAGTCAATCCCATTCTTTGAATACTCTTCAATACTTCTCTCAATCGGAGGTCATGTTCCATTTCATCTTTCCCTGTTACCAGAATGTCATCCAGGTAAACGACTACTCCTGGAATTTTGGCTATTAAACTTTCCATTCGTCGCTGGAATATTCCTGGCGCACAGGAAACACCAAAAGGCAAACGGTTTACCTTAAACAATCCCTTGTGCGTGTTAATAGCCAATAGCTCTGCTGTCTCCTCATCCACCACCAGCTGCTGATATGCATCTTTAAGGTCCAACTTTGAGAAAACCTTTCCTCCTGCCAAATTGACTTGCAAGTCGGCTGCCGCCGGAACTGGGAAAGTATCTGACTCCACGATGGTGTTAACAGTTCTCCGATAATCTCCACATATTCTTATTGAACCATCCCTTTTCAGTACTGGGACAATTGGAGTAGCAAACCTTGTAAATTCAACAGGAGTCAATATTCCTTGTTCCTCCATCTTCCTCAAAGCCTCTTCAACCTTAGGTCTAATTGCGTATGGCAATGTTCTAGCTCTTAGAAATGTGGGTTTCCCTAGAGTTTTGATCTTTATATGGATTGGTGGGGGGACCTCTGTATTGTCCTAATTTATCTTTAAACACATCCATAAATTCCTCAGTGATTTGACATACACTGTCGCCATAATTTATCCATTCAAGACCAATTCCAATCTGGTCAAACGCCTCCCTTCCAATCAGATTTGGGCCCGGACCTTCGACCACAAGCAATTCCATTGTGATATTTCTGTTGTTCACTTTTACGTCGGCCTTTATTTTACCCAGAATGGATAACCCCTGTCTGTTCCATTGCACCAACTTGGTAGAATCCTTCTCTATTCTAGGCCTTTCTGACTTCACCCAAGTTTCTATATACGTCTTCTCAGAAATAATATTTTTTCCTGTTCCTGAGTCAATGAGCATATTGATATCTCGACCGCTAGTCTGTACCTTTACCATATAATTCCGCATGTTACTTGTGTCATTCACATGATTTACATTAAAAAGGCCATTAGTTGCCTCCGCCTCCTCATCTATCGAGCAATTATTACGATCGCTCCTCCAGTTCCCGTTCTTACAGACCCTAGATATATGCCCTAACTTCTGGCATTTAAAACATCTTTTATCTCTAAAGAAACATTACTCTTCTCTGTGATTTGTGTTTCCACAGCGGAAACATTTAAAAATCATCTTCTCATCCCTCAGTCTCACTTTAACAGCTCTTCCCATTACATTCATTTCTTCCTGAGGTTTTCCATTTTTAATTTCTGCAACGTTCTTTACCGCAGCCTCATGTGCTAATGCCATTTCTTGAGCCACTTTAAATGTTAGCATACTGTTCATTAATAGCATTGATTGCATCTCTTCGTTTAGAATGCCGCATACTAGGGCATCACGCAACCTATCTTCCAAATCAGGGAATTCACACTTCTCTGCAATTTTCTTTAGAGCTGTTATAAATTCAGATATTGTTTCATTTGGCATTTGGAGCCTTTTCGTGAATTTAAAACGCTGCACTATTATATTTGGCGTTGGATCAAAGTATTTTTTAATCCTTGCTACCACCTCTTCCCATTCTGTCTCCAATGGATTCTTGGGAGAGGTCAACGTCCGTATTATATCATAAGTTTCTCTTCCACATAGCGAGAAAAATGTTGCCTTCTTTTTATCAACCTTTACTATATCATTCGCTATGCAATAGGACTCAAAGCGCTCTAAATAACCAGAGAGTTCATTACCGTTGTTAGGATTGAATTGCTCAATGTTCATCATTGTTCGCTCACTTTCATTCACTTGTGTATAACGTTCTTTACTCGTCGCCACTGTTGTGTCTCTATGTTCCTACAACTACTCCAGGTTACCGAGATCCATTTAGTGAGAGATAAAACCTTTATTGCCTCATAACACTAATATGACTGAACGAACTATTTACAATGGAATGATATATATATATACATAAAAATAATTAACATAGTAACACAAACAAACACTATGCAAACCCTTATTTGCATATCTCGACAATTTATCCAAACATAACTATTGTTATGCAAAACACCACAGTATTGTAGCAAAATAAAATACATGTATACAACTTTATTATAAGATTTTGTTTTTGCAATGCAATTGCAATATAACGAATATTTGTTATTTCATTATCAATTAGAGAAAAGTACTCATTGATAAACATGTAAAATATATAGAGTTCTGGGAGATAGTATTAATTAAAAGATTATATAATAGGATTATTGATATTTTTTTATTTGAAATAAAGAAGGCATATCCTGACCAGGAGCACATGCGCTTTTTAGATGGCAGAGCTCCATATAGTGGAACAGAAATAAACTAAACATTGAATTAGCCTGTTCCTTGATATTTGGAAAACCCATTTTCTTGATAAATCAAGAAAAGCCATCCACCAACGCGTTTCGCGCTGTTGGTGCTCGTCAGGAAACAGGCTAAATCAATGTTTAGTTGATTTCTTTTCCACTAGATGGCGCTCTCTCTCTCTCTGCCACTGAAAAGCACATGTGCTCCTGGTTAGGATATGCCTTCTTTATTTTAAATAACAACCCCCCTGAACTTTTTATTCTTTTTTTCTATTATTTCTTCACATTTTTATATTTATATAGCTAAAAGTACACATAAACAAACTGATATGATCTATTCTGTTTCTAAAACCATATTTCCATATTTATAAATAAATATATTAAATATGAACCTATACACAGTTTCGCACCTCGGTATTTATACGTATATAAGGAAAATGCGAACTGAGTAATTAAAGGTTTATTTTATGTGTGGGAGAATTTGTATCCAATTATATGTTGAATATGCCTATACGTAAAAAGGTAATGTCTTCACTTCTTTTTTGGTCACATATTGAATCACGGATATATATAAAAATATATTTTAGATGTTATGGCTCATTAAATGCTTAGATTTGATATTCACATTTATCTATAGGGTATATTACCCTGCTCAGAAGTCAAACCCCTCCTCTACGTGGCGGGCGGGAGAAGCAGCACAAGTAAGGGACTGCCCTGTAGGGCAAAGTACGGTGTCGTGAGCCACGATAACCGTGAACAGGGAACTCTGAAATGTGGCTGACTAATGGGGCAATGGCACCCCCCTTTCTATGGAGTTGGATAAGACACCACCTCCACGGTTTATAGAAGAGATTTTATAAAATATATTTTTGAACGATTAGTCATGACTACAGTGAGCTCCTATGAGCGACCTATCTAATGAGCGACCACCTCCTTGAACTACCACTTCATACAAAACCAAAAAAGATAATATTTTGATATAATCTCCGACCTTCCATAAATTAGCACCTCCAAAAGAAACCAGAAGTTACTGGGTTTATTCGACGGCCGCTCACGGGAGAATATTCACCATTTCGCCTCCACTACCAAATCTAAAATTAGGTGTGTCTACTAAATCTGATTTTCCTCGTATGGGCGTCTACTTTAGCAATAAAACTTTCCACAAGCTTGGTGAATTGTTGAGGTACAGTCTGCACTACACTCATGAGGGTGGACGATCTACGCGGATGTGTGTAATAGCACCCAAACAAACATTCTGTCAAATTACATTGACAAACATTTGCACTTTTATCTTATCTCAGTTTTTAGTGGGAAGAATGTTATTTTCGTTTGTTAGTGAACCAATCTCTGCCGCCTTCTCATTGGACGAATGTAGCCATGTTTGTATATAAAAGGGGGCTATGGTATTGCGAGGAAGGCAGTGTGGGGGACATTTGTGTTGAGACGCTTAAAGTGTTCTCTGCGTGCTTTATCCGTGTCTGGTGATCTCCTCGCATACCTGTGTGACCCCGGTCCGATCCCTACCAACGCTACAATAAAGGATAAGTACTGTTTTATTTTTATATAGCAAATCGTGAGTTTTTTTTTATTTTGCTCTTTTTTATTGTTGTTGTTGTACTCTTGAGTGTACGCTGTGTGTTAGTTACTATTACTTTAGGCCCTAGTAATTTGCAGCTTTGTGTGTTATCACGTAAGTAGTAACATTTGTCAATTCCTACCAGGAATAAATATTGATGTCTCATAATTCACTTACCTAATCCTGTACGATGGCTGAAGCATGCTCTGGAAAGATACAAGACATATCTGAGGAGATATTCAAGGCTGGCGAATCTGCCAGACCTGGTGCAACAATATACAAGAAGACTGCTCAAAATATTTTTTAATTTCAATTATCTAAAAATAATGTGATTCCTAAATTCTAAAATATTTCCTGCAGAGAACTGGTTTTCACGAAGATTGTTGAAGAGGGCTGGGGGGATTAATTAAACTTGTCAATAGCAACAACCCATTTTGCCTTGTCCCCGTTGAGCTCTTTCACGAAAATCTCAGCGCTACGATATTCTATAGCAAAATTATCCCCCAATTCAATTTAGAATTTAAAATTGATTTTAGTGATCACACGAACGATGCGAGATAGGAAAAGAAAAAGAGCAATGTCCAATAGGTCTATTGAGTTAAGAGGGCAAAGCTATGTTTGAAAAATGGTCCGAGGTTAGCATCAACCCCAGGATTAAATATCAAAAGATCAGATTTTTTCCTCAAAAGGAAATATACGAATTACTAGGTACTTGATATTTCGTGTTATAAGAAACAAATATGATAAAATCGTAGCATATTTCCGAGTGCATAGCAAGTACCTATATATATTCTACTGTCCTTTTGTAAAGCTCAAGTCTATAGTCCGGGTTTTCCTCTAAAATGTATATAAGCAGAATACAATATTAATTCGTTATAGTGATTAAACTAAAACGCTGGAAGTGTTCATTGATGAGCCAGGCTCTCCCAATATTTTCCATCGCAGTAAGGACAATAGGAAGTTGTTTTATTCAGAAAAGTTACATGAAATAGTTTCCGTTGAATCTTTTAGAATAAATTATATACTCTCTATTATAAAGACCTATCTAGTATGTTGTAAAATCCCATTCGTGATCATTCAGTATCAACTTGAAAACTCGAACAATACAATTCCCATATCTTCTTAATGATCTATTTATAAACTGGAAAAAACTGCCTTTTTCGAGGCATTGTCTCGCTTAATTAATTTAGGTTCATCAATGCGTGTGGCTAATTGGAGAGAATAATTCAGCCTCTCCCTGAAAGCTAAAAAGGCCATTGTGATAAAAGAATAATATTATTATACCATTCGATTATTATTCGATATGTAATCGATAATGTAATTCTATACTTTTAGAAAAAAGAATCTTTGATCACGTTACTGGTTGCTTGCACCATCTATCGTAACAAATATCATTACAGTAGAACTCCTCAAATTCGGAAAGCTTGGGGCGCAAGGTATTCCGAATTTGAGGATTTTCCGAATTTGAGAGAGTTAGATTTGTGAATATTTATGTGGCATAAATAGGCATTTAGATGACTGAGACAAAGATTTTGAAGCATATGAACAATTTTAGGTTGAATATTATATGTACATTACATAATTTTAATTACGATTTTTAATCAAATGTTCCTTGACTTTTATGAGTTTTGAGCATGAAACCGATGAAAAATAGTAAAATATTTTATTATTTATGTAATGCAATTGATGGCCAAGAAAGTTATGGCTTGGCAAAGAAGTTGCTGATTGTTGTCTGTTTCATTGGCTTGTTTAACAAAGCTTCTTCTTCTCTTATAAGCATAGTTCGAAGACTATTGATGGTGTTGTAGCTTGCAAGCATTTCTGGTTCAGTGCGCTTTTCCAAATATTTTAATGCAACATCCAAACTTTTCAACGCTTCGCATCTGGGAACATCCGGCTCCAAACTGTCTTCAGTCTTTTTTACTTGAGAAAACTTTTTGACATCTTTTTCGGTAGAATCAACAAACTTTGTAAGTTTAAGCTCAGACTTTTTTATATCATAAACAGTTGTCTTAGAAATTTTATACTTTTGCATTATCGTTGTATAGCTTAATCCTTTTTTAATGTCACTAAGAACATCTAACTTTTCACCAAGCTTAAGAATTCGGTACTTGCCTCGTTTTTGCCGCTCCTCTTTGGATGCCATTTTGTTGAAGAACAAACTTGTAAATGCAAAAAATTGAGAGTTGAATAAAAGAATTTGAAACTTACAATGTCTGAAAATGTTTGATAATTTGAACTTTAGGTGAATCAACTTTGCAATAAAAATGCGTGAATGGCTTATGACGTAATAATGCTGCCTTCTTATTGGACAATATCCTAAACTAAGCACAAAGGTCAAATGAAACTGTTGATTTATTTAAGCTTTTAAAAAAGAATATAAACCCCTAATTAGCGATTATAAATAATCGGTAAAAGTAAATTAATTAAACACTTAAATTAAAAATATATTACTAATAAAAATTAAATTAAATAAAATAAAAGCAAAGCAAAAGTAAAAGTAAATAAAATAAAATAAAATAATGTTGAAATATCAACAAAATAAAAGCATGTGAAAATTGATTTTTTGTATGTAAAAAAAACATTACAATACTTTCCGAATTTGGGAGTTTCCGAATTTGAGAATTTCCGAATTTGAGGAGTTCTACTGTATTAATTCCACAATATGAGGCCATTTCACTCATCTAATAATCATGCCTTCCTGGACCAAATTATTTATATTAAAGAAAAATACGGAAGTTCAATATTTTGTCTTGGTAACGAAAGAGAGAAGAGAAGAATAATAAAATAAAGGGGGGGGGGTCTTCATAAACTGTAGCACTGAACAAAGAAAAGGTAACATTTGGATTATAGTCCAGAACTATAAAGCGGTATGAATAAGTCCAATTACTTAAGGCGAGTAGAATAAAGAAAACAAATACTTATTTACTCATGTACAAAAAGATTTGAGCCGGACAACGGAAAACAACAACAATGGGCTTGTATAGAGAAAGCCGCGACATCTGGCGGTCAACTTAATTTGCCGGGAGGAAATTAATCCATGGAAGCAATGGTCGCCTCTCCCGTCAAAATAAACGTCAGAATCTGACGCCATCTATTGACCGTCACCGACCCGATGCCGCTAGTTGCGGCGACGGTCAATAGATGGCGTCAGATTCTGACGTTTATTTTGACGGGAGAGGCGACCATTGCTTCCATGGATTAATTTCCTCCCGGCAAATTTTCCATCTATGTTTTGCCAATAGATTTGGCCCAGCCTGATTGCCAGCAAAACACCTCTTTGGTAGATTGTGAGGATTCCATTAGATCCCGTGTGGATCTCGTGGAATAAAGTCCGCCCTAGACTGACAAGGGCCATTAGCCCGAAACCATGGTCTCTAGGTGGACGCTTATCAGTTTGCCAAAGTTGGTGTTGTGGCTTTGTCACCGACCCGACCCGAGGCCGCTAGTTGCGGCGACGGTCAATAGATGGCGTCAGATTCTGACGTTTATTTTGACGAGAGGCGACCATTGCTTCCATATATATATATATATATATATGTCGTATCCGTCTTGGTCGAATGGAAGGGCGAAGCGTTGTGCATGTAAGCTTCGAAAAAGAACTTTTTCACACTCGTGAGCGCGCGTGCGCGGCGTGCCGGCGTAGCATTCGCCCGCGCGTGCTGGCTCCCACGTTTATTTTGTACAGATTTATAGATGGGTGAATTTTTATTTGCATTTTAACATTGTAATTATGGCGAAAATAAATTATATCTCTTGGGCATTAGGCAAATTATGACAGATGGAACCTGTGTGGGATAAATAAATTTAAAAGGATTTTAAAATTATTTAGTTGAGACTGGGAGGCAATTTTATAAATTGAATGCTGATACTATGGTACAAAAATTAAAATTTTGTGCGATATTCTACTAAAAATATATACAAGTATATATGAAAACAACATTAAATATGATATATAATACATAAGATAATAAAGTTTTAAATGTTTTAAACATAGCAGGATACGGACCTGTGTGATGTGGCTACGACTGTGTATCTGTTTGTGGGAGTGTTCTGTGCGTGAGAGGATCTCCTGCGCTGGAGTGTTGGTGGATTGGTGATGGGCTGAACATCCTCATCTGTAAGGTACTCTCCATAGGAAACGTAGGAAAAGGGGTGTTAAAAAGGGGCTCAGGGATGAAAAGGAATGGATGTTGGAATATGGTAGGGTGCGTTTGAGGAATGAAGACTTAGGTCGTGGCGAACAATTTGGCAGGATGATCCAAATTGGGCCACTGGAGTCCTCGGGTGGGTTTCTCGTTTGGAATGGAGAGAAAAGGGGACGGTTGTCATGTCAATGAAGTAGCGCAAGGAGAATATCTCTTGATGTTGGTGTATGAGCATAATGGTTTATTGCAAATTGTCAGAGGGCAACGTACTGAATTATGTGACGTACATCCTGAACGGATCGTTTCAAGATGGGTCTGTGACTATCAGTAATCCTGCTGAAACCTTAAAAGGAAATGAATTTGGAAAAAAACGATCAGTTCGGGGTGGTCAATGGGCAACGCAGGTGGTGTTATTCTAATTCAAAATAGATTTCCGCAATTCTATATACGAATTCCCTGACGATACGATCTTATGGGGGTCATCAATCTTAATGTCGTGGTCACCATCCTTTTCTGAATGATTAATGAAGTCCTTGAAGGTGTTCCAAAGGACCATCGAAATCTCTTCAAGACGATGAATCAAGATTGATTGAATTTGTCTTAATCGGGACGACGGCAATAAATAAACTAGCAAATGTATAATCGTCAGGGAGACGTTTGGGTTAATATACGCCATTGTAAGGAGGGATAGAAAAAATATTGGGAATTGTTTAATTCTATTGAAATATTTAAATATGGGCAACGGTACTAACGTATTTTTGCTTATAACTGACCTATTTTCTAATTTCGCATTGTCACAGTTACTAAGGAGAGCACTTAATTGAGGGCTAATTTGCGGAGCATGATTACGTGTTGGTGAGGATGGGAGCATTATCTTCGTTGTCGGGGAAGGTTCTAATTGGATATCAATCTTGGGGATGGTGAAAGGAATAGAAATGTATCTCGCTGTTAATGTTGGTTCGTCATTATCTAAGAAAACATCGGGGTTCATGTGATTAAATGGGTTACTTAATGTAGATGCATAATTCTTATAATCATCATGAAATATTTCAGGTGGGAAATGACGGTAAATGAAATATGATTTTGGCGCGCTATTGTTGTTCGTTGAGTGAGGTGTGAAGATTTACTTAGTGTCTTCGGAATAGTGTTTCAATTTGTTTACGTGGATAATCTCCGTGGCTAGGTTTTGATCTTGATTAGGTCTATTGATTCTAACTGTATAAGGGGATATCACCTCAATTATCTCATATGGTCCACTGAAGTAAGGCACTAATTTTCCCGTTTTGGGGTGTTGGTAAATTTTAGTAAGGACTAGGCCGCCTACCTCAAAGTCGGGGGACCGGTGATTTTTATAAAATCTGATCTTATCTAGCTTATGACGTTCTTTCGTTCTTTGTAACGCTAGGCGTCTAGATTCAGGGACCGGTGGATAAGGATCTAGATGTTGTGACAGTTCTTTCGGCAGGGAGCCGTCCATAAGGTATGATGGGGGGAATCCCGTGACAGAATGAGGAGTATCGTTATATGCCTTAACTACTTTGGATTGAAGCATAGTCCAACTAGCTATAGAATGTTGAAGATGGAGGAGCCTAAGTTTTACCGGTAAGGGTTGCGTTCAAACGTTCGGATAAACCGTTTGCTTGTGGATCGTTGCTGGTAGTGAGCATTGGTTGGATGTTATGGGAGATTAGAAATCTCCTAAACCTCGGTTAGTAAAGGCAGGGGCCCTATCTGTAAGGAGACGCCTTGGACAACCACTTTGTAACACCCTTTTTATTTCTTGAATGTATGTGGTCGTACTAGTGGAACGAGATGGAAATGTCCATGCAAATCGAGTCGCGTGGTCTACTACTACATGCAGGTAATTTTTTGCACTCCCATATCTAGCAAACCCGGATATAGTGTTCATAGAGACCAGATCGAATGGCAGTGGAGATTCTGGCAATTCGCCTTTGGTGCATCTTTAATTGCGTGGCGTCAAGAAGGCCACAAAACGGATTTCGGGATAACAGGTCAGCCTCCAGTTGTTTGGTGCCTTTGATGAACTTCACCTGATAGTCGTAGACTGACAATCTTAAACTCCATCGAAAGAGTCTTCCTGTCGGATTTTTGATGTATTTCATCCACTGTAAGGCGCAATGATCGGTGAAAATAGTAAAACAATTTGCCGCCAAGTAGACCTTGAGACGATCTACTGTTTCAATTATGGCCAGACACTCTAATTCGGTGATGGTATAATTGCGCTCGTATTTGCGCAGAGTGCGGCTATAATATTGTACTGGATATGAGTTTCCATCTGGAGAGAGAGAGATATGGAGCTGTTTCAGTACTCCTCCTATCCCTTGCAAAGATGCATCAGAGTAAACTTGACAGGGCAAATCTGATTTATAAAGAAGGAGAATGGGACCTGATGAAAGTAGTTGTTTGAGTTTGTCAAACGCTTTTTGACAGTCTGACGTCCATTCCCATTTAACGTTCTTTTTCAAAAGTTGATTTAGAGGATTTCTAATGCGCGCATAAACTAGAATGAATTTGTTGTAAACATTAATGGCGCCTAGGAATGATTGTAAGGTTTTTACGTTAGTAGGGGGTTTTATGGCATTAATTATATCTATATTCCTAACAAGTGGAGTGCAAGTACCTGAACTAATCTTATATCCCAGGTAGTCAATAGATGTCCTGAAAAACTGGCATTTATTAAGATTTAATTTTATATTTTCTAATTTATAAAAATGAAAGAATTCCTATAAGTGTCCTAAGTGTTCTTCTAAACTGTTAGAATGGATTATGAAGTCATCAAAATAATGATTAGCAAATGTTAATTTGTGTTTCTGTATCAATTCATTTAACTGCCTTTCGAATATTTGGGGACTTAATTTGAGACCAAATGGTAGTCTATTAAAATGGTATTGCCCCAGGGGGGTTACAAATGAAAGTAGAAGCCTAGATTCGGGATGGATAGGAATTTTCCAGAAGGTGGAGGTTATATCTATGGTGGAAAAGTATTTAGAATTAGATAATTGATCTAGTACTGTTTCTATTAGTGGTATGGGATAATTATCTACAGACATTAATTCGTTAGGTTTTCTAAAATATACACAAAAACGTTTCGAGCCATCCCTTTTTCTAGCAAGTTTTACGGGAGCGGCATATGGGCTATTTGATGGTTCTATTATTTCATTTTCTAACATTTTCTCTATTTGATATTTTATTTCAGGGTAATCGCTATATGGTATTCTATATGGTCTTAGTGTTATGATCTTATCACTGTTAGGTGTAATTTTAACCGGGTCGATATTTAAAGCAGGTACTGAAAACTTATCGATAGGAATCAAACCAATATTTTCTCTAATAAGATTTTTACATTCATTTATTAGATGAGGATGTGCAACTATATAATTTTCTACATTTGTGGTACTATTAAGGTTGTCATGAGGAAAAGATTGAGTAGTGTTGGGCATGGTATGGTTATTATTGTAAAGGGTTGAATTGTAAAGTTTTTTAGTGATGGCGTAAAATAATCTTTAAAACAATATTGTGACTGTGCTAACATTGTATTATCCTGATATATTCTCTTTGAAAAAAAAAGCAATAGTTAATCGAAATATCCCCCATGAATTCAAAGAAAAAAATGCCAAATGGTAGATCATTATTATATAAAATAACAAGTGTTCCTTAATGGATCCTACAGTAACCAAAATAAATGCAAATCCCACAGGCTGGATATTATGAGACAAAGTCCCAATAGTAACATCATTATTTAAAAGTAACATTTTATTTCCTAATGTTTTGAATTGTTTTAAACAAATAATATTGATGTTAGCGCCAGTATCTATTAGAAATAAACATAAATGGTTGACTAGTAGCAACTTGAGAGTCAGGGTACTTACGCCTTTAATGGCGTGTGGGTTGTACTTCTGGTTACTCGGCAGCGCTGTCTCTTGGGTCACGAAAATACCGCGGCGGTGTCGATAGTCGAGGATGATCGGCACTCTGTCCAGGCAAGGTGGACCGTTGTGGGCACTGATTGTTCCAGCGGGGGCCTTGGCAGTGCTTGCATGGTGTAGGCGGGGTGGAGGGAGATCCTCCTGGTCGCTTCTGGGTATGAGGCACATCTTCGGATGAGCGCCTTAACGAATTGTTTGTTTGTCTTATGGATTGGCGTGGAAATGGGCGTTCTGTGAGAGAGGAAATGCTGGGACGACTTGGATCTCCGCCGATCCCATAGACTCTTCTGGCAAGAGTGAACCATTCCGACGGGCTGCTGGGTGTAGCAATCAGTAGGAGATTGCGACTGTAGGATGGCATTCCTTGAGTGACAGCATTGACCATTTCCTTGCGGTCGATGTTGAGCTGCGTACCCATGCGTACCTTCTGTATATAGTATGCTTGTAAGCCTTGAGGCCCGCAACGTAGTTGATAGAACTCTTGGTTGGTCGGTATCTCGGGTGGGGGGTACAGATCCTCAAGGACCTGTTTGATCCTCCAGTAGGGTTCGTGGAGGTAGTCCATGGATTGGAGTGTATTCCGGGGCTCTCCCTCTAGCGCTGCCACTACCATGCGGCCTTGTTCGTCACAGCTTCTGTTTTGGTATTCCGGGGACCTCTCCAGCTTCTTTAAAAACGACTCCGCGGAACTTGATCCGTTAAAGCTGGCTGCGGTGGTGGGCGCGTCCCGCCCAAGTCTTCTCATCATCGCTGTTAGTGCATCTATCACCGACTTATTCTCTTTAGCTAACTTGGCCTCCTTCTGGCCTGCTTGTCTCTTTGACTTGCCCATTCTCTTGAGGTTCTTCTTTCTGTCGACTCTTACTTGTCGTAATAGTCGTGGTCGAATGGAAGGGCGCAAGCGTTGTGCATGTATGCTTCGAAAAAGAACTTGTTCCACACTCGTGCGGCGTGCCGGCGTAGCATTCGCCCGCGCGTGCTGGCTCCCCCGTTTATTTTGTACAGATTTATAGGTGGGGGAATTTTTATTTACATTTTAACATTCTAATTATGGCGAAAAGAAAATATATCTTTGGGCATTAGGCAAATTATGACATATATATATATTAATATATCTATGATACATTTTGTAAGATAGAATAACCTTGTAATACTATTGTAAATGTAATACTATTGTAAAAATGTAATAATATTGTAAATAATGTATTGTAGTATTAAATCGGATATATAACTCTCTGTTTATTAAATTTCTTGTGTCGATCCCATATGTAAACTGTTTCTTTTAAAATTGTGAAAATATTCTCTTAAATATAATGTGTTAACCATATATTATGTATCTTTTATATTTATTCTGGGCCGCTCTGGAAAGTTCTATACCCAGATTATATTGAGGTATGGAACATTCCAGGCACGCGCTAGAAGGTTCTTTCCCGCGTGGTGTAACACTCATTACGCCACCACCGACTGAGTCCAGAAATCTCCAGAGCGGCCCAGAATAAATATAAAAGATACATAATATATGCTTAACACATTATATTTGAGAGAATATTTTCACAATTTTAAAGAGAAACAGTTTACATTTGGGATCGACACAATAAAATTAATAAAAAGAGAGTTATATATTCGATTTAATTCTACAATATTATATATTACAAAGATATTCTACCATACAAAATGCATCATTTATATATGTATTTTTAATTGTATAATAAATTCTCTGGGAAACGTGCTACCTTTTTGGAAGCATTTAAATTAATTTGTTTGTCAAACCGTGAGTAGCTTGCGTGTATTTACTGAATTTACGTAGAGAATAGGTGAATTTACAGCCACTCAGCTCTACAATGAACTTCCCTCAGAAAAAAAGAACATTTATTCGTACAGAGGATTCAAATTAAATACTGATTTTCGCAACAAGACTTCATTTGGACGAAACCAGGTTGTTCTGTCATTCAACAGATATTAGCGAAAGAAACCATTTTGGAGAAAGAGGTGTCGCGGTTTGGTCAGAAGTCACATGAAAGAATCATTTTCCTCTTCAGATGTTTGAAAGAAGCACTGCTCTAAGTGATCTAGGAGATCTTTGGCCCGTATCTAAGGTCATTAAAGTGTAGAATTGGAACCAAATTATTTTATCTACGATAATATTCAGCCATGCTGATCATTGAATACCTTCAGAATGGAATAATTTGAAGGATAGATTGGCCAGATCTGAATCCTGTAAGTTTTGGATTCTTTTGGGGGACGTAATGAATCTGTTTTATCCCAATTCCAGAACTCTCTTTCTATTGAAATGAAGCAATGGGATTTATTTGACCTTCTTCAAACCTTCGGGGAGCATTATTGAATGCCGTATCTATAATCCTATTTAGGATTTTTCGTCAATCTATGTATTCGAAATGGTATTTTGAACCCAGTTTTTTCAACATAGAGTAAAATAATTCCATGATTAAGAATTCAATTATTTAAATAGAAATTCTGTGTGTTCTCTTTATATATATAGCATACTGATGTATCTAACAAGAGGGAACAAAATATGACTACTGATGTTTGATTCTACATCTGGTATATAATCCCTGTTAAATTATATGTTGTGAAGAAAGAATTCAGGTTCTAGAAATATCATCAAATCCTGCTACAGATAAAACGTTTAATGTTATGCCTGAGTATAAACCTGTTATTCTCCACATCATTAACACTTCTCCAGAGTGCTGAAAACAAAATTAACTGCTAGGTGGATACAAATTACGCCCATTGCTGCTGGCAATTGTACCTACATTTGATTTTTTATATAGGTGGAGTTATCTTAAGTTATTTTTATGACGGGCGTTTCTGATTTTTTTTTAATCGTTTCACAAAAATGATGATTGCAGAAATTTTGGTATAATTCGAAAACTAGCTCATACAAGACCAATGATCTTATCGATTATCCCAAATTTATTTTTGTTTTTTTGGAAGTTTTTGGAATTTTTTCTTACTTAAAGTGTAAATGTATATACTCAATTTTTTTTATTGAGTATTAATTTTTTATTGAGTATTTAAATTTATCTTCGACATTCTATATTTCAAATTTTATTCACAATTAATAGAGTTAGCACCAAAATATGGTATGTTTTGAATTTTGAACGACCGCACTTGCTGTTATCAGACTGTAAATTTCTGATGTTATTTTTTCTTAAGGTTATATAATAGTTCCAATATAATAGTGTTCCAAAATTACTTACATTTATTGTGGGTTTTATAGATAACCTATCATAAGGGTTTATCTGATGATTTACAATGGTGATGGCAGTCTGTAGGCAACATAATCCCAGAATGCCCATAAAAGGTTGAGCTGACATCTAAGGAAACAATTTCTAAAGTAAAACGCTCTCACTATAAAAAAAAATTAGCGCAGAACGTAATCACAGAGAAATCACTGGTTTTCTACTTTCTATTGAAATTTTGAAAAGATTTCAACAAAAACTTCCCAAATAAGTATTTAAATATGAAAGGGGACGTCATCTATCATAATAAATAGTAACCGATTCTAATTTACGCAATTTTATTCTTGAGTATTGGACAAATATCCTTTATTGAATCAAAAGAAAAACCCACCACACACTAGTTTCGGGCTGTCGGCCTTCGTCAGTGTAGGCCATACATATATGCCATCTTTAAATTCTCATTTGAGCGTTCAGAAAACGTCTTTTTTACTCATATTGAATACCTGACCTTCCTCTCCTTTATTTTTACTTGTTTTTATATTCTTAAGCGTACTCATGCAAATTTGGTCGTGAAGTTCCGAAAACGTACGGCCTACACCAGTTTGACGAGGGCCCAGAGCCTTAAACATTTACGCGATTGGATTTTCTTGATGAACAATTAAATGGTATTCAGCCAATACTCTGGGCAATTTTAAATCAAAATTTATTTGATATGAATTATAATAGATAGCGCTCTGGAATCTTTAAATGCTCATTTTAGAAGTAGGGAATGCCCTTTTCATCATTCTCAACATTTATTTGATATAAATTCTGATAGATAGATAGTGCTCTGTCATATTTAAATGCCAATTTTATAAGTAAGGGAATGCCCTTTTCATCATTCTCAACGTTTATTTGATATAAATTCTGATAGATATATAGCGCTCTAGAATCTTTAAATGCTTATTTGAGAAGTTTTCACGTCATTTTCAACATTTATTTGATATAAATTCTGATAGATAGCGCTCTGAGAAGTAATGGAATGCCCTTTTCATCATTTCCAATGCCTGACCTTCTTCTACTCCATTTTTTATTTCTATTGCACATAAAATATTTAGCAAACTCTAAAAATAACTTTTTTTTATTAGCACGATGACTACAGGTTCTATCAATACTCTTTTTTCACAAAGGATCTCGATTTAAAATGTGCCGTTCACACTGAATCTGGTTTCAAGATCAGTGATCCAAAGGATTCTTTAGCGATTGGTCGAGAACCAATCTAGATATCCGATTTATTTCCATCTTGAAAAAACTAGGCACACCTGGTCTCATCCTGAAAACTTCAGGTAAATTAGGATGAAGGGATCTCAAGGTTTAGCCCGCCAACCATATGTCATTAGCTCACGCCTGACTCTCTAAATGTTTGAGGTAGGTGCCTTTATTTCTCAAATATATAAGGATGATTTCTTTCAGGGTATTCAAGACTCCATACAACATTAATCAGTCCCTAATACATTTATGTGAACTATAATGTTTGCCCATATAGAGCCGTGTTTGTCAAACAGGGAAACGTTATTCAAATTAGGACGTATATAACTTTGATTTCAATATTGATACATTAGGATTTCAACAAAATAAACTCATTCTTCAAATGACATCTTTAAAGGGAAAGGATCAGTTGATTGCGCATTTGGTACACCACACCTAATCCATTTCTATGGATGGGTGGAATTATTTTTAAAAGGCGTTTGCATCTAGGTAATGAATAGATTTGCACCATACTTTATTTATCTATGAAAAAGTAATTATTTTGTCGTCCTTTTCATCAACATTAGCTCTTCCATCATTTTCAAATTATAATATCCTTTTTCAATAAAGTTTAATTTACTAAATGATCGTTATGCTAATATAAACTGATTGGGAAAAAACTGCAAATGTTTTATAGAAACTCTTTTCTTAAATTAAAAGTATTTCCATATAATTATTATCAAAATAAGAACAAAATCTCGTAAGGTGAAGAGTTTACATTACTCCAGGTGAATATGAAACTTTTAATATGACTTCTATATAACCAAATTTCAGCAGTGTAGATCAATTTTGTCGGTTGGATTTATATAAATTTGAAAGAACAAAAGGTGTTAAAGGTTCCTTCCAACATGTCTTTCCTGATATTTGTAGATAGGTATATCACAAATACTAGCCAAATGGAGTTGCCTCTTTGATATTGCAGAGGTAACTCGATTTCAGGAAATGTTCGGTTTTTCATGTTTACTTTCTCAGATCCTGCTAGACCCCTGCTGGAAATATTATAATATTACTGTCACACTACATTGTAGAATTGATGAATCCTTGTAACTGTTTGTAGCCCAGGTTTATGAGGTTTGGAAGATATATAGTAACAGTCGGCCATTGGCAAGTAATATATTTCGTCTTACGGACATTGGAAGCAAGTTTATCCAGTTCTTAATTACACTAACAGCTACTTCTTAAAATTGAAGATACTTCGGCCAAAAAGATTTACTGGCCGAAGTGTCTTTAATTTCAAGAACTATGAATGCCGTCCAGGCAGCCTCTATCTTTACGATAACATCTACTTGTAATAAAGTACTCCGCGCTAAGCTGCATCCACAGAGAAATCTTCTTGTTATTTAGAAGCCTTGTATGCAAAGAAGGTAAAGCATCGTAACATTTGATATCAGAAGCGGAGTTACAGTTTAAATAGTTTTGATTCTTGAAGATTCGAATTTGTGTTTTTGTGCGCAAATTTAAAAACAAAATGGCAGAACTAACTGATCTTGAAATTGAAAAATGCAATTAATTGTTTAGAAGCTTCATTAATTTGATGGACCAGAAAATAGATGCGTTCAGAGAAGACGTCGTTGGTCAGATTAGATCGTTTAAAAAAGACGTCACTATATTTGGTGCAGCGAGATGCTGTTCACCTATGAAGGATGTATGTTTATGTCAGTGAACAAATAATTAAATAATAAATTATCACTGATTAAAGAAATCTATCAACATGCCAATTGAATTAGCCCCACACTGTTCCATGTAACTTGTTGATAATTATTATTGTAGATGATTGTGATCCTAACTGTATAACCATACATACTCAGACTGTTATCTTATTTATAAATAAAACATTTTGGTTTTCTTAATTAAACGACTCCTCGTCATCACTTCACCGTACTTATATAAATTTACGTTTAAATTCTAAATATTTTCAAAGAAGGAATCAAAGTTAAATGGGCGACAAGATTCTGTAAAGAAACTTAAATGAAAAATGTCGCCGCCGTTAGCTTTTATTCCATCTTAGAAATGATATCATGATATTTCCTCTTCTTGTAATTTTTTAAACATTTCCAATAAATTTCTGATATCACACATATGAATATATTATCGCGCTTGTCCCCTCCGGTTCTTTGCGACGACGCCGCTTCCTCCTTCGTGGTTCATCTAACCTGGGCTCTGTTGCTTTCTTCTGCAGCCCTACCCTGCAGACCACCCAAAGACTCTCCGAGAACCACCACTCAAGTGGATTTCCTTTCCCTCTGGCAGTATCTCTCGGCCTTACCACTAGTGGGGGGGACACGAGAGACTTACCAGAAGAGTAGCCGCTGTGATGTTGGAGAGAGTCACAACAGCAGCAAGTCAGCTAACCCTCCTCTTTATAAATGTTATTGTGTTTAGCATCGAATCCGATGTCTTGGTGATTGAGGTTTAGGGGCATTGAAACATCGCCATCTTGGATCACAGCCGTCTGAAAGAAATTCATTGGTCTACCTGAACTTTAACTGTGCAGTTGGAGATAAATTTATTTCACTCGTAGTTGAAGTAGAATCTCTATGAGACAACCATTCGCTGGAAATGAGATTCGCCCCAGGGAGCTTCTTGTGTCAATTTTATTTCAATCTTTGGATACTGTGTTTAAAACCGCTTACATCTTACCTGCAGGTTGTGAATTCTCAGTCAGTGTTTAATCCAACGTTTGTCTCAAATAGATTCTGTCTACATCTATTTGAGATAAATGAAGCAAACTGATAGGTCGACCAACATGAGGCATACTGCAATCTTACCACACGACTTATTTCGTTGGTCAAATGGTTTACGAGTTTAGAATACTTTTTTCAAATATCAACTTTTGGTACCCTGAAAATTATTTATATTTGATATTGATGTGCAAGATATATTTAGGCTCGCAAATTTTTAAAATTGAATTGAATCGACATGGAAATGATCAAATTTCCCATCGCCTATATCCAATCACTAGTAAATTGGGCGGTGGGTTCTTGATTTTATCAAAATTCCATGTGCGCTGGAATATCCACAATATGGGATGAGAAAAATAATGTGGAAATAAAGAATATTCTCTCTTTACACAACGTTTTAGTTTGAAACCAAAAATATGGCGGGGTTGTGAACATAAAAATTTGCATATCTTAAATTCATTTATTGGTCGTGCAATTTTCACAACTATATACGACAGACTGGTACATGTTTTCCTCTATGGATTAATTTCCTCCCGGCAAATTTTCAATCTATATTCTAGCCATAGATTTGGCCCAGCCACCTTGCCAGAAAAACACCTCTTTGGTAGATTGTGAATATTCTGTTAGATCCCGTGTGGATCTTATGGAATAAAGTCCGCCCTAGACTGACGAGGGCCATTAGCCCGAAACCATGGTCTCTAGGTGGACGCTTCTCAGTTTGCCAAAGCTGGTGTTGTGGCTTTGTCACCGACCAACTAGTTGCGGCGACGGTCAATAGATGGCGTCAGGTTTTGACGTTTATTTTGATGGGAGAGGCGCCCTATGCTTCTGTTTTCCTCTATATATAAAACATTTTTCTTTAATAAAATACTTAATTGCGATAATATAAAAGAACAAAAAGGAGCTTCTTGTGTAGAACATTCCGCTAGCTTTCGAAAGACATCGTTCTTCAACGGACGTGAAGATAAAGCATAATGTATGACAATATATAGAAGTATAAATTAACACAAAGCAATAACGCGCCATCTATGCATAAAAAATGAAAGAATTTAAAATCTCTGAGAAGCGGTCTGGTGGATTAAATTGGCGAAACCGCTGGGAGGGTTCACCACTGATGAGACAAGCCCTCCCAATATACTTTTTCATCGCAGTAAGGGTAGTAGAAGTTTGTATTATGTATAAAGGAAACATTCGTGCTTTTAAATTCTTTCATTTTATATGAATATATAGAAGTAAATGAGAGACAAGTGATATGCAAATTTGTAACTAACATGATGGCAGATAGAATTACGAAGTGAGAAATATAGATATAATATAGAAAAGACACACACGTACTCATTATTAAAAATATAAATAAAAGGAATGACAAATATAAAGAATATTAATGCCCTACGCTACAATTAGCATTCCTCGAACTTTCAGGAACTGAGTTTTCCTGTTTCAGACGGCGGCAATCTAAATTGTGAAACACGGATAAATCAATATTAAAACAATAAATAAAAAACGACGTTCCTAAACGTTTTTATCTTCAAAGATGGATAGCCCAGTTCTTTTTATGAGCTCTAGGCCTGTCGCTGGCATAATTACTTTTTTCCTACCTATTGAGAAAGCAGAAGATTCTTCTTGCCAAGGTTAGACCAAGGTCACGATGACTTCCGCGACTGTGCCATCTTGAATTTAAATTACTTCTCCTAGAATCGCAGAGCAATTGCAAAGCAAGCATTTCTCTCTGTGTGGATCGGGATTTCTTGACGAAACCTTTAAGGAACGAATTTCGCGAGAACGAATTTGATAATATTTGTTATTAGTTTAACATTTTAATTTTTAAGAAAGATGTATTTTCTTTTGAAAAATGAACAATAAAATTCAGGTAATGAGTTTCTTTTAATTTTGGTTTTGCAAGATTTCGAGAAATTTTCTGCTCTTTAACGAGCAAATACTTCTATGTACAATATCAAGATGATCTTTATACAAAAGTACTTGAAAAAAAAAGTGTTATTGGCATGTGCTCTCGTGGGCGTGCATCAGACTCTTTACAGATAAAATATTAGATATTATAATGGGATGAAATATATATTAATATATAGATAATTTGTCAGGGTGTTATTGCCATATTGGGTTGGGAGGTCTATTTTCTATTAATGCTATTTATTTTTTATGATACCATCAGTGCTTCCTAGATAACTATTGCTCAGATGTATTGTCTTACCAAATGCTTTAGGATGTTATTCGATAGTTAATTTATTTCCATAAAAAAAGAAACTGAGTTTTGGTCCTCAGTTTTATTTGTAATATTTTTTCTAAACATAGAAAAATAAATAGTGTGGATTATAAAAATATAATTTTGTAAATTAGTATTCATGTATGTATATATATTATATGTCTATATACTTTTAAAAAAATCTTTAACAGCGCCACCTACAACCATTATATATAAAATGATGTGTTCTCCATTTTACTATCCTAATGGGGGTCGGTGGAAGGATGGTCTACACCGTTGATTTTCGACCGCTACGACCTAATTTTTAAAAAAATGCTCCACTGGCCCCCGATTCTTGCAAAAGTCCAACCCCACCAGCGAGTTTAAGTAACCAAATGTGTCTCTGGCATATTTTAAGTGCAAAGTCTAACTGCTTTTCACATGTGTATACATTTGGTGCACTTACAGTAAAAGCAGTCGCTAACTACCCACCATGCTTATCATGGTCTGTACCACGTGTACTAGGGATAATAATAAAAAAAAATATTATCCTAATAAAGAATGAACTCTCTCGTTAATATATAATTAAAGGTAAGCTTATCCTGGATCAAATAATTTATTATTCCAATAATCCTTATGGTAACACCAAAAACTTCTACGGGAGAAAAGTTAGTTCGAAAAAAAAAGTGTTCTTGTAAATAATAAAGGATTAATATTGATCAATTATCAAACATATATGTCCTAGCAACTGGCTTATATAGAAGTGTGAAAATATAGTACAAATGTGAAATTGTACTGGGATAAGGTGAATAAATTAAGAAAAGGTATCTCCTTATCCTGCAACTGAAAGTTTCTAATGGCTTGCGCCATCTATCGGAATAAATATCAACTATTCGTTGATTTTTAATTATTCCAGAATGGGCATTTGGCCAATTCTGGGATAATTAAACATCAACAGAATAGTGGATATTTATTCCGACAAATGGCGTAAGCCATCAGTAACTTTCAGATGCACGATAAGGAGATGCCCTTTTTTCTTTTCTTATATAAAAGTATTATTCTATTTACAGGGTAGAGAAGATTATAAGAGAAAGAATCGCCAGACATTATCTTCATAAACTTTGATTCCTTTTTCAAGACAAGATTATCAATATGTAAAACTTCAGTTTTCTGATATTAATATAAAATGAAAAGATTTAAAGGCACGAATGTTTCTTTTATTCATAATACAAACTTCTACTGTCCTTACTGCGATGAAAAATTTATATTGGGAGGGCTTGGCTCATCAATGGTGAACCCTCCCAGCGGTTTCGCCAATTTAATCCACCAGACCGCTTCTCAGAGCTCTAATACTGTATTGGACGATTCTGCTTATATACGCAGCATTGAAGGATGGAATCCCAGAAATGGTTTTCAATAAAACTATGGACATAGGCTTATAGGACAGTAGAATTACATTCAAATATTTGCTTCGAGCAATGCTCTTCCGCAAACAATAAAGACAAGGTCAGTTAGACATAAATTAACACAAAGCAATAACGCGCCATCTATACACATATTTGAATGTAATTCTACTGTCCATTTCTGGGATTCCACCCTTCAGTGCTGCGTATATAAGCAGAATCGTTCAATACAGTATTAGATCTCTAAGAAGCGGTCTGGTGGGATAAATTGGCGAAACCGCCAAGTCCTCCCAATATATTTTTTAATCGCAGTAGAAGTTTGTATTGTGTATAAAGAATCATTCGTGTTTAAACCCTTTCATTATATATATGGCGCGTTATAACATAAAAATAATAGAAAGTCTCAGTCATCAATGTATGTTCAATATGGTAATTCTGTTTCTCTATAATGAAGGAAATCAAAACATGCATGAATATCTCTTAGAATATAAATATATCAACAATTACCTTTGTGTTCTGCTGATAACATGATTTTGTAACGGTAGCACAAGTCTCGCAAAAAAAGGGGGGGGGGGGAGGGTGACCGATTCTGTGCTTAAAAAAACAATATTCATACATATTAATACAAATCAATAACACATCATCTCTATATAACGAATTAAGACATTAAGACGCGAATGTTTCTTTTCACATATAAAACTAATTTCTACTGTCCTTACTGCGATGAAAAAATATTGGGAGGGATTGGCTCCTCAGTGGTGAACCCTCCCAGCGGTTTCGCCAATTTAATCCACCAGACCGCTTCTTTAGAGCTCTTATACTGTATTGGATCATTCTGCTTTTATATGCTATACTGAAGGGTGGAATCTTAGAAATGGTATTTAAGCAAACTATGGACATAAGCTTTTAGGACAGTAGAATTACATTTAAATATTTGCATCGAGCAATGCTCCTCCGCAAACAATAAGTACAAGTTAGGCATAAATTAATACAAAGAAATAACGTGCCATATATATATATGGAATTAAGACATTAAGACGTGAATGCTTCTTTTCACAAATAAAGCAAACTTTAACTTGTACTTATTGTTTGCGGAAAAGCATTGCTCGATGCAAATATTTAAATGTAATTCTACTAAAGGCTTATGCCCATAGTTTGCTTAAATACCATTTCTAAGATTCCACCTTTCAGTGTAGCCTATAAAAACAGAATGATTCGATATTCTATAGCTGTTAGCCCTCATCAGTATGGTGCAGACTCAAGTTAGTAGAATTGTTGAGGTAATCAATACAGAGAGCTATCAAAGTATTCCGGGCTAGTGGACGGACGCTGGATTCAGTTGAATCTTTGTTACTCAGCTGCGTTGATGAAGTGAGAAAAACTGCCACATTACGATAGGATACATTTTATTATTTCGTTATTTAACAGTGTGTATGTGAATATTGAAAAAATCTGATTTATTTGGGATTGATCTAATATTATTACGCCAAGTATAGCCAAGTTGGCCAAAACACTCGTACCTTTTAGCCTTTTTATATAGACATTCCCACAGCTACTATTTTTATTATACCAATTAAATAATTATATAATAATAAATTATAAAATTAATATAAAACAATAACGCGCCATCTATACGTAGGAAATGAAAACATTTGAGCACGTATGTTTCTTTTACTCACAAAAATATTGAATAAAAAAATTGAATACCATTTCTGAGATTCCACCATTCAGTGTAAACATATATAAGCAGAATCGTACTATAGAGTATTAGAGCTCTGAGAAGTGGTCTGGTAGAATAAATTGGCGAAATCCCAATTTTGTTTTCATCGCAGTAAGGATAGTAGTAGTTTGTTTTATGAGTAAAATAAACATTCGTACTTTAATGCTTTCATTCCCATATTATAAAATTAACAATTAAGAATACATAATAAGTAATTAAATAAAATTATATAACCAGCTACCCATTGTAATTAGTTGCAAAATCGCCATTTATATTGCTATTTGTTTGTTTATTGCGAAATTTCTCTAAAATTCAACGAAATTATCTTAATTATCGAAGTAGAGATCAATAAAATGTTTTCATTCAAAATTTTCCTCACGCGATAATATATCAAAATACACTTAATTTTTTAATGTTATTCCAGAAAAATAACAGAGACAACCTTGTATTCTAAAAATGTGTCTGAACATGTTTTAGCACTTGGATGGCGCTTAGGTTTAAAGCTTATTTTGACAGGAGAAGCGACCTTTATTTTTATGAACTACACTGGTGTCCAAAAATAAGAAACTTAACCAATATTGAAATTTCTCAAAAGCTAATTTATTAACAAATATAAAATTTAGTATAAAAATAGTTTAAACTATGGAGAATTTGACTAGCTATATGAAAATAAAGAAAAATATTTGAAATTATGAAATATGCAAATTATTACCAACATACCCAAAGCTAAGGTTCCAGATCTTAAAGAAATAAGATATCAATAGGGAGTATGATCACCTCTAACAGCTATCAAGGTCTCACAGCGAGCCCTCATACTGTTTACCAGGCTTTGAAGGAGGTCCATGGGTAGTAAACCCCACTCCTCCAATAGAGCAGTTCTTAGCTCAACGAGGGTTCTGGGAGAGGGGTGACGAGCTCCAATACGCCTTCCTAGAGCATCCCACACATGCTCTATTGGATTCAGGTCCGGAGATCTGGCTGGCCAATCCATCCTTCGAATATTATCACTCTGGAGATATTCATTGACTAGCCTAGCCCTATGCGGACGAGCATTATCGTCCATTAAAACTAAATTGTGACCAATTTGATCTCTATAAGGTCTTAGATAAGGCTCAAGGATCTCGTCCCTGTACCTTTGGGCAGTTAAAGTGTCCCCAGAAAAAAATGTGGAGGGGTGTGCGTCTGCTAGAACTGATGCCAGCCCAGACTAAGAGACTGCCCCCTCTAAAACTGTTTATTTCCCTGATGTTACTGGGATGATAGCGGGTTCCAGGCTCCCTCCAGATGAAAACTCGTCGAGAATCTGTGTTTAAACTAAATCTTGACTCGTCACTGAAGAGAACATTGGCCCACTGCTCATGAGTCCAGGCGTGATGTTCCAAGCACCAATTCAAGCGGGCTCTCCTGTGAGCAGAAGTTAAAGGGATACAGACCATTGGTCGTCTTGCATAAAGAGCACCTTCGTTGAGCCTTCGGTAAACAGTTTGTCTTGAAATTCTCGTTCCAGTAGCACTTGAGAGTTCATTAGAGAGTTGAATAGCTGTCATCTCCCTATGGCGCTTGGCAGTTACGACCAGATAACGGTCTTCAGAGGTAGCAGTTTTTCTTTTTCTACCAGAACCTTCTTTTCTTTTGATGGTTCCTGTCTCAATGAACTGTTTCCATATTTTTCTGACCACAGATTTATTCACATTTAGCCATTTTGCTACTTCAACTTGTGATTGCCTTGCCTCCATTCTTCCAACAGCTCTCCATTTTAAATCATCTGCTAAAATTTTTCGTAAACTCATAATTAACTAAGGATTAAATAAAATTATAATTGGACAATTCTTAGATGGGGTAAACGACACGCCAAATAGCACACTTATAAAGACAAGCAAAAATTTGCATATTTTCAATTTTACCGAATCGAATGGTTGCGATAAATAAATTCTACGACTTAAAATACCTAATTAAATTACTTTTTAGCTTTTAGCGTTGTATATTTTAAAACATATCATTAAAAAACAAATGTTTCTTATTTTTTGAACACCAGTGTATATGTATTGTTCCAATACATAAATTATTTTGAAACACGCGCACTTGAAGACGTGGATTTGTAGAAAAAATAAAAAGTCGCATAATAAAATTCTGCCTGAGTTTTTATTTGAATGAATAAAGGATTAATAGACCTCTGCACAGGCTGTGTGTTCAATAAGGGTGGTATGCATTCCATGTATTGTATGTAAAAAGGTATGACTCTCTGATCATTACCATTATATACAAGATACACACACTAAATCGATATTTATTTGTACGATAATTTACACTCAGGGTTGTGGCAGGTCCCAGCGTTGTCTCTCCCAGGGAGCTGTACGATAATTTACACGCAGGGTTGTGGCAGGTCCCAGCGTTGTCTCTCCAAGGGAGCTGTACGATAATTTACACGCAGGGTTGTGGCAGGTCCCAGCGTTGTCTCTCCCAGGGAGCTGCACGATAATTTACACGCAGGGTTGTGGCAGGTCCCAGCGTTGTCTCTCCAAGGGAGCTGTACGATAATTTACACGCAGGGTTGTGGCAGGTCCCAGCGTTGCCTCTCCCAGGGAGCTGTACGATAATTTACACGCAGGGTTGTGGCAGGTCCCAGCGTTGTCTCTCCCAAGGAGCTGTACGATAATTTACACGCAGGGTTGTGGCAGGTCCCAGCGTTGTCTCTCCCAGGGAGCTGTACGATAATTTACACGCAGGGTTGTGGCAGGTCCCAGCGTTGTCTCTCCCAGGGAGCTGTACGATAATTTACACGCAGGGTTGTGGCAGGTCCCAGCGTTTTCTCTCCCAGGGAGCTGTACGATAATTTACACGCAGGGTTGTGGCAGGTCCCAGCGTTGTCTCTCCCAGGGAGCTGTACGATAATTTACACGCAGGGTTGTGGCAGGTCCCAGCGTTGTCTCTCCCAGGGAGCTGTACGATAATTTACACGCAGGGTTGTGGCAGGTCCCAGCGTTGTCTCTCCCAGGGAGCTGTACGATAATTTACACGCAGGGTTGTGGCAGGTCCCAGCGTTGTCTCTCCCAGGGAGCTGTACGATAGGATAGAACATTCGCCCCGAGAGTTATCCAGGATACGCAGAATCATGTAGGGGTCATATCAATGGACATTTCTGTGATTTACATTTATGGACAAAATGCCAGTCTTCTATTTTTTGAATGAGACAGAGACCATTTTGTTGAAACTTGGTCATCTCGTGAGTCTTCAATAAAAGTTTCAGAGTTTTGAACACACCTAAACTGTATTGTGTTGAACTTAGAGCTCGGGGGTAGAATAAAAGGATTCTCCTTGTTGTTGAGACATTAATCGGGATAAATATTTACTGATCGTTGGTTTCCGAAAACGGCTGAATACCTTTTCTTTAATTAAACATCATTGGCTTTTATTTTTGATTGAAAAACCGAGATATTTGGCCTGTTTCTAGAATTAATAAAATATCCATTCACAGTTTTGATATTTATTACAATAAACGGCGCCTCTTTATCAGCAAATTTTGTTTCAGATCAGGAAATTCATTTTCATTCATATTGATAGAACTAACATCGAAGATAATTCAGTTAAAGGTGACAACGGAAATAATTCAATATAAATTATTATTTTACCTGAATATATTTGAAAATGAAAGATAAGTATTCTGTTTAATTTAATTCTGATACATACAAGGTTACCCTATATATATATATTATATGGATATATATATTTGGAATTGGTTGCAGGTGTTTACGAACTTTTGGGAAAACCTTATAGTATATTAACTATTTAAGTGTCTTTACATTATTATGTTTAATAATGTGATTTAATCATTATATTTTTATCCCACGCGGTAAGGTAAATTATGGATTCTGATTTTTAAAATCTTATTATAATATCAGAGATGTGATCTTTTGGAAATAATCAATTCATCAAGTTAAAATATAATCAACGCACAAAATCTTAGTAGCATCTGTATCCCTGGTTTTGTAAATTAAAATAAGATTGCAATCAATGTTTGTTTTTATCATTAAATAAATCACCAGAAGAACAGTTCGTAATGTTTGGTGATACAGTCACTAAACGATTGGAAATAAGATCTCTGATGAAAGATATCTTCTTTTCTTTCTTCGTGGATTCTTAGGCGCCAGAAGCAGAGTTCGTAATGTTTGGTACTAAGTAATTGTACGATTAAAATTAGGAGGGATGATGAATGATATCTCCTTTTCTTGCTTTATGGATTCTGAAATTGGGTTTCTATTCAATTCAGGCGTTAATTGCCCAGCATGGCGTTTAGCATCTAGCAGTTCCTTCTTTACTGTATTTAATTCTTCCTTTATATTTACAATTTCCTTTGTATCTTGAAATATCTTAGTCTCAATATCATTCAAGATACATTTATCTTTTTGTAATTCCTTAAGATATTGATTTGTTATATCGCAAGATTTCTTTATAGAACTAAGTTCTTTCTTGATGTTTGGTAGTTCCTTTGTGTCTTGGATTATCTTTGCTCTTACATCGAGTAATTTATCTTTAGCCTTCTGTAATTCCCCAATATACCCATCAGAATTGTCCCATGATTTCTTCATTAAATTAAATTCTTTTTTTATATTCGGTATTTCCATTGTATCTTCATAAATAACGGCTGTAATGTCGAAGAGCTTAACTTTGTCTTCCTTAAATTCTTCAATCTGTTGAGCAAAGTTGGCGCAAGATTTCTTTACAGAATTTAAATCTTTACTTATACCAACTGTTTTACATCTTATAAGATCCTTTGTTTCTTCCATTATGCTGGCTGTAAGATCAAGCAATTCATCCTTACCTTCTTGTAACCCTCTAAGATTTTCAGCAGAGAGATCTTTAAACTGGTGTTCCAATATCGCAGCATGTTCTTGGTTTTGTTTTAATGTAAAATGTTTAAATGTATTTAGTGAGCTCTTCTGCTGACTCGATACCCGAATGAGACGATCTACGCTCGTTTTAAGGCTTTCAATTTCTTTTGATTGCTTCTCTAAGGCAGAACTTACGCTTTCCTGTAGTTTTGCAACAGAAGATGCTAGCAAAGCTTCCCTTATTTCGCTTTTAATATTTCCATTAATAGTAAGCAATATATCTTGGAATTCCGCTAATAATTCTTGATGCTTACAACAACCCGAATGGCTGGAGCCTTCGGGATATTCTAAACTTGAACTTGACCAGGTTTCTTCTGCCATTTCCTGGAAACAAAAAGAGGATTTATTAGGTACGTTTCGATTCACCCCACAATACTGAGATATTTTAACAGTAATATATTTTTAGTAGTTGTTATTTTGCTGCTTGAATAATTTTCTAGAAATTTATATTAAACAAAAGATGTCTGCACTTATAAAAGAAAAAAAAAGTTTATTTTTCTTCCTTAAGAATATTTACATGCAAACCAAGCAAAACTAAAATTAAAATTAAAAATTGAACTAACACTATTTACATATCTCTTGACAGAATGAATTTACCTTTTCTTGGTCAAAAAACAATAGAAAAATAAATTAATTAATATTCAATCACTCATATTTAATTATTTTTATACGTTCATTCACATCAACTCCCCCTTTTTTAAGATAGCAATACTCATCAAGGTACATATCTATCCGGTGGTCTCCTCTCTCGTAGTGGATATCTCCGGGAAGGTGTAGATTCAGTCGGTGGTCCAGGTGTAGATTCTGCTACTATTGTAGCAGGAGTCAGGGGACTTGACGTCTGAGGCCTTGGGTAGCTTATTCCTTCTTCTGATGATGAAACATCCTTTCTCTCCATACTTCTCCTCATATAGTTAGTGTGTACTTTCTTTTCAATTCCATCAGTTTCTATCATACAGCTGTTGCTTCCCACTATTCTCTTTACAATCCCAAACATCCATTTCGGTTTTCCTCTTTCCATCCATCTGTATCTTACTATATCATTTATTTTGTAGCTATTGTTCTGTTTTTTATTTTTCAATCTCCCCACTCTTACTGATTTCTTGCTCAACATGGAAATCTTTGTTCTAATCTCGCGATTTAAAAATATTCCAGCAGGGGATTTTTCCGTTCTAGTCAAAGGACTCAATCTATATGCATATAATGCCTTTATCAAAGCAAACTCAAGGGGTAATTCTCTTTCCTCCGAAATAATTCTTTTCATAGCTTTTTTTATCTCTCTTACAGACACTTCCGCTAGTCCGTTGCTCTCCGGATGGTAAGCGGGGCTAAACATCGCATGTATGCCATTTCTTTCGAAAAATGTCTTTATTTCACAACTTCTAAACGGGGGCCCATTATCCATTACCGCCACCTCCGGGATACCATATCTCGCTAAACATTCTCTCAAAAAGTCTATGCAGAATCCCGCCGATGTATTTGGAACTATTTGACATTCTATCCAATTAGAATGCGCATCCACTAATATCAAAAAAGTTTTTCCCGCAAAATAGAAATAGTCGAGATGAATTCTCTTCCAAACTTTGTTTGGTGGAGTCCACTCAGTGAATTCCTGGTTTGGCAGCTTTGATGTGTTTTCCATACAAGTGCTACAGCTTTTAGACAGTTTCTCAATTTGCTCATCCATTCCCGGCCAATAGACAGAACTTCTGGCCAGAGTTTTCATTTTATTTACTCCAATATGATTTTCATGGATGATTTTCAAAACATATTCTCTTAAGGAATCGGGGATGATCATTCTATTTCCGAAAAATAGGCAATTTCTTACTATTGTTATCTCGTTTTTAATTCTATTATAAGGTTTTATATCTACCTCTGAGTCAACATCATACTTATCGTACTTGACTAACTTATATAGTTTTCTAAGAGTTGGATCTTCTTGGGTTTTGTACGATACCAAGACGTAATCTAATATCGAATTTTCTATTAATAATATTTCTCCCATTTCCTCTTCCTTCTCCCCTTTTTCAGGATTTGGAAATCTTGAAAGAAAATCTGCAAGAGGTATTTCAGTTCCCTTAGTATATTTAATTTCAAAATTAAAATTTGATATTGAGAGTGACCATCTATGTAATCTATTTGCCACTAAGGCTGGTAAATTATTTTTATCGCCAAAAATGGCTAGTAATGGTTTGTGATCTGTATTAATAATAAATTTTCTTCCGTAAAGGAATTGTTTTAGCCTGTTTAAGGTAAAGAATATTGATAACCCTTCTTTTTCTATTTGGGAATATTTCTTTTCTGTGTCATTTAGTGTTCTTGAAACAAAAGTAATTGGTTTCTCAGTGCCGTTTACAATATGGGAAATATATCCTCCAATACCATAATTTGATGCATCACAAGTAACATAAAGAGGTAAATCTTGCGAATAATGCGTCAAACAAGTTTTTGTACTAATCAAATTTTTACATTTTTCGAAAGCCTGATCATGTTCATTTTTCCAATTCCAATTATAACTTCTTTTCAATAGAGAGAATAAAGGATTTGCATGTATGGATAAATTTCTAACGAATTTACTGTAGAATGACAACATGCCCAAGAAAGATTTCAATTCTGAAATGTTACTCGGTTTAGGACATTTTTTTATACTGTCCAATTTATCCTCAAGGGGATAGATTCCATTTTTATTTATTCTATGTCCCAAATAATTGATTTCATCAACAAAAAACAAAGATTTTTCTTTATTAATTGAAAAATTAAAATCCGATAATTTATTCATGACTGTTTCAATATCTGAAATATGCTCATTTACATCAGACGATGCTATAAGAATATCGTCTAAATATATTATTACATTTTTAAGACCGGAAAAAATATTGTCCATAGTTCTTTGGAAAATAGTCGCTCCGGACTTGATACCGAAGGGCAGCCTTTTATATTTAAAAAGGCCTTTATGGGTAGAAATAACTGTTAATTTTTGAGATTCCTCGTCTAGAAGTATCTGATGATATGCGCTTGAAAGATCAATTTTACTAAATATACTTTTACCAAAAAATGAATGTAAAACATTATCGATGTTCGGTATCGGATACTTAACATCCTCGATAAATGGATTTAAGGTTCTTTTAAAGTCCGCACAAATTCTAATTTTGCCGTTTTTCTTAGGGACGCATACTAGCGGTGAAGCTATTGGGCTATCCACTATATTTTCAATAATATCATTATTCAATAAAAATAATAGTTCTTCTTCAATTAAATTTCTAATAGCAAAGGGAGCAGGTCTAAATTTATAAAATTTTGGTGCAAAATTATTTTTTACATTAATGTGTACGGAAATATCTTTTATTGGCAAGACTATATCTTCGAAAAGTTTATAATATTTATTAAAAATAAAATTAGTATCAAAATTATTATTTTGTTGGACATTAATTTGTACCATATCAAAATATACTATCCAGTCTTTTTTTAGAACACTATAAGTATTTGCTCCAATAGACATAATAAAAAAAGGAACAATCTTCTTACCTTCGATTTCATTCACAAAAATGTACTGTTTGAATCGTTGAAGATAATTTTCAAAAGATTCTTCTTTCATTACATATGGTTCGAAAGAAAGTCTCGTCGCCATTGTTATTTTGCTGCTTAAATAATTTTCTATAAATTTATATTAAACAAAAGATGTCTGCACTTATAAAAGAAAAAAAAAGTTTATTTTTCTTCCTTAAGAATATTTACATGCAAACCAAGCAAAACTAAAATTAAAATTAAAAATTGAACTAACACTATTTACATATCTCTTGACAGAATGAATTTACCTTTTCTTGGTCAAAAAACAATAGAAAAATAAATTAATTAATATTCAATCACTCATATTTAATTATTTTTATACGTTCATTCACATCAGTAGTTACCCGTTATATGCGGGTGAAACCATCCGTAGATACCAAGTATCTGAGAGAAGTAGTTTTGAGTGAAATATTAAGTGAACAAAAAACAAATGACACACAAAACTTCATTTTAAAGCGACGTTTTCCTTTATGAGATTCTGCTTAGCTAGCTTTAAATTCAATAATTCTTTGGCTTATGTGCGAAACACACTTGTGCTGTTCACCCAGTAATTCCACTATATGTCTCTACATTTCTTTGAAAAAGGACACATCTTGCTTTTTTCTTAAGTTCACTTCGTCAAAAAGGTTTATTTTTTCTAAAATACATAAATTTTTGTTAGATAAATTAATCTTCAAGATGTCTTACATATGTAAGCAGTTTGACCTACACTTCCAGCCAACCAGAGTCCTTCATGATTACTTCTATTCAATAGTGAGGTTGTTCATTTGCAATTTGGGATCATCATTGAAGCATTTTTTATATTAAAATTGTCTGATCCGAATTTAAACTTGGATCTTCGTTTTCGAGCATCTAAATTGTATACTAACCAACATGCCACCTACTTCTTATCAAATCTTCAAATTTGTTTCAATCACATTGTTTTTAATTTAAAAATAAAGTCGCTTTAGTGATGTACATTTGATTTAAATATCGTTTTAAATTATGAGAAAAACAGTCGCCTATTAGAGAATTGCCTTAAAGAGGTCTATCGCATTTAAAATTGTAAATAATCAAGAGAATAGTTTGCATCTTAGGTGGGCTTCATAGAGGTTGGAAAGACATGAAGGTTTATGATTCACATCCATACACATTGATAAGATTGTAAAGTTAGAAAGTTTTGAGGCAAATAACATGTATGTTTGAAGAGAGCAAGTGCGCGTCTTTATCACCAAAGGTTACGATAATCTTCGAAGCACTTCAAAAAATCATTTTTTAAAATCTTTTTCAGCTCCTCCTTCGATGCTGTCTTTATCTCGTCAAGCTTAGCGTAACGTCGTCCTTCCATGGGCCTCTTCAGTTTAGGGAACAAGAAAAAGTTACAGGGGGCCAGATCTGGGGAATACGGTGGCTGCGGCATCATTAGTGTGTTGTTTTTGGCCAAAAAGTCGCGCACAAGCAACGATGCAAACAGGGGTGTTATCGTGGTGCAAAAGCCAATTTTTGTTCTTCCACAATTCCGGGCGTTTCTGGCGGATTGCTTCGCGCAAATTGCGCATAACTTGCAGGTAATATTCCTTATTGACCGTTCTACCCTGTGGCAAGAACTCATGATGCACCACGCCCCTGCAATCGAAGAAAACTGTCAGCAAAACTTTCACATTCGACCGAACTTGGCGCGCTTTTTTCGGTCTTGGTTCGTGCGGCAGCTTCCATTGAGATGATTGAGCTTTGGTTTCCACGTCATAACCATAAACCCAGGCTTCGTCACCAGTTATGACCCTCTGGAGCAAATTTGGGTCGTCGCGGACAGAGTCCAACATCTCATTAGCAATGTTCATGCGATGCTGTTTTTGGTCGCAATTGAGCAATTTTGGTACGAATTTCGCGGCGACCCGTTTCATGCCCAAATCATTGATAAAAATCGAATGGCACGAGCCAATCGATATGTTTAGGTCCTCAGCAACTTCTCTAACGGTGATTCGACGATTGGCCAATATCATTTTCTCCTCTTCATTAATTTTTTCGTCTGTTGTTGAAGTGCTCGGGCGTCCGGCACGCTCTTCGTCGTTCACATCTTCTCGGCCTTCTGAGAACATTTTGTACCACCGATAAACGTTGCTTCGGTCCAAGGTAGCTTCTCCGTATGCCACAGTCAACATTCGGAATGCATCCGCGCACTTAATTTCGTTTTTCACACAAAATTTGATACAGGTTCTTTGATCCATTTTTTTTTAATAGGTAAAAATCGAAGACGATCCAAAACACCTGCAAGCAAAGCAGCTGTCAACAATTAAGTGAACATACAAAATGGCCGAGATTGTCGGCATAAGTGAGAGACATGAGTACCAACATAAATCCACAAAAAAATCGAAATTCGAATATACGTAACCCGCGAAAATTCAAAGGTCGCGATACTTTTTGAACACACCTCGTATATATATTATATAATATATTTACAGTTTCTATTTCTCCGCTATATGGCGTTCTGCCATCAGCGACGTTTAGTTGTACATGAGCAGGATATTCTCTTTAATTATCGTAACCGTAATTAGATTTCCTGAAATTAACAAAAAAAAATACCCTTTCTTGTATTAACAAATAGAGTCAACCACGTACACGTTTAGGAATGTAGATACGAAATGTTTTTGTTTCTTTCATAGAGAGTCATTTTTTTAAATTGATATTTAATTTGTCTGAGATTTTGTCATATTCGCAGGCTATTTGAAAGGTTAGTTCGGAGAATTTACTTTCGTAGAATTGCGTTGTTTAATCCCGTTCAGAAATGAGTTTCTTTTGAAATTATTAAAAATGTCTCTATCTTTCGGATTTAAAATCACCTCTACAGGAGAACAAGTTGGGTAAAATAAACGTTTCTACTTTATTTGAATTGATATTTCTCTCGCCTTTGTGAGTTCTGCTAACGCCCTAACAATATTTCCCCTACTACACTCTCAGTTACAAAGTAAATACCCTAAAGGCCTTAACCAAATATGTCAATATACATTGTTCCTTCCAAAACGAACAAAACCTATAATATTTTATCGAATCTAAAAACTTTTGGACTTTCATTTTATGACATTTCCACAGCCCCTTTGGGAGTCTAAACCCTCCAGTTTATAAATCAATATACAGTATTCCCTATTTTTATAAATTCAATTGCCACGATAACATTTGTAACAATTAAATTTACTGGCAATGGGTTTCGTTTTAATACTATCATCAAATAGTGTCTCTACAGACCTTACTGCAATGATAAAAGTTATTGAATTAGAGGGCTTGGCTCACAGTGGTGAACCCTCTCAGCGGTTTCGCCAATTTAATATCCATACCGCTCTACAATTGTATTGGATTGGTTTTTGCTCGATGCAATTCTTTGAAAATATATGTATGTACCTCTACATATCTATAAGCTTATGTCCATAGCTTCTCTTCACACCTCAAGCTGCCTTCCTTAGAAATTGTAGGGTATATAACAAACCAATCCAATACAATAGTATTCCTTATTTCCCAATAGCTGTCTCAATAACACGCAATCTCAAGAAAATTTGGGAATTTTTTTTTCAGTAACTTTTCTAATATATATATCTTATATAATAAGGAAAGATATTTTCTGAGTTGAGGTTTGTGCCATGGAGTTATTTGCTGGTTCTTTTTAGTACTAAATGGTATTGGTGATGCAGTCGTGGCCAGAATCTTGAAAGTAAAACAATAAAAATAGTTTTGATAAGAGATTGCTTTAATTGAGCTTTAGGATAAACATAATTTGGCAAAAGTAATGCCTGGCTTGAGGCGAGTAAACAAAGAAAACAAAATATTATTGACATAATGTACAAGTTTTGAGCCGACCATTGGGATAGAACAACAACGAGTTTTTATATGCAAAGCGTGATCTCTGGCGGTCGATTTAACAGAATATTTGTATCTATGAAATTATAATTTAAAATAAAATAATATTTTTATATAACATATATATATATTGCCGGGAGTATAATTTTCTATATAAATAAAGGTAGTATCAATGTCTACTCTGACGGGAGAGGCGGCCTCGATCTCCCAATATAAGTTTATTACTGAGAAGCCTCATAACAAAAATCATAACACTAATCACTTTTCAATGGAAAGAATACCATATACTCCTTAGAATGCAGAGAATGCATCACTAAATATGGAGGCGGGATTTGGGACAGATGTAGATACAATAATATCCTAACATATGGACGATATTATAAAACAACTATCACTGCAAATCTTACAACATATAAAAGCAACAGGTCACTTACTTTTATCCGAATCAAATATTTATTACGCTAATAAGTCTAATAAACAACAGGGACTTGTCATGGAGTCCTTCCCATCAAGAAAATATAACCCAAGCCAAATGTCTACTAAAAGATTGTAGTATACGTAGTTACAAATGATATCACTAGATGTCGCTTTTTTAATGTATTTTCATTTTTTGGCTGTAAATAGCAAACGATATGAATTTTATTATATACTAGCGGACGTACCCGGCTTCGCCCGAGGTTTTACCCGAGTAAAGGTTTGTCTAACGAACATTTGTTAAAACAATTCTCTATAAACTTATAAAAAAAAAAGATATATTTTGATAATTTGAAACTCGTAAATTTGAATCTCTCGATAAAGTGAACATTTTTTCCCGGTCCCTGTGTGCCGTGTCATCCTGAATTTTGTCTTTCAAAATTTTCTACATTACAAAATAATCGTTTTATCTAGTGAACATATTTTCCCGGTCCCTTGAAAAATACTCGATAAGTTGAATAAAATCATGGTCGTGAATCTCTCGATAAAGTGATTATTTTTTCCCGGTCCCTGTGTGCCGTGTCATCCTGAATTTTGTCTTTCCTAATTTTCTACATTACAAAATCATCTTTTTAAATAGTGAATATATTTTCCCGGTCCCTTGAAAAATACTCGATAAGTTGAATAAAATCATGGTCGTTTATGGAAGATGGACGTAGTTCCCGGAGGTCACCCGCCCCCCGCGCGCCAGGACCTCTTGATCCCTCTGATTGGCCGGCGGCCGGACGGGGGGGCAGACCTAAGCCTATCTCCGTCGCAAGGTGGCGCTGCTTGCGAGTTAAAGCTACAAATCTGCAAATAACTCTAAGGATATTAAAGATATTCAAGAAATTATTTTTCGTAAACCTTTCCGGGGATACATCTAATAATATCCCAAAATTTCACGGCGATTGGGAGTATGGTTTTGAATCCATAGAGGACACACACACAGACAGACATTCAATTTTATATATATAGACTAGCGGACGTACCCGGCTTCTCCCGAGGTTTTACCCGAGTAAAGGTTTGTCTAACGAACATTTGTTAAAACAATTCTCTATAAACTTATAAAAAAAAAGATATATTTTGATAATTTGAAACTCGTAAATTTGAATCTCTCGATAAAGTGAACATTTTTTCCCGGTCCCTGTGTGCCGTGTCATCCTGAATTTTGTCTTTCATAATTTTCTACATTACAAAATCATCGTTTTATCTAGTGAACATATTTTCCCGGTCCCTTGAAAAATACTCGATAAGTTGAATAAAATCATGGTCGTGAATCTCTCGATAAAGTGATTATTTTTTCCCGGTCCCTGTGTGCCGTGTCATCCTGAATTTTGTCTTTCCTAATTTTCTACATTACAAAATCATCTTTTTAAATAGTGAAAATATTTTCCCGGTCCCTTGAAAAATACTCGATAAGTTGAATAAAATCATGGTCGTTTATGGAAGATGGACGTAGTTCCCGGAGGTCACCCGCCCCCCGCGCGCCAGGACCTCTTGAACCCTCTGATTGGCCGGCGGCCGGACGGGGGGCAGACCTAAGCCTATCTCCGTCGCAAGGTGGCGCTGCTTGCGAGTTAAAGCTACAAATCTGCAAATAACTCTAAGGATATTAAAGATATTCAAGAAATTATTTTTCGTAAACCTTTCCGGGGATACATCTAATAATATCCCAAAATTTCACGGCGATTGGAAGTATGGTTTTGAATCCATAGAGGACACACACACAGACAGACATTCAATTTTATATATATAGATATAAAATACTAATTTATTCCTGCACATTTATTTGAATTCATATATTTTTATAACATTTCTAAAAACCTTACACAATGAATTTTTTTTATCACAATGCGACAGCGTGGCTGACTTCTGCGACAGTGCTAGGCTGTCAGGGACTACAACGGCGATCCAACTGGACGGGACGGAGCTAGGTGCTCCGTGGAAGTACGACAAGACTAGATGGTCGAAGCACCCCGAAGTTGGAGCCGGCGACCCGACTGAACGGGATAGAGCATTGGACGCTCTGTGAAAGTCCGACGACAATGTCTGACGCGGAAGTCACGAGTAATGTATATCTTCAATATAATATTTATTTAGTAACCATTTCTTTTTTAAATTTATTCTTGAAATATGTAATGTTAAATAATTCAATATATTGCCACAATGGTTGGTGTGTTGGTTGAGGAATGGTCATCCTCGTTTAGGTTTGGTGTTTGCAGGCTGAATATGGGTTTATTTAGGAGCCATTAATGATTTATATGGATATACTATTTTCTCAGCCACCATTGGCACTCACACATACAGTACAGAAAACCACCTCCAAAATGTCATTGAAAACATGGATCTTGGAGTCAGTTATCCTGATGAACCCACCCGTGATTCCCCACCTGACATCCTTGATATTGCAATATATAAGAATTTAACCCAAAAAATATCACCGCGCTAAAGTGATACCTGAATTGACATCTCACCATCTTCCTGTATTAGTTGTCCTTCAAGACTTCAAACTGGTATGTTTAAATACTAAAATAAAAATTACAGATTGGGCATTTTTAAATACTAAATGGATAAAACTGAGCTAATAAATTACCTGTTGAACACACCCCAAAACATAGATCAAGCCATCACAACCCTCGAACAATGCATTCTCAACAATATTCAAGAATCGATCACTTATAAAAACCCTGACTAAAACAGAAAAAAATCCTCCAGATATCAAAGAAAAATTTACCTTACAAGGCGGTTTGCCTTAGAAAAAAAATGAAACGGTCATGTGACCCTCAAGGCTTAGAGAGATTCACAAAACTGTACAAGGCAGCATGACACCATTACATGGACTCTTACATTGAAAATCTTAATGTATCTGATCAAACCATATAGAAAGCCATCAAACGCCTCTCTTGTTCTAAAAAAAGAAATTAATTTAAAAACAAACAATGGAATGACACTGATCTCACATGAGTCAGCAGAAATCCTAGCAGTAGGCTGTGAAAAATAATTTAGTCCAAACCCTTGTACCCAATTTTCAAAACCAAATTCTTGGGTAGAAAAGCCGAATAACAGACTACTTAAAATAAAATACAGATAAAGGCCTTGACCCTACTAATATCGATGAAATAGAAACAATAATCCTTTCCAAATAAAAAATCCCAAGGAATAGACAAAATACCAAATGAAGCGATAAAGCTTCGGCCAAAATATCTTATTCAATTCCTCAAAGAGGTTTTCAACGTATATTACCTGCGTTGACACATTTCCCTGACCATTGGAAAATATCAATTGTTTGTCCCATCTTAAAAAAAGTTTAATCAGAGCATGACCCTTCTAGTTACAGGCCCATATCCCTCTTACCTGCCATTTCAAAAATTTATGAAAAATAATCTCACCAGATTAAACTAAACTTAAACTAACAGAGCCCTACTAGACCTGAACAATTTGTCTTCCAACAAACCACTCCACCAAATAGTTGTCTTCACGGAGAAGGTAAGAAGAGCAATGGCCAATGATCAAATGACTGGAGGTGTCTTCTTTGATATTTCCAAGATATTTGATAGAGCGTGGCATGAAGCCCTTCTTTTCAAGATGACCCAAATAACTGGAGATATTATAAAGATAACTAGAACTTCTTTTAAAATATAAAATTCAGAGTCAATAAGAGAAATTCCAGCAGGGGTTTCCCAAGGTTCTGTCACCGGTCCTACATTCTTTGATATATTGATTTCTGATTTCATTTTTGTTGAAGTAACCAATCTACACCTCTTTGTTGATGACATAGCCATTCTATCCTCTATTTATAATGCAGAAACAAATGACCATAAATTTCATGAGGCCTGTCTATATGCAGAGATATGGTGCAAAACTTATCGAATAGAAATGAACCCTCAAAATATGAAAGCTATACTCTTCTCGCATTCAAGAAACAAAATTATTGATCCAATAAAATAAATAAGTTTCATCAATGAAACCATCAAGTGGAAGGACAGTGTGTGTTCGGTATCTAGGAGTAACCTTGGATCATCATCTGTCCTTCCAAAACCACATTGAGAGAACAGGATTAACTTGGCAAATGCATCCAAAATAGACTTACACTGTTGTTAAGCAAAATAGTAAACTCTGACTATATAACTTGCAAAAGAACACTCTATATTTCAATTATTAGGCTCATTCTTACATATGGATATATATACCTTATTTGAGCCAATAAACCATACTAAAAATTAGAAACCTTTGAAACCGAGACTCTAAAGGAGAATAATAAAAGCTTCCTTATGTAAGAAATTCAATAATTAAAATTGAACTCCAAATTGTAAATATTAATGAATATATCAGAAAATTAGCATTGAAATTCTACGATTGTAAACTGCCAAACCAAATATTCCAAAAAGCCTGCGACTATAAAATCAAAACCAAAAAAAAAAAAAAAAAAAAAACCTCAGACCAAGAAAAGTTCTATATAATTTCAAGCAAAACAATGAAAAATGAAAAAAAAAAAAGATAATAAATGAAATTTCGAAACATTATTATAGCCAGATAATTCCCTAACACTACTGATAGAAACGTGCAGAAGATGGTACAGAGACAGGATTCACAAGATACAGATTGTATATATTAGTCAATGTGTATGTATACTACATTAAAACTTGTTTGTAATGTATTTATGACGATGATGTGAACCCCCTGTACATAACTATTGATTGTTCATTTATGAACTATATTGCTCTCGCTGAGCGGCACCTAATAAAGTCATTCTGAATTGGAAGTAAATATATTGCTTTTTTGGTAGTTTACCGTGTCCCTGGTTGTTATTACTACATTGGTTATCCTGACTGCCTGTCCACCCACACGTGGTAAAGCTGTTTCTGGATACTGCGCAGGTTAAAAGCTTGTCTCAACTCTGGAGCCCATCTTTCAATCCCGAATTTCCCCCACTATCGGTAAGGTGTCGAGGTGGCTAGAAGAGAATCCCTTAGGCTAAAGGTTTGCCACATAAATAGGTTAATGTTATCTGTTGAAAATATCGGAAGAGCAAGAACCCACAAATTAACCATTAAAATCCTACCATATCGGTTAGATAGACCAGAAATATGTTTTTACAAAGTTGAGGCGCAGTTCATCATCAATGGGATTTAGGAAGAAACGAAATTCAACTACTTGGTAGCGCAATCGGAAACCCAAATTAGCTTATATTTCTGGGATTTATTCCAATATATATGTAAAGTAGAATTAACTATAATTTATATGAAAGATAGTTGTATTAGAGAAGGAGTAATGATAATTAAAAACAATTTGAAAATATTACTTTTAAGGAATCAAAAAGGTTTTTTTATTTTAAGTAACAACATAGGGTTATAACAAGTTCACACTGTAGCATCGCCAGTTACGCGTCATATAAGCAGAACATAGGGAAAAATGAAGAATTGAAGGTATTGGGATAAGAAAAAGAGCAAAGACAGAACCATGTTAACTTTTTATCAAACATTTAAAGGTAAAAAAAGAAAGAATTTTTTTTTTTATAATTTATTTTTTATTTTTTGTGTTAATAACACTTTTAATATGTTTAGTGCAAAATGGATTCAAATTTGTTTGCCTTGTGTTAATGGAAACCATAATGGTTCAACCAGGATGCAAAGAGATTGGTGCCGGGCCGGGTTTTATCAAAAGTAAACCCGGCGGGAGTTTCAACCCTCTTGCCTTACTCCCATACCAATCTCTTCGACCAATGAATATATGAATTAAAACTCAAAGAAAGAGTACGAAAAAGAAGTAAAAATTAATACAATTTTGTTTTTGTTGTGGGTGGTGGGAATTACGACACTGTGTACGCATATGTTAACTTGAATATGTGTGTGTTACTGTGTGTGTGTGCGCTCATGTGTACTTTTTAGAGTGTATGTGTGTGTGCCAGTGTTCAAGTGTGTGTGATATTTCCTCACTGAAGTTATAAATATGTGCCAAGAACACCTACGTGTAAATATTCTGTGTGTATATTCTAACTTTAGTTTAAATCCGAAGATAAGTTACAAACAATTTTAACAATATTTTAATTATAGTAACTGGAGCACATTTATAATAAAAAGCCATTAATATGTGTTTTTTTCTATGAGCACATTCAACAATTTGTGCATTTATCATGTCTGTTATAATCTGTTATTCAATACTAAACTATAGAAATTAATAGGAAAAATTCAAAATTTTTCATTAGTAACAAAACAAAATTTCATAAATTAAACTATAGAATTGTGAAAAAGATTTATTGGATTATAGATTAGAACTACATGGCAATAGGGTCACGTTTAACCAAATTATCTATGTGTGACTTTTCAGTAATCAGTACGGATAGTAAAATAGACAAATGACTATATACCTTGGACGACTGATTAAAAGCAGTAATAATATTGTTATCAAAGCTTCACATTTTATCAATTATTTTTATATCTATTCCTAAATAATTGCAATATTGGGTTAATTGATATAAAGAAGGCTATTTCATTCATCTAATAATCATGCCTCTTAGGACCAAATTATTTAAATTAAAGATAAATATGAAAGTTCAATATTTTTTCTTGGTAACGAAAGAGAGAAGGGGAAAAAAAGGGGGGGGGGGGGACTTCATAAATTGTAGCACTGAACAAAGAAAATGTAACATTTGGATTATAGTCCAGAACTATAAAGCAGTATGAATAAATCCAATTAAAATATCTGTGTCCCCGGCAATAGTGTCGATAGACATCAGGCAAAAGATCGAAATACTTTAGTCGGTTGACAAAAGATGGAAACTAAATTGCCATAGAAAATGTATATTAACAAACCTATCTCTAAGATCAAGGATTAAATGCATTAAAACTAAAAGAGAGATTAGGAGAATGAGTAAAAAAAAGTGTTGTTGTCGTGGGAGGAGTTAGGTAGGACATAGTGTGTGTGTATGTATGTCAGTATGCGTATGTATGTATGTATGTATGTGTGTGTGTGTGTGTGTGTTTATGTGTATTTTCTAAAAAGTATGTGTGTGCACATATTCATGTGTGTGTGACTTTTCCTTTACTGAAGTCATAATTGAGGCTTTTTCTTAAAAGGAGCAACCACTTGTGAATACTCCATGTGTACATTCAAACTCTAGTCTATATCCAATGACAAGTCTCAAACTGCTCCAATGACATTCCACCCATAGTAACTTGGTGCATATTTATAATGAACAACTATTAATATGTGCCTTTTTAAAATATAATTTATGAGCACATTCAACAATTTGTGCATTTATCATGTTTATTACAATTTTTAATCAATACTATATTATTGAAAATAAGAGAAAAAAATGTTTTTTCATTTGTAACAAAACCATAAGAATTCGCTAATTATACCACTGAACCATGAAAAGGCCCCAGTTGAAGTATAGACAAGAACCACATGGCAATAGGGTCAAATTTAACTAAATTTTTTTGTGTGACTCTTCAGTAATCAAGGTTGTCTTCATTAATAGATAAGTGATCCATATATACATTAGTCTTCTGACTAATGATGGTGATAATGCCAATTCTCAAATTTCACATCTCTCTATATATATTTGTCGCATACCTCGAGATATTTGAATAATATTGTTTTGTTTTATATATTTTTACATTTTGTTTCTTATGAAAGGTTGATATATTTGCATGTCCGCGAGAAGCGCGATGTATATATATAGGTAGGAAAAGTAATAAAGTTAGAGTTTCTATTGTCATAGATCTTCTCATGTCTCGTGAATCTCGTTCTTCTAATATAGAACATCACAATATGGCGCAGCCGACAGGATCGTCGAAATCGACCATTTAAGCCTCATCAGGGCGATGGCGGACCAGCAGCGCTTGATGAGGGACCAGCAACGCGTGATGATGAACATTCTTTTTGAAAATAAGAAAGAAGTTGAAGAAGAAGAGGAAGAAGAAGAAGAAGAGGAGGAAGAAGAAGAAAGCCTTGAGTCTCTAGAAAGACTTGAGTCTCTAGAAAGTATTGAGTCTCTAGAAAGCCTTGAGTCTCTAGAAAGTATTGAGTCTCTAGAAAGTCTTGAAAAGTGTGAAATAAGTCTTGAAAAGTCTGGAGTAAGTCTTGAAAAGTCTGGAGTAAGTCTTGAAACAGCCCAAGTTGAAAAAAATTCAGTTGTAGAAACGGAAGAAAGTGAAAAAGCCGAAGTTGAGAAAAAATCCGTTGAAGCAGATGAAAGTGAAAAGGCTGAAGTTGAAAAAAAGTCTGTTGAAGTTGAAGAAAGTGAAAAAGCTCAAGTTGATAAAAAGTCAGTTATAGAAACTGAAAGTGCAGAGCCTCTTACGAAAGAGGTAGATGTTATTGCTGATAGTGGAATGGAGCCTAAAGATTCTATAGAACCTACTAAGGAGTCGGGTACTGGCGAAAAAGAACCTACTAAGGAGTCTGGTACTGGCGAAAAAGAACCAAAGCCTGGTACCGGCGAATAAGCACCTCCAAAGGAGTTGAGCCTCTCCACCACCTGGAATAACAGAAACACCATCACCGAGTGGCTGGAGGACAATTGCATCCCTTACACTATGGAGCCTCTTCAGAAACCTGATATAGTGAATTCTAAAGACGGAGATAAAGAAGATGGTAAAATCCATATAACTAAGAAATTATTATAAAAGATGATGAACTTCTTCCTGCATCTTATACTATTGATGGTCATTAATGTAGATTGGATGGAATCGAACGAAGCGATGCTTTTAAAAAGGAAATAAATATTTTTGATGCTTTAAGAACCTTACAAGGTAGTGCTCAAGCCAATCTTTGTTATCCTAAAGATTTTTGGATTGTTCGTGATTTGGGATCTAAATGTTTTTCAAATATTATTGAAGATAGTGAAAAGAATAATTTGGATTTGCATGATATGAATTTATCTCATTTTGTCGTTTTTCATCCTGAATATGGAGGGAAATCTCTAAAGAAAGTATTGGAAAATGGAAAACTTTTGCCAGAACAATTATTGAGCATTCTTTGTCAGATTTGTATTTTGATGAGTCATGCTGAGCAAAACATCGGGTTGGTTCACAATGAAATAAGTCCCAGAAATATTCCGATACGACCGACTGCTCAAAGGGTTTTGAACTACGACATTGGAGGAGAGAATTATGAAATCCCAACCAACAACTGCATTGCCAAGTTGAAAGATTTTGAGATATCTCGACTTGTAAAGAATGATAATCCTAATCCGAGTGTTTTTTACGAGAATGTTTCTCAGCTAATTTGGACCCATAATAAAATGCAACTTGTATCGAGGGAAACTGTTTCTAGAACTGTAATTACTCCAATATTATATACTCCGGCCAGTTGTCTAAAAAAACAAGTGCCTACTCCAGAGGAAAATCTTAATTTAGGAGGCAAGTCTCCAGAAAAGTCTGGTAAAAGTGCTGAACTGGAAAGGATTGCGAATCCGGTAGATTATAGGAATATTATGTTGAGTAGTTTGAGATCTCTAAAGATTTCAGAATCCTATGACTGTTCAAAACCTGCAGACGATGCCTCTAATCCTGCAGACGATGTCTCTAAGCCTGCAGACGATGCCTCTAAACCTGCAGACGATGCCTCTAAACCTGCAGACGATGCCTCTAAGCCTGCAGACGATACCTCTAAGCCTGCAGACGATACCTCTAGGCCTGCAGACGATACCTCTAAGCCTGCAGACGATACCTCTAAGCCTGCAGACGATACCTCTAAGCCTGCAGACGATACCTCTGGGCCTTCAGACGATTCCTCTGGGCCTTCAGACGATACCTTTAAGCCTTCAGACGATACCTCTAAGTCTTCAGATCTTCAACGAAATAAGAGACCTTCAAAGGAATCCCATCACAGGAGTGATGAGAGGTCATGGAGGGGGAGTCTGTCGCATACCTCGAGATATTTGCATAATATTGTTTTGTTTCATATATTTTTACATTTTGTTTCTTATGAAAGGTTGATATATTTGCATGTCCGCGAGAAGCGCGATGTATATATATATAGGTAGGAAAAGTAATAAAGTTAAAGTTTCTATTGTCACATAGATCTTCTTATGTCTCGTGAATCTCGTTCTTCTAATATAGAACATCACAATATTTAATGTTTTTTTCTTAACTAATTGCAATATTGAATTAATTAGTTAGAAAAGGTATTTTCATCATCCAACCATCGTTCCTCTTAGTATAGAATTATTCAAATTATGGAAAAACAAAAGAGTTCAAAATTTTCCTTGTAACGAAAAGCAAAAAAAAAATCATTAATTGCAATACTAAATAAAGAAAAGGTATTATTTGGATTATAGATTAGAACTATAAGGCAGTATGAATAAATCTAATCAAATTATCTGTGTGTGACTCTTTGACAATAGTCCCGATAGTGACAAACAGGTGAAATATCGAAATACTTTAGTCGGTTGACCGCTGTTAGTAAAATAAATGTCATAGAAAATTTTCATTATATCCATTCATTTTTTACTTTAGTAAGAAATAAAAAATAAACAATAAAATTCACTAATGATAATACTGAATTATGAAAGGTGTTAGTAGTATTTTAGTTCTGAAATACAAGGTAGTGATAGTAAATTTAGCTAAATTATCTGTGTGGTGTTACAGTATATTGTGCAGATGGATATTATAGATAAAATACCTGTTTTAGTCTTGTGATCATTGACGGTGTGACAATGTTGTTTCATATACACTATTAAAATATTTTTAGTCGTTTGACTGATGATTGTAAAATCAACTAGAAAAATTAATTTCTATTAATTCCTTTGGATCTATTTCTACCACTTTTTGAAATGATTTTAATGATGAATGAAGGTGATATCATTCATTTAACTATCAATACTCTTTAAGTTCGATCAATAATTAGATATTAACTTATGTCTAATAGATTAAATGAAAATTGAATCAAAGCTGATACTCTAAAGACATTTACAGTAAACCCTTTATGAGAAGATACTTCAATTAGAGGACATTTATATCTAGAAGTCCTTTATAGAAACGAATGACAGTTTCCATTGTCAAAATTACCAATTTCACTCTCACAATTATTCTAGCAAGAGAGAACAACTTTTTATAAAGGACACTTTTTCATCAAATAGTCGTCTTTTAGATATTTTCACTGTATGTATATTAGTTCAAAATTAATAAAACTCAAGCAGATTCAAAAAGGACTAGAATTGGGTGACTAAAAGCAGGTTATTGAGAAATATGTAGAGCCTCAAGTCTGGTGAGGATATTTCATATAAGGTCCTCAAAACACTTTGTTTGAACAAATTACCAGAGATGGTCAGGAACATTCTTGTCGTGAGCGAAAAAGGGTTGAATAAGCTTGCCGAAATGGAATGAAGAATTCAATATATGAATCCTCGTTCTCGGGTTTTTGCATCTAAATGGAACATCATAAAACTAAAGAAAATGGTTGCCACAATTGCTTCTCTAAAAGTGAAAATCTCTTCCCTGAAGCTAAACCGCTCTAGACAGAACGAACGCTCCGAGTCGACCCGGTCAAGACAGCGTTCTTAATCACGATCAAGGAGCACCAAATATTGATATTTCCATTATAGGTAAAGTGACAATAAATGTAGGCAGCACAAGTGGAAAACATCAGCAGGAAACTTGAGTTAGCAAGTACAGCGACAAATCTTGCTTGTGAATAGACAAATTCTTGTCGCAATTCTAGAACCTTCGTGAACGACACCAAACTGGAATGCCATTTTTTGTAGACAACTGAGAAGATATTCCTCTCATCCCATTTAATGACATTGAAAACCTTCTGATGGAGATTCATTAGCACAAAGGCGTTCAAAGGAATTCTAGGTGCAGAATTTTACAAATAAATTAATAGATTAAAACATCCAAATTATTGATGGGCTTACCTAACTTAAAAATAAAAGTGATAATACAATAAGTTGTGATATTAGGGCCCTAGGCAAGAGTATTCCAAATATTACAAATTATATTATTCATACATTCCCGAATATAACTATTCCAAACTTAAAGAAGCCAAAAATGCAGCACACTGTAAACCATTACATTACTACCAAATGTCCACCGATATTTACATTAACAATTCCACTCAGCAGCAAATTCCTAAATATTTCAAAAATAGAATTTCAGTTTAAGCTGGAAAACAATATAATATGACCATCAAAAGCTCGTCTTGGAAAAGTCCCTTGCACATGGTCAAGAAGAATGATGGCTCGTGGAGACCTTGCGGAGTTTATCGCAAGATAAATAGTGTGACCATTCCAAACAGATATCCCGTCCCAAGACTAGAAGACTTCAAGCATATATTGAAGAAAACACGTTTATTTTTTTTAAGATATACCTATAAAAGGCATACTAAAAATTCCAATAAATTAAGAAGATTAAAAAAGTGGCAATTACAGCATTTGGACTTTTAGAGTTTAAAGTTATGTATTTGGGATTATGTGGTGTACCTTCAATATATCAGAGGTTAATCAACGAAGTATTATTTGGTTTATATTTTGTTTTACCATACTTGGACGGCATTTTAGTAGCTTAGGAATCTGAATAAAAAAACGATAACCTTTTTCAAACAGTTTTCTCAAGGCTTGATCAATATAGACTACGCGTCAATCAAGCAAAGACCGTCCTAAATGTTAATATCATTGAATTCCTGGATATTTAATCACCCCAGAAGGAACAAAGTTAAATTTCCAAGCCATTTTTGACTAAAAAAACCTGAAATAGTACAAGATATAAGAAAATTTCTAGGAATGTTAATTCTTGAAAACACACCAGGAGATCAGGCTATTCTAAACGATTTCCTAAAAGGCACAAGGTAGAATGACAAACGACCTATTCCCTGGACAGATGAAGCTGAACAGATATTCGAGAAGTGTAAAACAGAATTGTCAGGCAACGATATTTTAATTTCCCGACCCTGAATGCTAATTAAATTTTGCACTGATGCATCCAACGCAGCAATGGGTGCCTTCATACAAATTTGAAAGTGGAGCTTGGAAACCCATAGCATTATTCTTTAAAAAATTGAGCGAAAATCATTGCGGGTGCAAATTTATTATGTTCACACATATCAGAAAACACTCACCTATGTCTTTCAACAGAACCTTGAAAAAGCTTCTCCACGTCAAGTTCGACCGTTACAGCATATCTCCCATTTCACGATTGTAATCCAGCACAATAGTGGCAAAGACAATATAGCAGCTGATAACATTGTCGATAATTGATTCAAAACTTTAATCGATTACGAAGTCATTGTGGAAAAACAACAGGGTGATGAAGAGTTGGCGAGTTTACGGTCACAAAACAAGTCGCTAATTTTCAAACCTCATTCTCTACATTAAGACAAAATATTATGGTGCGATGTTTCTACTCCCAAAATAAGACCATACATTCCATAGCAGTTTAGTATGAATATCTTTCTATCAATTAATGGACTATCTCTCTCTCATCCTGGAAGACTACTGTAAAAGAAGTGACACCTCACTTTTCTATGACTTAATATCAAAAAGAACCTTACAGGAATTGGGATGAAACATGCATAGGTTGCTAGAAAGGTAAAGTGACCCTCCATACTAAAACTGAATACGTCAAATTTGAGCAACCAGATGAACGGTTTGGAACCCACAGTCCACATAGATTTTATTGGACCCCTACCACCATCAGAAGAAAATAAACTATTGTCTGACATTCATAGATTTTTTTTACAAACTAGATGGAAATCGTGCCATTAGAAGACATACAAGCAGAATCAATTATCAAAGCCTTCTATAGAGAATGTATTAGTAGATATGGAACACCTCATGCTGCATAATAAAGGATATAAAGACATGCAATTCATGTCGCATTAACCAAAGAATTTGCTACAATCCATTGAAGCTTTCAACAGCATACCATATCTATAAAGCATTTGAAAAGTATAAATATTTAATAGAATTTTAAAAACTGCAATAAATGCTCATACCCATATCAGATAGGCCATGAGACTGCCTATAGTACTTTTAGGACAAAGATCCTCAATCTATGGTACCTCCATTTATTCAATAGCATAAATGAATCCCCAGACTTCCCCAAGGTGAGGTTTTAAAGATTCTCAAAATACGACTTTCAAAAATAAATGTCATCCCTACAACCACAAAAATGAAGAACTAACAAGAACTCAACTGTTTTGTGCACAAAGACTTAAAATTTTGTTTCATATTTTCATTAGGAAATATACAGGAGTTCATAAATCTCATTCAAAGATATCTCACTCTTTCTCTCGCCACAATTTATTATATATTCAACCAAAACAGTTTTTGGAAATTTTGGATAAATGACATAAATAGAATTTGAGAAGGAAATGTATATATATATATATATTAGATAATAAAAGGCATATATTGGATTTTAAAAATATTTATTTTGCCAATATTTCGGCTGGCTGAACGCCAACCTTTATCGAGGCATTACATTTTTGTATACACAAACTCAGCGCCGCATAGTGTTATTATATCACAGTTGAAATCAATTAAAATACAGAGTAGGTGGGAGAAATTTGTGCATGAAAAAATTATTATAAAAATGCAATCAAAAATGTAAAATATCTTAAAATATAAAAGGAAAAAAAGTTCTATCTTATATTTAAAAAATTGTAATAAGTACATAAGATAGAACTTTTTTTCCTTTTATATTTTAAGATATTTTACATTTTTGATTGCATTTTTTATAATAATATTTTCATGCACAAATTTCTCCCACCTACTCTGTATTTTAATTGGTTTCAACTGTGATATTATAACACTATGCGGCGCTGAGTTTGTGTATACAAAAATGTAATGCCTCGATAAAGGTTGGCGTTCAGCCAGCCGAAATATTGGCAAAATAAATATTTTTTAAATCCAATATATGCCTTTTATTATCTAATGAATTAAGTATAGATAGCTCTATTTTCAATATATATATATATGGTAAAAATATAATTATCTTGTGTGATTATAAAATTACATAGCATATTAAATACACACGAACTGAATATGAAGTATTTGCCAAACAAAAATGGACTAATGGGAAACACGAAATAATTTGCAATATACAAGGCGTGAGCATTAAGTTGGGAGACAAGGTTGTTAAAATTTTATTATAGTAGACACAAATATAAATACTTCAAAGTATGATTCTTGTGCTACACAACAACGATCCCATATTTTTTTATTCAGCTACTTAAAACATAGAGAAAATTCGTTATCGGAATGGCTCTTAATATTTTCTTCGAATTTTCTATAATTGCACTTACATAATCACAAAATGCTTACACTTCAAGAAAGGTTTTATCGTAGAGAAGAGGGAAAGGTCGGGGGAGAGAGTTTAGGGGAATAAGAAGGGTGTGGAAGTTCGGTGGTTCCGTTCTTCGCCAAATATTGAGCAATTTAAAGGACCTTGTGAGGTCAAACATCATCGTTTAACAGGATCCAATTTCTTCCTCCCATATATAAAGTCTATTGAGTCTACTCCCTCACGTAAACGACAAAGAATATCCAAATACACGTATTGTATTTTTGCTGATCCTTCTACAAGAAATTTAATTTGAACAAGATCTTCAAAATACAAAAAAAAAAAAAAGTTATAAACAAAGTTTTGATATTTTGATCTTTTGGGCCTTCAATTGACTGGAGTTTTGTATCCGGGTCATACGCGTAAACCCATGTATCATCACCTGGGATTATTTGTTTCCGAATATCTGGGTTATTCCAGTAGCTTTCCAAAATATTCTCATAAATTGAAAGTCTAGCCTCTCGTTGTTGAATTTTTAGACATATTGGGGAAAACCGAGCTGCTACTCTAAGCATATTTAAAATATTTGCTGATTATTGATTGCACCAAACCTTTCTGATTATCATTCCAGGGTTTCCTCGGAAATAGGTATTTGATTTGTTCGCGATATTACCTGGTTTCTGATGATGCACGGTCGACCAGGTCGAACTTCGTCAATGGAATTTGTTCTTCCGTTTTTAAAGTTGCCGTTCCAATTGAAAACTTTTACTCTGCTATAAGATTCATATTTATAAGTTTTTTTAAATTAAATCCTTCGTTTATGAAGATGTTTTATAAAAAGTTTTAAACAAAATTTAATAGAGGTTCGTTGCTCGATAAAACTTTCCACTTTTCAAAGAAAATTTTTCGAATAACTTTCTGACAACGTGCACTTTATAAAATAAATTCGAATCAGAGAGAGATGCTCGGTTCATGATCAAATTATATAGTTTTTGAAAGTGTTTATATTATGAAAATTAATATTACAACGCTTATATGGGCTTTTTCATTATTATTTTAATACAGCATTGTATTTCCCTGCTTAATGATCACTTGTACTTTAGAAGTGTAAATTTCCAATGGAATACAGCCAGTGATAAATTAAATGTGTGTTTATACACCTCAAAATTATAACTATGCAATAAATAAATTAATCATTGCGGGTAATTTTCCAATATTAATTCACCAAACAGGAGGGTAAAGATTTATTTAGTTTTGATACTTTTTAATAACTCTGTTCCATTTGCGACACCCTTATGTTACGAAAATTTAGAAATATATATTTATTTTAATACCATTAACTACCCTGGTCACAAAGAAAATGCATCACCTATAAATTATTCAGTAAATTTTAAAGATATTTGCGTACTTATTGAGAACATTAAAGCAGGTAAATAATATATTTTCTGAAACCGTAACTAGAATATAAGTGCATAAAAATAGCCTTGATTATTCAAGAATGGGAATATGTTTAAATAGCCTCCTAGTGTAACATTCATTGAACTTATCTTGTTTTTTTTTTTCTTCTTATTCTTAAGATTATCTTTAATCTGTAGAAAGTTCTAGAAAGAAAATGAATGTCGTATAAGAAAATTTCTGGTTTTACAAGAGGCAGAATCATAAGTGTCAAAGAAGGTGGAATTTCAAGTGGATAAATTGCTATGAAAGTAGGCTGAAATCAACGTACTGATGTAAGTATTTGGTCTCAGAGTGGTCATAGGAAAATTTCAAGAAAATCTTGCTCAGGTCGCCCTAGAGAAACAACAGAGGGATTATAGGTGGATTCGAAGGATGGTTGTAGCAGACAGGACAACAACTGTACCAATGATTCAAGCAGCTCTACATGTACAGAATAAATCTGGACCATCTCTGAACACCATTAATAACTGTCTTATTGAAGCAGAATTCCGTAGTCGCCGGCCTTTATTAAGAATTCCACTCCCTGCCAGACAGAAGCGAAAGGCTCAGCTGGCTTGAAGAGATACGTCTTTGGGCTCAAGAATGGCATCCTGTTATTTTTCTGGTGAAGACAGATTCAGTTTGGGGGTTCACGACGGCAGGATACATGTTATACGTAGGCCCCAAGAAAGATCCCATCAGGGCAATATTGTAGAAAGACATACAGCAAGAACCCCTGGCTTCATAGTGTGGGGTAGCATCACAGCTATAAAAGTAAGACCCCATTAGTCTTTATTCAAGGCACAATGACTGCTCAGCTATACATTGCAGATGTGTTGTAACCTGTTGTGCTACCTTTTCTTGAGCAGACTATATAGAGAAACTAGCCGAATGACCCGAGCAACGCCCGGGTTCTACCCGAGAGAATTTTTCCTCGAGTGCTTACGTATAAAAAATGTTTTTTTTTTTTTTTCAAATACAATTTGGGATATCCCAAATTGAATGCCTGCCCTACGAATAATGTTTGAAATAAAACACTTTATGGTATATAATACAAAAAAAGTAATGCCAATAATTCTAAAATATAGTAGTACAATTCAGAATTTGACAACAAAACTTTTAAACCATATAAATTAAAATAATATTAAACTTTACGATGTTGCCTTAAAATATCAAAAAAAGTAAAGGTTTTTACAACGATATTTGAAAATTGTATTATTTTGATTTTTATATATGAATATATATTAAATCTGTTATTTATTAAATCAATATATTTTAATTGAATAATCAGAATGTTTACCCAATATTGATTCCCCACACATAATTTCATAAATAACACACAAAATAATTTAACACGATTTATTTATTCTTTATAAGTATTTAATATTTCATTCATTTAATAAAAAAAAATTAGCATATCATTAAAGGGAAAGACTCTTCTAGTAAGGTATATCAATTAGGCAGGATCAGAAGATGAGTTTCTTTTATTGATTGAATGTTACGAGCTTTCGGGCAAAAGCCCTTCGACAGGCAAAAATATAACTATACAAAGAAAGATAAATAACGATTTATATATATGTTAATCTTAACTGAAAACCGATTTTGAATAAAGTAAATATTAAATCTGCTGTCTGAGACCACGAGAACGGCGCATGGTTTGGGCTATTGAAATAAACATGTGGGAGGTTTAAATGTAGTTTGTGTAGGCTGCGGGGATGTCTATTTTTCTATTTATGCTGTGTAGCTTGGATGAAACTATGGATTCTAGAACCAATCTCTGGTGTAGGTTGGAGATATTTTTGTAGTGAATGGTTGGGTTAGCAGTGTCAAAGGAATGGCCAGAAGATGCAATGTGTTGGAAAATAAGGGAACGGGTATCTCGGTTGGTGATGTTGCGTGTGTGTTCGGTCATTCTGATGGCGATGGTTCTACCGGTCTCCCCCACATAGGTGGCAGGACACTGTTGGCACGAGACCGAGTAGACTGCTCCAGAAGATGTTAGAGGATCAGTGGAGGAGTCGGTTTTTGTGATGGGATGCCTAAGGAGTGAGTGGAGGTTAGGTGTGTTAGTAAAAAAGGTACGGATGCCAAAGGGTTTGAGGAAACGGGAGAGGTTAACTGAGAGGGGAGAGAATGGGATCACACATGTGGATTTGTAAGTTGCAGGAGGGTTGAGAGGAACAGGTGAATAGGTGTGTTTTTCTATGAAGGATAGAGGGAAACCTGAAATTGTAAGATGGGAGATGATGCGGTTCTTTTCAATAGTTTTGAAGATGGGGAGTGAGCAGTGGGTTAATAGGCGGCGGGTGAGGGCTTTAACTATATTGATTTTGTGGGAGGTTGGACAGTGCGATCTATAATGGGTGTATCTGGGGGGGTGGTTTTTCTTGTAGTAGACTGTGGTATGGTAGGTGTTTGGGGTGCGTATGACTAGGACGTCCAGGAAAGGAATAACAAGCTCATGTTCTCTCTCAAGAGTGAATGTGATGTTGGGATTGTAAGTGTGGAGGTCGGTGAAAATGGTATTCTCGCTGTCGGTTTTGCATACGCAAAAAATATCGTCAACGTATCGACGCCAGAAGAAGATGTTTGAGGGTTGTCGGTTACAAATCCACTGGTCTATGGTAGACATCGTTATTTCAGACAAAATGGATGAGAGGGGGCTGCCCATTGGGGTTCCCCTGATCTGTTTAAAGTGGGTATGAGAATAGGTGAAGGTGTTCATGCACAGGCAGATTTTGGTGAGTGAGATGATGTTGTTGGCTATGGTGGCCCATCACAAAAACCGACTCCTCCACTGATCCTCTAACATCTTCTGGAGCAGTCTACTCGGTCTCGTGCCAACAGTGTCCTGCCACCTATGTGGGGGAGACCGGTAGAACCATCGCCATCAGAATGACCGAACACACACGCAACATCACCAACCGAGATACCCGTTCCCTTATTTTCCAACACATTGCATCTTCTGGCCATTCCTTTGACACTGCTAACCCAACCATTCACTACAAAAATATCTCCAACCTACACCAGAGATTGGTTCTAGAATCCATAGTTTCATCCAAGCTACACAGCATAAATAGAAAAATAGACATCCCCGCAGCCTACACAAACTACATTTAAACCTCCCACATGTTTATTTCAATAGCCCAAACCATGCGCCGTCTCGTGGTCTCAGACAGCAGATTTAATATTTACTTTATTCAAAATCGGTTTTCAGTTAAGATTAACATATATATAAATCGTTATTTATCTTTCTTTGTATAGTTATATTTTTGCCTGTCGAAGGGCTTTTGCCCGAAAGCTCGTAACATTCAATCAATAAAAGAAACTCATCTTCTGATCCTGCCTAATTGATATAGCATATCATTGTTTATATTTATTCGAATTGTCTATTCAAACGATAGACTCATTATTCCATTGTTGTCTATATAGGTTTATATATCGTATATATATCGTTTTACATAATTACTTAATCTTTTAACATAAAAAAATCCAATACTTAGGAGAAAACATATTACTTATACAATTTAAAATTTAAAAAAAATGGATGTTTTAAAACATATATCGGTAACATAAAGGATATAGCCATCATAAAGCACTAATATTTGAAATTAATTACTCAATTTTTCACAAATAAAGTACAATACCTGAGAGACGCAAGGCTTCCTGCCAAAACTGAAACCTATCTCAACCGCAGTGGGGCGCTGGTTGCAAGTGAAATTGGAAAATTTGTAAATAAATCCAAGGATATTCGCGATAGAGACCTGAAATTTTGACTATAAGTTTTCCAGATTCAACTCTATATACTTTTAAAATTTTAGGCAGATTATTTACGTATTGAAGGGTGCATAGCCTGCAAACACACATACATACGTTGACTTTTATATAGAGAGACGGCTCAACTGGCCTCACCCGGCGATGATTTCCTGGCCACCCATGCCCAGTATGTAATGCTTTGTATATATTCCGCTTTATGCGTCCATCGGGGTTCAAAAATCATCCATTCTGGTTAGCAGCCCCGTAAGTAAAGATATTTCCGTTATATATAGAGAGATTGATCCTCTAAAATGCTACTGAAATTATTTTGTATTAATATCTAAATATCATATGAGGAGAAGGGAAGTTCTGTAATGTCTAGATGAGGAGAGAAATCACTACCTACCCGAGGAGGCAACTAAACAGGTAGCTCTATCTGTTGTAGATAGATACCATATATCTGCTGTCTTTTGAACTCCAATCTTATCTTTGAAGTTTCGCAAGTTCCACTAAACCTTTTATTCTGACATTATCCTCACATTGACCGGGTTAAATCTCTTTTTAAAATTCACTATTGATCCTACAAAATAAATATTGATAAAGATTTGTCACATATGATGATTCTTCCCATTATGAATTTAACCACTAATTATATACGTGATTTAACAAATCTTATACCCAAAAGGGTGTTCATAGAATGTATAAGACTATAGTAAAAAGAATCAAAATCAACGTCAGAGTATAACAAATTATTTGTCAAAGTAAATTACTTGAAAATATCAATATAAAGTAGAAAAAGTAATTCTAAATCATCAAACTAATCATATAATTTCTCTATGAGACCGAAAAGATTCTGAAACTAGCTTTAGAAGAGTTTGGACATGAACCCGACAGGAGAACTCCCAATATGGACTAAATCCTGAAAGACTAAATCCCAACAGGAACTAAATCTCGACAGACCAAGCTAAATACTAGACTGTTGCTTATTTTTCCAGTCAAAAACTGATCAACTTGATAACTTCAACGGCACTTGATTTCAGATGAATTAAATACAAGGGTTGCTCCATAAATATCGCGCCTCAAATATTTGGTTTTGCTTTTATGAATTGAAATTTGGCCACATTTAGAGCACAATTAATTATTATCATTATTACAACAAAAAATATATAAAAGCCTATAATTTAGGATAAAAATAGACTTTATATAATACTTTTAAATATAAACTATTATAACGAATGTATATGAAGATATTAAGACGCGCGAATGTTTATTTTCACTAAAAATCAAACTTCTACTGTCCTTATTGAGATGAAAATATTGGGAGGGCTTGGCTCATCAGTTGATTTATTTGTGGAAAGAAACATTCGCGTCTTAATGTCTTCATTGGTTAAATATGGATGGCTCATTATTGCTTTGTATAAACTATTATATATAAATTTCAAAATTTTATTAATATATACCTCTGGTGAAAGAAAGAAAGTTAGGCAAATTCTGTTTAATAAATTGAAAATAAAGCAAAAATACAGAGAACACCATGACGTTCGTCTCCTGCTGGAAGCAGATGTCAATCCCATGTTCATTGAGCATGCATTGAAAAAAGCCACAGAGCTGGATTCGTAAAGCGGCGATGCCGCGTATGTTCAGGGCGGCAACTCTGAAGTTTATTTGAGCTATCAAGCAGAATTTCGAGCACACAAGAGCTTATACAGGGCACTTTCCCTTGCCAAAGCCATGAGCGCGTTGAGCAATTTGTAAATGGCTTTCCTCTTCTTAAAATTTGATCGGAGGATGAGCCTCTCCATTTTCTCGTTATGCGTAAGCGTCAGGAGGAGATCTTCTCTCTCCAGGTCTAGATTTTGACCACTAGCTATGGCTGCAGAAACTTTCTAGTTTTTCAAGAGATCGTCCATTAGTTTCTCAGCCTATATTAATCGATCCTGGGTTGGCGGAGACTCTTGGGAACCGCTTTGCGTTTTGGATTGAGAATGAGCCGAGACGATCACCTTTTATCTCATAGCTATTTCGCTGGGATAAGTATCAGCGACGACAGCAGCAACTGGTGGTAAAGATGCAACAGGAGGGGCGATCGAAGTGGAGGGTTACTTAGTCCAGGAGCATCAGGAGCATTCACAGGAGAACCAGCTTGTCCTCGTGAATATCCTAGGAGCAATATGGCCACCCAGACCTCTCGATCTATAAGCAGGTCCTTTTTCAGTCACCTAGCCAAGGGAATGATGCATTCTCCATGCACCGAGCGGCCATTTGGTTTGGCCCCTTGCGCCCGCCTTTATGATCTAGCTCCTTGGGGTCGACCAATCAGCCCACAGGCGTTTACGAGAGTTGCATGGTCAGGTTGCTGTCCGAGCCCTCTCGTTTGGACTTGGTTAAGCCCGTCCTACGCTCCAATAGGGCTCCCCCTTTGGCCCTCGTACCCTTAGTTCCCAGCACTCCCTGAATCTGCCGACAAATCAAAGACCTCTGAGGTACGAGGTTGACACGGGGAACCGCGCGAAGGCGGGGGGTGTACCCCTTGGTTTTCCATGACGCTCTCGGCAAGGACGCTCCCAATCGCGCGCACACAGAGCGAAGACCCAAGAGTTTCAAGACTCATGGCGAACCCACGTCAGTGAAACCACTGGCGCGAAGACCGCCACGCAAAGTCGCATCTACACTCCTTCATCCCCAAGGGTGTGGGCGCCCCTGCCTTTTCCCAACCAACAGGCCAGTACTAGGGCAGGGTCTTCTTTCCCCGCTGTCCTTCTGAACAGCGACCCGTCGCTTGACCAACAGGAAGCACAGATGGCACGCCTCGAGGCAGGATGGTTAGAATGTGGTATGGTGTGGAGGGCTAGCCGTCGGGTGATGTTTAGAGAGAGAGAGAGAGAGCTCCAGTATTTTTATTTAAGCACATATTACTGTCTTTATTCTTGGAATTTCAAAGGTTAGATTCCTCAGTTGATGAAGAACAAATTACACTATATCTAAGTGTTTTGTTATTTATATTTATCTCTCAGCGGCGCTATACTTCAAAATAAAATAGGCATTCAAACGCATAAATTTTTGATAACAAATATATTCATTTCAAACTTGTTATAAAGGAACTTCAAATTAATTATAACCAGATACCCCTAGCTGTAGAGATAACGCATTACTCGCAGATGTCAATCAAAGCTGCGACAATAGGATCAAATGACCTGGATATCTTCAGACTGTCTTCACGTCGATATTGGTCGATTCCTCTTTGTCTTTACCCCAAATTGGATTTGACCAATATTGAAGTTCGAGCAGATATGATTGCATTTTTAAATTAAATCACTAAGAGAGATTTGACGAAAGCCCTAGCGTCAAATTCAATAGTTTCTTCATTCATTATTTTGAAGCAAGGGAATAAGTAAAAATGAAAACACTTTTATGTGGCTAAATAAAGACAAAATAAATACATATCAATTGATTTAAATCCCCTGGACATTAATTAAATAATTAAAAGAGATTTACGGAGATGAGTTTATTATTATTTTATTAAAGCGGTCTCAAGCTTTGGGACATCTCTGCCCTTCTACAAGAAGACATATATAAATTAATAAAACGCCGCCTGATGCCAGTTTTATTCGTTTATATATGTTCTCCTGTAGAAGGGCAGAGATGTCCGAAAAATCTTGAGAATGCTTTAATAAAATAAAAAGAAACTCGTCTCCAGAAACCTTTCAATTATTTAAAATAAATACATAGTCTCAAATTTAATGATCTCTCTTTACATATATGATGTGTAATGGATCACAATGGCTTTTCTTTAAATTTGAACCACATGGCTACATAACTATCAGCATACATAATCTGATGGGTTCAATTATATTATTTTGTATTTAAATATTATATATATATGTAGTATATTTTAAGTTTTAGATAGTTCACAACCTTCTTCTGGTGTTTATTATGGCCCCATATCTATATAAAAATATGTATCGACTTTGTGGAAATGGATGTAACAAATAAACAAAGAGGCAGGGGTAGACCAGACGGCGACAACGACCCAGCGCCAGGAAGTGGCGTGATTACAGGAACCAATCAGGACTCTCCGCCATATGCGGGGGTCCAGTATAAAAGGGCCCAGAAAATGAGACAAGGTAGTTGTTTTCAGAGTGACGCCGTTATACGGTCGGTCGGATCTCTCACCCCTTCCTCTATCCGCGATGTAGGCTTAGGACATCCGCGGCGTCCGTAGTCTATCTCTACCTCTTGGAGCTACCATCTAGACCTGCCTCTGTTCCTTGCTGTCCCCGTGCGGGAATCCCATCACGCACCCACGACCACGACTACCCAGTAGATTCCACATCGGCTTGGTCGGGATTACTACAGAACCCGTTTAAGTCGACAGGATAACTGGGGACAACAGCATGCAGAGGATGACGGAGGTCAGAGACGAACACTTCGCGGATGCCCTCACCAACATGCAACCCCACTGCGAAGACCTAGTAAGCCGCCTAACAGACGCCATTCGGGGAATAGCCGTGCCTCGTGCGGAGGAAGCCCTCATCTCTCCTTTCGACGGATCCTACGCAGCAAGCAACTCGAGCGGACGAGCGAGGGACCGCAAGATGACGCCACCCTACAAGCCCGGCTCCGCACGCTACTCAAAGGTAAGCCCCTCTCCCTCTACAACGAACTGAATCTGGCCTCTCTGCCATACAGCCAGGCAAAACAAACTCTCATGGACCTCTATCAATTGTGACAAAAATGCACCCAAGCTCATTTTCCCCATATATATTTATTACCCCCACTATATCCCTCTGAACATCAATGTCAAATATTTAATGATCCTTGTAATTTATGTGTTTGGAATGGTATCCCTTTAACTTTTATGAATATTATTAAGAATTACTCAAATATTTTTTCTACTAACAAATATAACGTCCCAAAATTGAAAATACCCCCTATCAATATTAGAAAAAAACATCTTCGCCAATGCCATCCATCAAGCTATCACCTTTTTTATATTTGTATGCTATATGTCTTTATTTTATTTTTCTATACCTCAACCACTCAGCCATTATAAACCATCCAAGCCAACATTATTATATAGTTATTATTGTTACGTAAAAAGAAAAATGGCGCATTCCAGAAGAGAGTGTTTTAGAACGTTCTAGAAAAATGTAGAAAAATCGGAGAACAACGGATTGGCCAATCAGTAGCGATTACGCAATGCTCAAGCCTGGCGGCTTTGTGATTGGCTAACCAACCATGACCGTTCTGGAAAGATCTACTCCGGTATATATAAGGATGAGGAACTCATGCCAGGAAGTCGAAGAACGAAGCTACGTGGTGTACTCCAAGCAAGCTGCTGTCTCAAAAGGTCGGACCGCTGCCTACCGCCGACGCCGGTGTACTTCCTGGAAGATTCTAGAAGGTTCTACGAACTTCTGTCTCCTGTTCTGCTCCTGCTTTCCCTCACTGTGCTGCAGTTGGTGAGTGTGTAACTGCTGTTTTCTTTATTGTTGTTTTATTTTTGCACTCTTCTGTAATTATTTTATCAATTAGGCTTAAATAAAGTCCTAAAGATCCTTTGTACCCACGGAAGTTATTCTTTGTTAACCAACAACGCAACAATTTGGTGTCAGAAGTGGGATCTTTAGGTGAAGCCTGAATAATTTATGGTACTTACCAGAAAAATGGAAGAAATATTGAAAGCGATCCAAGCTCAAAACCAGGCTCTTCAAGCTCAAAATCAAGAAACTCGCGAGGTTTTTAAAGCTCAAAATCAAGAGCTAAAAGAAAGCTTGGGGCTTAAATTCAAATGCTTGGAAGATCAAATCTCTTCTGTAAAAGAAGAAATGAAAGAAGAAATCTCCTCTGTAAAAGAAGAAATGAAAGGAGAAATGAAAGATGAAATTTCCTCTGTGAAAGAAGAAATGGCTTCTTTAAAAGAGAGACTTGCTGCTGTCGAAACGGGCCATCCAAGATCTCCGGTGTTCCAGCAAGAGAATAATAATTCGGGTAGGCTTCTTGTCAAAGTTCCTACCTTTGATGGACAATCATCATGGACCTCCTTCAAAACCCAGTTCGATGTGGTTGCCCAAGCTAACGGATGGAACGTTAGAGATAAGGCAAGCTTTTTGGCTGCTGCACTTCGTGGACCTGCAGTGGATGTACTCCAGATGATTCCGGAACAACTCCGCCTAGACTTCAACTCCCTGATTGATACTCTGGATTCCCGTTATGGAGAAGAACACTACCAACAGCTTCATGTGGTGAAGTTCAAGAATAGACTACAAGAAAAGAAAGAAAGTTTGCAGGATTTGGCCAACGACATCCGACGCCTGGCAAGATTAGCCTTTCCAACGTGCCCGTCTGAAACACAAGACTTTATGGCCCAACAACAATTTATTGATGCCATCGGAGACCCTGAGACCCAAAAGTTTGCCAGACTTTCAAGTGTGACTACTCTACAAGAAACCCTTGTCCAAGCCATGAAGCATGAAGCTGCCCAACAAGCCTCAAGAGGAAGTTATCGATTGGCTAGACAAGTTAAATTGGATAATCCAGAAAGAGAAAAGGGTCGCTGCTGGACCTGTGGAGCAAATGACCACCTGTCTCGAACTTGCCCCCGAAAAGTAAAACAGCGCAGTGATACAGGTTGCTGGAAATGTGGAAAAGATGGCCACATATGGAAAAACTGTCCAGATAACTCTAAAAACCCCTCAGCCCCTAGGAAGAACCAGGAAAACTACGAATAGTCAGCTTTTCGGGGCGAAATCTGGCTGGGCCATTTGAGAATGCCCCTGATGGTACCATCCAAGTCTCCAGTCTTCGAAATACAGAAAATGGATTATTGCTACGGGGCTTCATAAATGGAAGAAGCTGCGACATGGTAATTGACACTGGAGCTAATGTCACCCTCGTGCGAACTGATGTCTTCCAGAATCTGTATCCAAAGCCTGCTGAGGTTAGAATGAAGCCAATTTCACTGCAAACTGCAACAGGGGAGCGGGCTAAAGTGCACCATTGTGTCTTGCTAAGCATACAAATCGGAAGCAAGATTTTCCAGCATAAAGGCTACGTTGCAGATATCATGGACGAGTGCATCATTGGTCTGGATGTCCTGAGGCAATTTGGACTTTCGATAGATATCGGGCAGAACTTGCTACGGACCAGCGATGAAGATATCCCTCTCCTGACATCTCAGCAACTTCACAATTTTCAAGCCTGCCGAGTGTTAGCTTTAGAAGACACACAAGTTCCCCCACGCAGTGAATGTGTCATCAAAGGACAGTTGGAAACTACAAAGGTCAGTCCAAAATTTGTCATCCTGGAAGGAGACTCCGAGGCACCTTCAAGGGGGATTCTCGTAGCAAAGGAACTTATTGACACTGGACGGGACGTAATACCAGTAAGGGTGGTGAATCTCTACGACTCTGCACGTGCCATCAAGAAAGGCTCATGCCTTGGAAATGCAGAACCTGCTGTTTTGATTAAGAGAAACCATCCAGTGATGCAGAAGTCTAAAAGTGCAGACAATGTTCCAGATCATCTTCAACAAGTCTGGGAGGAAACAAAGAAAGAACTTCAACCTGGACAGCAGAGAGAACTGGCAACACTCCTTGCTACCTACAACAACATTTTTGCCAAGTCATCAGAAGACTATGGAAGAACAGATTTGACAAGGCATAGAATCAACACTGGCGAATCAATCCCAATTAAACAAGCACCCCATCGGATACCCCTTGCTCGACGTCAAGAAGCGGAAACCTTGGTAAAAGAGATGCTTGATCAAAACATTATTGAACCATCTTCAAGTCCCTGGGTTTCTCCAGTTGTCTTGGTGAAAAAGAAAGATGGATCTACAAGATTTTGTGTCGACTATAGGAAGTTGAATGATATCACCAAGAAGGACTCTTATCCTTTTCCTCGCATTGATGCAACTCTAGATACAATGGCTGGATCCCAATGGTTTTCAACACTGGATTTGAAAAGTGGATACTGGCAAGTAGAAATGCATCCTGATGACAAAGAAAAGACTGCATTTACAACTGGATCTGGATTGTGGCAGTTCAATGTAATGCCTTTCGGACTCTGCAACGCGCCAGCAACCTTTGAACGTCTAATGGAAGCTGTTCTGCAAGGACTGGCTACCGAAACATGTATGGTGTATTTGGATGACATCATTGTACTTGGAAAGAACTTTGAAGAGCATCTCTCGAACATTGAGAAGGTGTTTAAACGTTTAGAAGCTGCCAATTTAAAATTGAGTCCAAAGAAGTGCAAACTCTTTAAAAAGGAAGTAGCCTACCTGGGGCATATAATTTCTGCCGAAGGTGTTCAAACTGATCCAGAAAAGACAGAAACTGTAAGGATGTGGCCTACTCCTAAAGATTTGACACAGCTGCGAAGCTTTCTGGGATTATGCACTTACTACCGAAGGTTCATCCCAGGGTTCTCCAATATTGCAAGACCTCTACATCGTTTGACTGAAAGTGGAAGGCCTTTTGTTTGGACTACCGATTGCCACAGATCCATGGAAAAACTGAAAGAGATGCTGGTGGCTGCTCCTATTCTGGCCTGCCCTAGACCTGGAGACTCTTTCATCCTGGACACAGACGCAAGTAATACAGGAATTGGTGGCGTCCTCTCACAAGTGCAGGAAGGCTCCGAAAGAGTAATTGCTTATTTTAGCAAGACTCTATCTAAGCCCGAACGAAACTACTGTGTTACTAGAAAAGAGTTGCTGGCTATCGTAAAGTCTATTGAACATTTCCATCACTACCTATATGGACAGGAATTTATTCTCAGGAGTGATCACGCTTCCTTGCAATGGCTTTTAAATTTCAAGAGTCCAGAAGGACAGCTGGCCAGATGGATTCAAAGACTTCAGGAATACCAAGTTAAAATTCAACATCGTCCTGGAAAACGCCACCAGAATGCTGATGCGCTTTCAAGAAGGCCATGTGTTCCACAATGTGGACATTGTGCTCGTGCTGAAGACAAATATGGCGTAAGGCAAGTTACAGTGCAAGAAAGCGATGAAGTAGAAGAGCAACATTGGACTGGACAAGCTTTAAGAAAAGCTCAACGTGAAGACCGAGATCTCTTGCCAATGATAAATTGGAAGGAATCATTAATGATAATCCTTGATGTGTGCCATTTTATATTTTAGAATCAATCCATATATTTTAGGATATTTCTTTTACATTAAGATATTTATTTTCCTTCCATCCCTAAACAGTTAAAACCATTAGCCAACCTATATAAACATCACCTGAAACCTTATATTCTTTGACATCATTTGTTTTAATTTTTCATGGCCTACGTCTAAGCTAATTTAACTTAAAAATTTTGCTTTAACAGTGACGCCTTATACCAACTGTTCCTTTTTATATCTTGATCCTTCCAACTCTGCCTTCCATACTTCTCTCGTCTCTTGATCATTTTCCATTGGCCTTCTATGCCTTCGTTCTAACCACCCCTCGTCCATCGCAGAGTTCCTGTTAGCCGACCTTTTTTTTATTGATTTGTCCCAGTGGACTACTCCTTCCTCGCCATCCCATCCTGATGGTGTGTTCAGGAAAATCCATGGCTTATTATTTTTTTTATTTACACCCGGGTCACCGTCCCAGCATTTTTCATTTCAGTCTTTTTTCCTCAAACCCGGGTTCAATCAATCAATGGCAACAGTCGAGCCCTGTTTTCACAATCTACCTCCATCCTCTAACCTCTTCAACGGTTCCTGAGACTCCTGCTCGTCAACATTTTTTAATTTTTATTTTTTAATGATTCATCGACCTGGTACACTCTTCCTCCCTATGTTAACTCCACACGGAGAGCTTGGGTAACGAGCGAGATTTTTTTTTCTCTAACGCTCGACCCAGGCCATCATCAGCACGATGCGCCCACTCATTTTTCGTTTAATTTTATTTTTCATCTGGTCGAGCTCAATCACCGACAGCAGCGCAGCTCTTGTGCCACCATCTCTTTTTAACCTCTCTCAGAAAAAAATTCTTTCCCATATTCTCCCATTATCTTCCTCTCCTTCGATCTTCACGCCTTTTGCCCATCTGATCTAATGCTACTTACAGAGCATCTTGAGATTGCTGAACCCTGAAAACAATACTTCGCTTCTAAGCTCGTAATGCAGGGCAGGACTCCTGAGATGTCCTTTGCAGAAACCAATTCAGACCTTCTTCCTTTATTCCTCACTGCGTCACTACCTATCGCAAACCTTTTGCTTAAGACAATTTTCTTTTATACTTTATTTTACTTTTATTATCTCTACTTCTCCTCCTTCCTGTATTACATACCTGAAACTATGTTGTAAATACTCATGGCACCTTAAGTAACGAAAAACTGTAAATAGTATACCAACTTTCCCAAATATTTACTTTCGCTATTGTGTGTGTTTACTTTAAATTTATCCTTCCTATGTACTCCTCTTATATATTTTTTGTAGTTTTATAATATTATATCAGTGCGTCACCACTACTCTCCCCATTATCTTTATTTTTATTCTAGTAACTAATTTGTGCCCCAAATTATTTCCCATTTAATAGGTTTGCTAGCTTTTAGCTCAATTTTATTTCACTCCCCTAATCAAACCTTCATCACCGGGGGCACATTCTGTAGTATATTTTGAGTTAGATAGTTCACAACCTTCTTCTGGTGTTTATTATGGCCCCATATCTATATAAAAATATGTATCGACTATGTGGAAATGGATGTAACAAATAAACAAAGAGGCAGGGGTAGACCAGACGGCGACAACGACCCGGCGCCAAGAAGTGGCGTGATTACAGGAACCAATCAGGAATCTCCGCCATATGCGGGGGTCCAGTAAAAAGGGCCCAGAAAATGAGACAAAGTAGTTGTTTTCAGAGTGACGCCGTTATACGGTCGGTCGGATCTCTCACCCCTTCCTCTATCCGCGATGTAGGCTTAGGGCATCCGCGGCGCCCGTGGTCCGCCTGCCTCCGTCCGTGGTCTATCTCTACCTCTTGGAGCTACCATCTAGACCAGCCTCTGTTCCTTGCTGTCCCCGTGCGGGAATCCCATCACGCACCCACGACCACGACTGCCCAGTACATTCCACATCGGCTTGGTCGGGATTACTACATATATATATAAATAAAATAAAGAAAGCATCTCCTGACCACGAGGACATGTGATTTTTTTTTAGATCGCAGAGCGCCATCTTGTGGAGCAAAAATAAACTAAACGTTTTTTTAGCTTGCTCCGTGATATTTGGCCAACCCAATTTCTTGCTAAATCAAAAGCCATCCACGAACGCTTTTCGCGCTGTTGGCGCTCGTCAGCGTGGAGTAGGCTGTAACCACTGCGACCAAAATAGGTTTTTGGTCCCAGAGGTTTCTTGAGAAATCAAGAAATGGGTATTTAAGGCCAAATTTCATGGAGCAAGCTAAATAAACGTTTAGTTCATTTTTGCTCCACTAGATGGCGCTCAGCCATCTAAAAAAGCACATGTGCTCGTGGTCAGGAGATGCCTTCTTTATTTTTAATATCAACACCTGACCCATTTTTATTTTTTCGTTTGTTTTTTCATGTGTTAAGCTTTTTTACGCAAATTTGTCCTAATTTAGTAAAATATCGCTTCCGATCCACGCTCTTATTGCACACATCCGTTGAAATTCAATACTTCCTCTCTCGGCAAAGATATATAAGACCTACGCCCTAGCCGAAAATATAGTCACTTCACCATCAGCGGAAGCCCTCGTCGGTTGTGTCCAAGATCCACCTTATCGACCATGTAGAACAGTAAGAACTCTTCTATCCCCATCTTTCGCTCCTAGCTCGATTCATATCTGTTCACGGAACTTTCCTACTACAACTGTGTCTCTTCGTTTTTTTGTGTAAGGACATTCCCAAGCTTTCCACTCTGCCTCGACCACGAATGCCTGTACTGTGTGAGAACTGTTAAAGGTCTTCCGAGGTGCAAAGAGGTACTGAAAAACTCTCCACGCCCTGACTGTCCCTCTCGGTTACTACAGGTTTGCCCCTCTCGGTTACCACACCAGAGCGAGAGACCCTCGGTCACCATATATATATATATATATATATTAAAAATAAAGAAGGCATTTCCTGACCACGAGCACATGTGCTTTTTTTTTTATGGCAGAGCGCCATCTGGTGGAGCAAAAATAAACTAAACGTTTATTTAACTTGCTCTGTGATATTTGGCCAACCCAATTTTTTAATAAATCAAGAAAAGCCATCCACGAACGTGTTTCACGCTGTTGGCGCTCGTCAGCGTGGAGTAGGCTGTACCACTGCGACCAAAAAGATTTTTGGTCCCAGAGACTTCTTGAGAAACCAAGAAATGGGTATTTAAGGCCAAATTTGCGTAAATACGCTTAACATAAGAAAACAAAATTATTTTTTCTATTGTTTTTCATATGTTATGCGTATTTACGCAAATTTGGCCTTAAATACCCATTTCTTGGGGTTTCAAGAAGCCTCTGGGACCAAAAATCTTTTTGGTCGCAGTGGTACAGCCTAACGAGCGCCAACAGCGCGAAACGCGTTCGTGGATGGCTTTTCTTGATTTATCAAGAAATTGGGTTGGCCAAATATCACGGAGAAAGTTAAATAAAGGTTTAGTTCATTTTTGCTCCACTAGATGGCGCTCTGCCATCTAACTAGCGCATGTGCTCGTGGTCAGGAGATGCCTTCTTTATTTTTAATATCAACACCTGACCCACTTATCTTTTATTTTTTCTATTGTTTTTTCATATACATATTTCTTCAAATTAAAGATACTTCGGCCAGTAAATCTTTTTTACTGTTTCGACATTTCGACAAAAATATTTAGTCCTCGTCAGGAGCGAACAAAAATTAAAACATTTTTATTCTCTTGAAAATAATTTTTGACGCTTTGCTAAATGTTTTAATTTGAAGAACTATGAATGCCGGCCAGGCAGCCTCTATCATCACGATATTATAAATATATATACTAGCCAAGCTACCCGGGGAACGCCCCGGGTTTACCCGAAGGGCCCACAGAGACATTAAGAGTAGAGATAGTGGCTTAAAAATTACAATGGGTGTAATCTTATTTCCAAGAAGCATCATTTCAAATATAAGGGTGAGTGAAAATACTTTCTAAGTATATACATTCGGTTTGATCTTATATATTTATATATCAAAATGAGAATGGAATCATCCATAACAAACTTTATCATTAACAACATATTAGACAGCACAGTGCAAAAATGTAGAAAATTAATGTATAGAGCAATGGGGGAAATAGGTAAATAAAGAGAAGACCGATAATCAAAATAATTGATAATAAATAGCTTATTAGTGGATACAAAATTTAATTACCAAAGTTAATGCAAAAAATCCTTTCAGCTGAGGGACTATAGGCATTAGTGCTTATGCCAAAAAATGATTTAAAATGAAAAAATACTCTTTTAACAAATCATAAAATAAAGTTGCAAACAACACAACTATATTGAAGATGAGACAACATATAAAAGGAATGAATTAATTTAAAGAACCTCATAAAAAACTACATTTATAGTTTTATATATATATACAGTATAACCTTGTTAATTCGACACATGATATTTCGACCATGTTTGGATGTCCCGACTTACGGCTTATCATATAACAAAGTGTAATGCGACACTATCGTTAATCCAACTCTTCCGATAATTCGACCATTTTAAAATTCAAATTTAGACAGTTGGTTGTTGTTTAAATACAAATATGCCGCCAAAAAGATATTACAGAGGCGACGGCAGCAACTGAAAATGTACAAAATGTATGTATAGAGCAGTGGAAAAAAAAGTAAAAAAATAGAAGACCAAATCGAAATAATTGAAAATAAATAGTTTATTAACAAACAAATAATACAAAAAATCCTTTCAGGTGAGAAACCATAGGCATTGGTTAAATTTATATAAATATATTTAAAATGAAAAAAAAAAAAGTAGTTATTTTTCTCCTCCACATTCTCATGTTTGGTAAACTATTTCTGGTGAGGAACTATAGCCATTGGTGAAATGTTTAGATAAAAACATTTAAAGTAGAAAAAGAAGAAAAAAATAACAAATCAGAAATTGAAATTGCAATTCTAGTTTTTTAATATATCTGGGGTCAAATTTTCATGTATGCTATCCAAAATTCGCACTTGATAAAAGCCACATAGAGCTGTTTATGTGTAAACACAGGCTCTTGTAGCAAGAGACCCACTCTAGCAAAGATTTGGCCTTGACCCTTTATTCATAGTCATAGCAAAACCCAGCCTTGGTGGAAACTGATGCCTCTTCAGAATGAAGGGAAGGCTGTTATCAGAAAGAGCCAAAGAACAACAAATAATGGAAAAAGAACGTGTTTTAAAAACAAACAATTCGATGATGATAAATAACAAATAAGATAAGCAACATTCGAAGGCAAAAATCTAAGATTGCAAAATCGAATAAATTAAAAATGAATAAATCTATTAATATTTGGAAAATAAAAATAAAACGTCATGTGAAGCAAAATATAACGGAAATTTTGGTATATAGATGGACATTTATAGTTAAGTATCTTTGGAGGAGATAGCTTCAAACTTTACAACTGGAAACACTGTTAGCCTATTATCTATATAGAAGAAGATATAAATGTATAATATCAAAAGTCGGCTTCGCGAAAACCTCCCATTAGAATGCATCAATTTCAACCAAATTTCAAACACTTATATAAAACAAGAGCATTTTTTGCGTAACATAAAAATATGTAACTCAGCTATTTTAATTTTGTTATTAATCAAATATACAAAAATTACCACAGAATTAATACTTTTAATGCTTTTTTATTCAGTTATTTTATTTAGTTGCGAAACGTAAACCTTGTAAATGCTCAAAATCCATTATTACCCTTTCATTGAAAGGTTTGGGCTTCTTTTTTTTAACTGGCTATTTAACAAATTTACCTATCGACATTTTATATTTGTGAATTCAGTATTAGTAGATAAATGATTTATCTATAAGGTCCTTATGAAATTATTTCATTATTTTGAATATTTTATGTGATCCAGTCTCATTCCAGAAAATTATTGATCGCACGTTGTATTTTTTTTTCGATATTATAAAACTATAAATAAAAATTATAAATTCAACAAGAGTATGTCTCTTCTTTGTATATATATATAAAGTCAAAGTATGTATACATCTCTATTTATATAAAAGTCAACGTGTTATATGTACATGTATGTAGTAATATATTTCAATATATATATAACTATATTTTCATATGTCACATAATTAAAATGTAACAGCCCAAAAATATAGGTGCAATTCAATTCGCCAGTTTGGCCATTATGTAATACAAAACATGATAATAAAATTCGATTAAGAGTCCGCCGGCGCCCAAACAGGACAAAGGGTCTCCGATTACAGACCGACAAACAGTTGGATAACAAACAGTTCTTCTCTGTGTCTCATGTAGATCAGATCCTCCTGGACCTTGTCTTCGTCACTGGCCTCTCTCTGAGATGACTACAACCTGCCTCGTAACAAATAGCATTTAAATTTTTAAAAAATAAAAACATTTTTTATACATACCACTAGGAAAAAATGCATAAAAATGAAAATATTTGAAAATAATACGAATTAAATTTTCGTTTAAAAAGGCACTCCCGGGAGGCGAACCTATTCTACTATGTACCTGTGTTTGAAACGAAGGCTCTCTATAATATATTATTATTATTATTCATCTATTAAAAAGCGTTATAGTAGTAATTACGGAAAAAAAAAGTATCGACAAAAATAAATATTAAAAGAGGAACTAGATGTTTGACAAAGGTAGACAACGTTTAAATTGCTAAATGTGAGGACTATTTTCTCCTTGTTTAACATTTGCTGACCATTGGGTAGATTATTAGCTTATATTGATATCCAAGTTCAAGAAGATGTCATAAAGATGCTAGGTAAAAAAAAAATGTAGCTAAGACTTTCATTGTTGGCACCGTGAACAGGCCTTATGAAAAGTCATACCAACAATGGAACTTTTACAAAAAAAAAAAAAGTACAAAGGAATTAGATATCCAGACTCAGTTTCAGACATGATGCAATGGGGAACAATCCCGGCGGAAGTAGCTCTACTACAGGGCGGTCGTCGAGGAGGAAGCGGAGCAACGAGCACGGCGAGGAGGCGGAGAATCGAGCACGGCGAGGAAGCGGAGAATCCTGCACGGCGAGGATGCGGAGAATCGAGCACGGCGAGGAAGCGGAGAATCGAGCACGGCGAAGAGGCGGAGAATCGAGCACATCGAGGAAGCGGAGAATCCTGCACGGCGAGGATGCGGAGAATCGAGCACGGCGAGGAGGCGGAGAATCGAGCACATCGAGGATGCGGAGAATCGAGCACGGCGAGGAGGCGGAGAATCGAGCACGGCAAGGAGGCAGAGAATCGAGCAAATCGAGGAAGCGGAGAATTGATCACATCGAGGATGCGGAGAATCGAGCACGGCGAGGAAGCGGAGAATCCTGCACGGCGAGGATGCGGAGAATCCTGCACGGCGAGGATGCGGAGAATCGAGCACATCGAGGATGCGGAGAATCGAGCACATCGAGGATGCGGAAAATCGAGCACGGCAAGGAGGCAGTGAATCGAGCACATCGAGGAAGCGGAGAATCGATCACATCGAGGAGGCGGAGAATCGAGCACGGCAAGGAGGCAGTGAATCCTGCACGGCGAGGATGCGGAGAATCGAGCACATCGAGGATGCGGAGAATCGAGCACGGCGAGGAGGCGGAGAATCGAGCACGGCGAGGAGGCGATGAATCGAGCACGGCAAGGAGGCGGAGAATCGAGCACATCGAGGAAGCGGAGAATCGAGCACGGCGAGGAAGCGGAGAATCGAGCACGGCGAGGAAGCGGAGAATCGAGTACGGCGAGGAGGCGGAGAATCGAGCACGGCGAGGAGGATGCGGAGCAACGAGTACGGCGAGGAGGATGCGGAGCAACGAGCACGGCGAGGAGGATGCGGAGCAACGAGCACGGCGAGGAAGCGGAGAATCGAGCACGGCGAGGAGGCGGGGAATCGAGCACGGCGAGGAAGCGGATAATCGAGCACGGCGAGGAAGCGGAGAATCGAGCACGGCGAGTATGCGGAGAATCGAGCACGGCGAGGAGGCGGAGAATCGAGCACGGCGAGGAGGATGCGTAGCAACGAGCACGGCGAGGAAGCGGAGAATCGAGCACGGCGAGGAGGCGGAAAATCGAGCACGGCGAGGAGGCGGAGAATCGAGCACGGCGAGGATGCGGAGAATCAAGCATGGCGAGGATGCGGAAAATCGAGCACGGCGAGGAGGCGGAGAATCGAGCACGGCGAGGATGCGGAGAATCAAGCATGGCGAGGATGCGGAGAATAGAGCACGGCGAGGATGCGGAGAATAGAGCACGGCGAGGAGGCGGAGAGTCAAGTGCAATTTCGTTTTCGAAATCAAATTTGAAGAAATAAATACTTGAAAAAAAGTAGTTTTCAAGATGATTAAAACATGTTCAGTAATATATGAAGAACTATATAATCACACACACAAAAGAATAAAACATTACAATCTCTATATTTTCAATTCAGGTATTGTCTAGGCCAGGGGTCGGCAACCTTTTGAGGCGGGAAAGTAAAAAATTACAATTTAAAAAACACAAAGTTTCAAAGAGCCACACAAATGTTTATTACCAACAATAAATAGTAATCACTTGAATAAAGGTTTTATTTATACGAGTACTACACGTGTGTGTCACATCCAAAGAGCCGCATGTGGCTCGCGAGCCGACCCCTGGTCCAGGCCATTCTTCTAGTTATAAAGTGTTTTAAAACACCTTGTCAAGTACCTCAAGAAGTTAAATTTCCTTGAGAGCAAATAACCTGAAACTGATCTCTCTCCTGAAAATTGTCCTTTGTTGAAGTTTACATTTTATCAAGACATATCAGTTTTGATAATACAAAAATACTTGAACATCAGAAGGCCGCTCAGGCGAGGTATCATAATTGTGAAGTTAATTGCATTGTAAATTATTTTTCTGAACTTTTATAGTCCATATAGTAGTATTGCAATAAAATAAGTGCAGCTTATGGATCTATCAATTTGGACAGAAATAATTTCTGATCTTATACATTCAGGACATGCCTTTTTATTATAAGTATTGAATAAATTGACTTTATCATCATTTTCAACTCTGATTATTTCACGTTTGTATTTATAAAAAAAAAAATTATAATTACTAAACGGAATATCTATATACTAGCCGAGCTACCCGGATAACGCCCCGGGTTTACCCAACGGCCCGCAGAGACATTAAGAGTAGAGATAGTGGCTTAAAAATTACAATGGGTGTAATCTTATTTCCAAGAAGCATCATTTCAAATATAAGGGTGAGTAAAAATAACTTTCTAAGTATATACATTCGGTTTGATCTTATATATTTATATATCAAAATGAGAATGGAATCATCCATAACAGAACTTATCATTCACAACTTATTAGACAGCACAGTGCAAAAATGTAGAAAATTAATGTACAGAGCAGTGGGGGAAATAGGTAAATAAAGAGAAGACCGATAATCAAAATAATTGATAATAAATAGCTTATTAGTGGATACAAAATTTAATTACCAAAGTTAATGCAAAAAATCCTTTCAGCTGAGGGACTATAGGCATTAGTGCTTATGCCAAAAAATGATTTAAAATGAAAAAATACTCTTTTAACAAATCATAAAATAAAGTTGCAAACAACATATTTCAGGAGCAAGCTGTCAACCCCCCAACGTCACAGCCGAAAATCGCGCAAAATAAGCCGGTAAGAAATTCTCCACCTTCGGCCTTACAACGCAACCACCTTCCATGCAACATGCCGCCGTCACCAATCAGAAGTTACAAGCTTCTAGAACCTCTACATGGAGCGGCTTCCGCGTCATCAGGACAACAACTAAAGACCAAGTCTCCTTACTGAACAATCCTCAAAACTGTGAGTTTTTAAAACCAACGTAACTTTCTCCCCATGATCACAATTTGATTTTCCATAAATTTAATGTTTATTTTCATTGTAATCAATTTAAAATCAATTTTTACCATTTTTATATCATTTCAATTCAAATTTTAAATCTTTTACACCCTCATTTATCAATTTTCACTTTATTTTAAACAACTTTTATATTTTAATTCATTACTTTCAATTCTACACAAGAAAAAAAATATTTACTTGAATCATAATTCTAAACTTATTTGTGTGTTTTTTTAATATCTTATTTTTATTACAAAACACCAATTCCTTAATCAAATACTCAAAACTTTGCAAAAATTATTGTTATGTTCACTATTTTATGTAAACGCCCCATTCAAATTATGTCACTATCACGCCATTTCCATTTTACAAGGATAATTTTCGCATTGCCATAATCAACGATTTAAAAAATATATTCAAAATTTAATAAACATAGGTGAAACGCATTTTTTTTTATTTGCAAATCTCGAAAGATACAATATCTTCAAAATAACCACTAGAAAAGTAACTGTCCTTTCCCAAAACTAGTTAAAAATCCAACAAAGTTTCAATCCCTCGTCTTTTCTTTTTACATGCATAATTATTAATCATCCACACATCTCTCTCAACAAACTACAATACACTCCCCATCACTTTCTCCAATTGGCCACCATCTATTAGCGCGCGACTTAGCAACAAATCAATCTCGAGCCACACAAGCTCTATATCGTCGCCACTAAACGTGCCACATCCACTAACAGCCAAAATATCTCGATGTGTTTTGTACAACCACCACCAATGACTAGTAAATTTGGTATTCATGCTGAAATAAGTTAGATGCTGTACCAAAAACAAAGACTTCACGTGACACCTTTCCATTCAATTCACTCACTCGTGTCACACAGCGCATCACAACAATTTTTCTCACTTAACAGGCCACAAAGACGCCTTCATGCCTGTGACACATCCCAGCCCAAAGCGTGTCCACGTCGAAAGTCGCACTTTTACTCACATCTAAACCTGACATCATTGAATAACATTTTTACTAAGTCCGCAACAACGTCGAAACACAACACTTACGAACACCGAGAAAACTACATCCTTCAAATAGACCATAAAACTGCCAACAAGCTTTCACCACTCTCAAAGGGAGTTTAACCAGTAAACCAGTACTCTAATGTACATTCGAACCCTCAAAACTGTACTACAACAAGGATTTCCAAAACGTCTGTTATCTGAGAAAGCGCCCGCTTTTACCTCAGAAAAATCCTGTAAATTTCTAATAACACATGGTATACAACCCCTACTCACCACAAGCAATAACCCACAAGCAAACGGTTTGATAGAACGATTAAATGCGACCATTACAGGCAAACTCAGACTAGCTTATCTAGAAAATCCGAAAGCTTCCTGGACACAACTAGTTAAACGCGTCACTCAGACTTATAATAACACACCCCATTCTGTCACAAGTTTTCCACCCACCTACTTAATGTTCAATGTTGTCCCCCCAGATCTAAGAACTCATCTTAACCCATACCCCGAAATAACTAGAGCTAGAGAGATAGCACGCTCTCGTACCCAAAATAAGCTTAAAAAATATAAAGAAACATTTGATAAGCAGCACAGAACACTACATTTCGAAGTGAATGATCTTGTTTTGGTCAAAAATTATAAACATCCCGACACAGGTAAATTAGCACCATATTTTACTGGACCATATACAATAATTGAAATAATCTCACCCAATGTTGTTCGAATAGATCGCCCCAATCAACCCCTCAATAGACACAGTGACACTATACATGTCAATAAATTAAAATATTACACAGAAAATGTTCTGTACATAACACCTCCACAAACCCGATTTATTCAAAACCCACAGCGAATGTCTCAAGATGTATATCTCAGTGAATTCAATCATTTGACTCCAGATATCTTCGAGACGCAACTATTCCAAATTACACCGCCTCAAACTTCCCAGCCCTTCCTACATTTAAATCCAGATTTATTTAACATCGATCGTTTTAAAACAAACCTCATGTAGCGACCAGAAAATTTCCCCTTAAATTCACAAACCTATTCTATCTACATACACCAACCCATTTGGATCTGTATTACTTACTCTATTTCACACAATATGGAGATTTCTTTGAACCCACCAGATCCAAACTAGGAGAGAAAGAATTTAAAGCCCGTGCGCTGTAGACAAGACCCCAGTAATATAATCCTCGACGATAAACAGCGGCAATTGCCCTTTAGTCGACCCCGTTTCATGTATGTACAACGTCCTCTCCCCCCCCCCCCCCCCCACAAAGGTGTCAACTAAATATCCGCTATTGGAATGACCGCCATGTGTAACATGTGTTTCACATCAGCCATTTATATTTCCTCGAGAATTTCACAAATTTCCAGACAGAGAGTCATAAAAATACCGAAATGATAGACTAAATATCTCGAGACACCATTCCAGCGTCACCTAAATCCATTGCCACACTTTCCCCTTACTCGCCTCCAATAAATTAAGGCCGTGTCCTATATACATTCTTTTATTCCACACATTTTTTAGCAGTCGATATCTTAACCTAACTTTTTAAAACATTTAGATATTTGAATTTGAACAAGGCCTACCTTAAATTGAACATTTTGGTATTTTAATCCTGTGTAAATCTCTAATTTTACTACATATCAAACATTTTATATGTTAAATTGAGATCACAATACACAACATTTTAGTAGCCAATCCAAGCAATAAATTGCGCTTCTCAATTTTCGATTTATGAAACCTACACACCACATTTGTAACTTCTTTTTAGAAGAAATACTAAACCTTCATCTACTCATTGTAATAATCTTTAACTATATTCAATTTTTATATAAAATATTTTAAATTTTATTTTTTACCTTTCAATTATATAATCACAAATTTTTAATCCAACATTATTTTGAAAAAAAAAATTCAATTTTACTTTTATTTTTCATAATATTATTTTAGTATTACAAAACAATTATTTGTTGTCAAAAATCACTTTAATTCTTCATTATTATTACTTTTATATATTGTATGTTTGATTCTGTTCACTTAAACTTTATTCAACCACAATCACATTTCTATATTTTTATTCCTATTATATTTGTTTTTATACTTCATATAAAATAACCATAACGACTATGATATTCTCTCATCAACGTAGAAAAACGACAGTACTGCTTGACATTATTTTTTATTTCGTAATTTCAACAGACTCATTGAACATAGTTCCCCAGATTTAAAAATCCCAACTTCTGGCTTGAACACGTTTCAAAGGTTTATTCCAATCATCCGCAGAGCACAAATCACCAACGCATGCACAAAGCGTTCACAGCTCACAATTTTTTTTAGCTCTAGCGGACCACAATCAACCTTTCATTTTAAGTCAAGTCAGATCACCTACTGTCGATACAACAATTCTACTTATAGCATGGTTCTCCATTTCACCCTTTTCAATCATATTAATGAACAACCTTTCTTCAACAACCTTTCAACCCAATAACCCTACAATTGTGACAAAGCACTGTAACCTTATACAGGATCACAGGTGAAGCATTGCCTAGGAAGACGCCAAGTCTATATCCTCGCTTTGCACTTGGACCTAAGTATTTGGTTGCCAGTGTAATACTTACAATTGCATATTCTTTAACCCCTAACCCTTTCCAACGCCCGCCAACAATCTCTTAGAACATCATTTTATTTTTTAACATCATTATTTATCAGCAAACAAAGGTTTTATCTAAATTTCGCTTTTATAATAATTATCATAACTTTTAAATTAAACATAAGTTTTATTTTCTATAATTTTCAGATATATCCAAACAAAATATCTTGTTATAGCCCTTTTTAACCCTCACAGTTTAAATTAATTAAAAGAAATTTTAATTACTTGTTAGAGAGGCTCTACCCGTTTAAACCCGGATAAACCCTTTCACTCCCGGGGCTCATTTATGGTAATTTAAGCCAACAACCCTATATTGTATACTACTTATAACAAGATTGTCATCTTGTATATAGAGACACATCTATAAATAATTATACGCATGATTGACATATGTGTAATTGCATCACCATATGTAATGTACTTTGTACAAACTGAGGATGAATAAATAAAACTATGTAATAGATTAAGAGCTGAGCTAAGCAAGAGGTCGAGATAGAAATCAACCCTAAAAAGGAATTTGGCAGCCCGTTGCCATCAAGGTCAAAGGGTGCAGAATGCCGCAGACGTTCAAAGTCCAAATTCTCACATCTCCCCCCCCCCTCCCCCTCGGGAATGGTATATAAAAACCTCGGTTTTAGCCCAACTTAGATAGTCACTTCACCGTCGGCGTGAGCCCTTGTTGGTTGTAGTCAGGTCCACCTCATCGACCATGTAAAACAGTAAGAAACTCTTATCTCCATCTTGCTCTTAGCTCGACTCCTATCTGTTCACGCAACTTTCCTTCTACAACTGTGTCTCTTCGTTTTTTGTGTGTGGACATTCCCAAGCTTTCCACTCTGCCTCGACCACGACTGCCTGTACTCTGTGAGAACTGTTAAAGGTCCTACAAGGTGCAGAGAGGTACTGGAAAACTCTCCACGCCCTGACTGTCCCTCTCGGTTACTACAGGTTTGACCCTCGGTTACCACAGCTATAGCGAGAGTCGACAGGATACCTCATCACAGATAATTCGACAGGACCTTATCACATATATATATATATGTAGTAACCCCGACCAAGCCGACGTGGAATGTACTGGGCAGTCGTGGTCGTGGGTGCGTGATGGGATTCCCGCACGGGGACAGCAAGGGACAGAGGCAGGTCTAGATGGTAGCTCCAAGAGGTAGAGATAGACCACGGACGAAGGCAGTCGGACCACGGGCGCCGCGGATGCCCTAAGCCTACTCGCGGATAGAAGAAGGGGTGAGAGATCCGACCGACCGTATAACGGCGTCACTCTGAAAACAACTCCTTTGTCTCATTTTCTGGGCCCTTTTATACTGGACCCCCGCATATGAGTCCTGATTTGCTTCTGTAATCACGCCACCTTCTGGCGCCGTTGGTCGTTGTCGCCGTCTGGTCTACCTTTGCCTCTTTGTTTATTTGTTACATCCATTTTTACAAGGTAAAACATATTTTAATATAGATATGGGGTTATAATAAATATTAGAAGAAGGTTGTGAACTATCTTCAACTCAAAATATACTATATATATATGCAGTCGAACCTCTTTAATTCAGCACCCCAAGGGATCAGAGCATTCGGTTGAATTAAAGGAAGTGTTGAATTAAAGTTAGATGATTAGCTAGTCATCTAACTTGCTAAAAGAGTATTTTTTAAATATAACTTTGTAATATAAATTAATGATATTGCCACGTGGAAAATTATGGAAGACAAAAACTTCAGGAGTAAACAAAATTTATTTCAGGCAAGGACAAACTATGAATTGTAAACAAAATATAAGCCACGAGGGAAATTTACAGAGTCGCCAGATATAAACATAAAAATGACCACTGTGTTAATAAAAATTATAAAAAATGAATAAATACTATGTTACATAAATAAAATTAACAAATACTATGTTACATAGCTTCTTCCCTATGGGAGCTGTGACCCACAGCTAGCAATTATTGTGGATACTGACGTGGATTTGACGCGCTTCTGCCAAGGATTCCATCGAAGTCTTGGAACTTTGTCCCTAGTACCTTTGCGTTCATTTTCTTGCGGCGTGAAGAGCGGCTTTGTCGTCGTATCGTCGTCTATAGGGACATCGTCATCTTGGAAGGAAGTCTTGGCTTTGACACGGCGGTGGAATCCTGGAGCCAGTCTCTAAAAATGTGGATTAAGTACCCATGGCCTCAAATTCCTATCGGCGATCTTCAGTTTGTTTACCCTAACTTACCTAGCATCTCCACCAAAATGCCACGTGGAAAATTAGGGAAGACAAAAACTTCAGGAGGAAACAAAATTTATTTCAGGCAAGGACAAACTATGAATTGTAAACAAAAGATAAGCTACGAGGGAAATTTACAGAGTCGCCAGATATAAACATACAAATGACCACTCTGTTAATAAAAAATAATAATAAATTAATAAATACTATCAAATTACAAAATTATTTTAGACGCGTAATATTCTTTTTAAAATAAAACTATTTCTACTGCCCTTACTGTAATGGAAAAATTAAAGGGAGGGCCTGGCTTATCCCTTTAATTTTTCCATTGCAGTAAGGGCAGTAGAAATTGTTTTATTTTAAAAAGAATATTACGCGTCTAAAATAGTTTTGTAACACATTAGATGTGTACTTTTTGTATTTATTTTCTTTATTAACTTTTAGTATCAGAGACAAAATGGCATATACATGGCACACAATGGCAATACATATTTTCGAAATATAAATAATTGTAACAAATAAATTTACTGGCAATGTGTTTCTTTTCAATAATATAATCAAATATTAACTCTACAGACCTTATTAAATATAATAAATATCATTTCATTCTAATTGAAGAATATAGTAGTTGAAAGGTAATAAATATGGTAAAAAATATATATATTTATTATTTAAAAAGAATCATGAAGATTCCTTTATATATGTCTGTTTTTGCACTGAAATCTTATTCAGGATGTATTATTGACACATACAGATGGTCATTAAAAAAAAATGCATGTGTTTTTTCCTCTGAAAATTTTATTAAAGGCCTCCACTGCTGCTGCAGGTGTTATTGATTTTGTGTTTAAATCTTTTATAATAACACGGAAATGGAATATTGAAATAAAATGTTATCATAATCATTGTGGCTACATTTTATAAAGATTTGTTCATTTAAAAGAAAATTATTTGTAAATTTGAAAATAACTAAAATATTTCAATGCTGAAATTTAAAAAGAAAATAATATTATTAACTAGCGGACGTACCCGGTTTTGACCGGGTTTTACCCGAGTAAAGGTTTGTCTAACGAACATTTGTTAAAACAATTCTATATAAACTCATAAAAAAAAGATATATTTTGATAATTTGAAACTCGTAAATTTGAATCTCTCGATAAAGTGGTCGTTTATGGAAGATGGACGAAGTTCCCGGAGGTCATCTTGGGCAAGCCCCCCGCGAGGATTTTTTCTTGTCTACTTGGCACAGCTGTGTCACCAACTCTGCCCCCGCGCGCCAGGACCTCTTGACCCCTCCGATTGGTCGGTGGGTACTTGGACTGTCCATCCGCCGGCAGACGATTACATTCTCTCGACAGGGGGTGGGGCAGACTTTCTGCCTAGGCCTATCTCCGTCGCAAGGTGGCGCTGCTTGCGAGTTAAATATACAAATCTGCAAATAACTCTAAGGATATTCAAGATATTCAAGAATTTATTTTTCAGAAACCTTCCAGTACTATACTAAATAACTTCCCAAAGTTTCATGGCGTTCCAATGAGTGGTTTGGTCAGGCATAAAGGACAGACACACACACACATTCATTCATTTATATACGTATATATATAGATTAGCGTACGAAGCCTAAATTCCCGCGTAAAAAAAAAATAACACTCGTGACATTGTGGCACTACAAAGTGAAACTTGAACTAACCAGAAACAAAAGTGTGCAGGCACGATCCTATCGGCGCCCGCCGACTGTTGCCGCCGCTGTAATACCTTTTTAGCGGTGAAGTTGTTTGTGAAAAAAACATTCAACTGTCGAAATTTTGAGTTTCTAAAATGGTCGAACTATTGGAAGTGTCGTATTATCGATAGTGTCGAATTACGGTTTGTTATTTGATAAGCCAGAGGTCGGGACATCAGAACATGGTCGAATTAACGTAGAGTGTCGAATTAACGAGGTTATACTGTATATATATATATATATCTATATATATATAAATGGATGTTTGTTGGTCCGTTGGTCCGTCCGTCCGTTCGTCAGTGATAATCTTCTACATCGCTCAACCAATCGTGATGAAATAGTATTTAGTATACTACCGGGATGGTTTCTGGCTAATTACTCTTTAGAAATAACCTTTCGTTGCATTTTTATTTACGATAAAACGTAGATTCACTCGCAATCAGCGCCCCCTCGCGGCAGACGTATGGCCTGAAATAGCCTCGCATGAGCTTATTTGTAACGTCAAGCTTAGCCTATAGGTTAGGTACACAGCTTCGTACCCCCGCAACCTAGGTTCGAGGCTCAGCGTGGGTGTTTTTTTTTCATTTCTTTTATATTATTGTAGCAAATTATTAAAAATATTATTTTATTTAAAATGTAGGCTTTTTAAAATAAAAATTAACATAAACAATAAGGGCTAGATTATATTACTATTCAATTACAATTATAATTACAATTATTTTATTTCCAAAGCGCTATATCCCGCAAGGGATACTTGCGCCAAACAAGGAGAGAAGTTTGTTTACATAAGTTATTCACATTATTCAATGAATAAAAACATTAGAAATTCAGATTTTGTAGAAATTTTAGAATGTATTTACAAAATGAATTGAACTTTAGATATGATTTTTTATCGGAAATCAAATCGTTTAAATTATAAACAACTAGTTCATTCTTCATTCTATAATCTTGAAATGCTGGGCAATCGATCAGTAGATGTCTTGAGGTTTGTTCCTCCATACCACAAAAGCAACTTGAATCAAAATTTCAAAATTTAATTTCGCGTACATTTCTCATCTTTAAAAAAAAGCTGTCGACAGGTAATATATATTCTAAATTATTTTAAAATAAAAATTAACATAAACAATAAGGGCTAGATTATATTAATATTCTAAATTTAATTTCGAGTACATTTCTCATCTTTAAATAAAAAAAGCTGTCGGCGGGTAATATATATTCTAAATTATTTTCGGGACGAAAAGAATTAATGGAAGTGGGGCAGTGTGATATGGGTAATTCTTTCCTCACTGTATGACAAGTCTGTGATTGAGCCGAATTTTTATTCTGTATGACAAGATGAGTCTTCAACCAGCTCTCGACGAGTAAACACCTATCAAGACCTGCTCCTGGAAGAAGGTAAATCTTCTATACTTTAACTTTGAAACCTACCCCAGAACATAGAAGAATTTATTCGCTCAATAGCGACTACTAATATACTTATATTTTATTTACTATATATTTGCCAAATTTTTAAAATGGACAAGCGCCTTCTCAACAAGGTCCAATCGGTATTTCCTTCTTTTTGCCTCTTCATGGAGAACTTAGAAGACATCGTGGCCTTGAAACCTAAAATGCTGGAAGATGCGAACATTAAAAAACTGTTTAAATCTACTGTTACTAATGCGAAAGCCCTCCTAGAGTCCATGCCCCAGGATATAGGACAACTCGTCATTCATGAGCGCATTGACAGAACGTCAAAGAACATGCAAACCATAGAAAACAATGTAAAAACCACCTTTTTAGAGGTGAAGCAACTAGGCGAAAAGTGCGATAGGTTCGAAAAGACCCTAAATGAAGGTTTTGGGTCTCAAAACGCCGAGGTAGCCAATTTGATTCAAGAATCGGTACAGGGCGGGATCGATGAAACAGTGGTGTCACTGCTTAAAGAGACAGAAAAGAAATGCAAGAGCAAGATAGAAAAAGTATTTTCTTCTAAAGTTTTAGAAATAGATTCGCTGATTGAATCAAAAAATGAAACCATTATGTCCCGTCTGGAGAGCCTCGCTATGGAGGTCTCCAACATAAAAGGAGTTATGTCGTCTTGTTCAGCGGAGATTTTGGAGAATTGCTCCAAAATAGTTAGTTTACCGGACCAGTCAGGTATAAAGGAATCCATAAAAGAATTAGAAGAAAAGACGATTTCTAACCTCGCGAAGGAGCTGAAGGAGCTTAAACAAAATAACCCTACAACTTCATCCAGGACCATACAGCACAACGAACGGCCCCATCGCAATGTTATGAAAGGAAGGGTCACTGTGGATGCAAAACATCCTGACCATACCGACCTGCAGGCAATAATAAAGAAACGTGTCCCCCTAGTTGAACTAGGGATAAGTAGGGCCAAACTATCGACCCTCAAAAACAAAGGGTGCCTAATTGAGGTCCCTGAGTTGAAGGATGCGCAAAAAATTGGAGACATTCTTATGAAATCTGTAGACGCCTCAAAATTGATAGTCAAGATACCAAAAGGACCAGTTCCGGTCATAAAATTGATCGGAATTAACAAGGATATGAACAGGGAAGATTTAATTGATTACGTTAAAAAAATGAGCAGCCTCCCGAATATCGACATCAGACCTTTCAGGCACCACGAAGATAGGTTCAACAGGAACACCTGGTTCGCCACAATTGATGGAGATTCCTTCACCTCACTGAAGACTGCCTCAACCCTGGAAAATGGCCTGCTTAGGCTACATGGGAACTGGACCTCCCTTAGCTGGACGGAAGACTTCTCTCCACGGAGATGTGGTAAATGCGCTGGCTTTCACGGAACGAAGGTCTGTCAAAAAGAGGAAACATTATGCCTGAACTGCGGGGCTTCAGACCATCAGAGCGCCAATTGTAAAGAGGCACCCAAGTGCGTCAACTGCACCAAGGCCAACATTGCCAACCCAGCTCTGAAACTTGACACTAACCACCACTCAATGGCATATAAATGTCAATGCTACAAGAACAAGGTCTCGGCACTAAAACACTTTAGACTTTAACATATAGGAACGAATTAAGAACAAAATGAAGAATACCCCACAGAATGCCAGGACTTAATAATATGAAAGTAAATAAAAAGGCACAAAAACTTAATAATAAAGCCATGTCTAGCCTAAACATCTTTTCTCAAAACCTGGGCAGGAGCTATATCAGTATGGATAATCTCCTGCATCACGCCGCCCTTGGTGACGCAGATATAATCTTGATACAAGAACCTCCACCTAATGATGACCGATACAAAATGACGTGGCAGAGGATTTCAAGCCATGATAAGAAGTCGCTGATTTTTATCAACCCCATGGTACGCAGTTTCTGCGTTCATACTTCCACACATACTTCCACCATCCAAATCCTAAAAGAGGGAAGATCCACCTTCATCACCAACTGCTACGTGCCCCCTGTGGACCCCACGCAAGAGGACAGCGCCTTCTCCACTCTCTTAGATGACCTGGAGGCTGCATGTAACAAGGTAGGCCTAGATAACCACATAATAATGGGAGACTTCAATGCTCACAACAGTCTTCTTGGTGGCAATCACAACGACCTTAGAGGAGAAAAACTTCTCGACTTTGTTTACACAAAACAATTAGAAATAATTTCGGATATATCTCGCCCTACCTTTGACAATACGAGACATTTGTCTCATATTGACCACACATTCTCCTCCTTCAACATCTCACAGTCCCTCTCGTGGACAGCAGAACCATTTTTAAGCACTAGCGATCATATTAGCATTCTCTTAAAACTCACTACACCAGACAGCCAAGAAACACCCTCCCTGGATAGACCCAGGTTTAACGTTAATTACGCTAAGAGACAACGTTTCATGAACCTACTTAATACACAAATCAATAACCTACCCATAATTAACCCACAGAACTGCAATACTGGCAACCTAGATGTATACATAGATTTACTAACAAACATCATTGGTTCCTCTTGTAAAAAAATAAATAAACAAACTCTCAACCCTCCAAGATACAAAGAAAGACACAACCCTTGGTGGAATGAGAATCTCCAAACATTAAAAAATAAGGCAATGGCTCTTAAAAGATTATACAAAGCCACAGATAATGACGCAACACTAAGACTTAACAGGGTCCAAAGGTTTAGGGTAGCTCTGGCCATATATAAAAAAGCAATCAGGAGGGCCAAAAATTCATTTTACAAAAAACATTTTGAAACTATCACAACATCCAATCCGTTTACAGGTCCATACAATATCATCAGTGGGAAGAAGCTTAGGCCAACAACCTTTCACTCTTTTAGAAAAACCAACGGGGAATTAACCAAAACAGCTGACGAAACTTTTGCATACTTTATCTCCCAAAAGTATCTGGACACAACATCTGACACAGATACGACACCCTTTGAGTTACAAGACTCAGGCCAGCGACACTACTATCCCCTCATCTCCATGGTGGAAATATCCAGTGCCATCAGAACAATGGGTCACAAAAAGGCCCCTGGGCCTGACGGTATTATGAGAAACCCCATACTATTCCTTAATGACGAACACCCCGTGATACTTAATAACCTATATAACGCCTGCCTGTTTCTGGGTTACTTCCCACAAGCCTGGAAAATTGGTCACATGATATTTCTACAGAAAAAAGACAAAGACCCTCGCGACATAACCTCCCTGAGACCTATCACCCTCCTGAACTTATTTGGGAAAATCCTCGACAAAATTATTGTCAACAGGATTACATATCATCTACAGGTCACGAACCGTCTAAACGACTCTCAGTTTGGATTTAGGTGGGGTAAATCGTGTGAAGAGGCCCTTAGGAAAGTTAAGGACATCCTACACAAATCTAGGTTGGCTAATAACCACTCGATAGTCATCTCTATGGATATCGAAGGAGCGTTTGACAACGCCTCTTGGGATATCATCAGAGAATCTCTAAAGGAAAAGGAAGTCCCCCCTTATCTCAGGACTATGATACACAGCTACCTGTGCTCCAGAAAGGTATCCTCAGACACTAGCCCACAGAGTCTTATTGACCCATTACAAATCACAAGAGGCTGTCCACAGGGCAGCAATAGTGGCCCTCTGTTCTGGATTCTATATATGGACCCGATCTTTAGTATCCTTAAAGACGAAAACGTCCATACAATAGCATATGCGGATGACCTGCTTCTCATTTGCACAAGCACAAGCCGCGTTAAGGTCGAAAATATTACCAACAGAGCTCTGGAGACCCTCCATACCTGGATAACCTCGAGAAAACTAAATATCGCCCCGAAAAAAAGCGCTGCCTTATATGTCGCTCCAGCAGGCCGAAACAAAGGTGCGGGAAAAGGAGGCGTCAGAAATCCAGCTATAAGAATGGACGGCAACCGTATTCTCTTTAAAAATACCCTGAAATTCCTCGGGGTAACATTTAATAGACACCTAACATGGGTCGATCACGCAAAATCCATAAGGGATAAGGTTCTATCCAAGGGAATGGAATTGAGGAGACTGACGAGGGAGAACCGCGGCCTGGCGCCTTTGGTCACAAAAAGACTCTATAAAGCAGGCTTCGAAAGAATCATCTGCTATGCCGCCTCGGTTTGGTGGAGACAGGAAAACGACAGCTTGACGCACAAGATCCTTAGCTCAGCGCAGAGACCATTCGCTCTTGCTATATGCAGGGGCTACAACACTCTTAGTACTGACGCCGCACTGGTCCTATCAGGCCTGGTACCTATTAACAATATCCTAACGCTCGAATCCAAGAGGGCGGAATTAATACGCCCAGGCTCTGCTATGGATACAGATCCCACCCCAGAACAGGTTGACTTACCCCCTCTACAATGGTACTGCCATCCAGCAGAGGTCCACCTCATTACCTATGATAAATCCATTCCAGACTCATCATCTCTTACCATCTACACTGACGGCTCAAAGTCTGATGATGGGGTGGGTGCTGGTTGGTGCCTATATTCCAGAAATATCCCTCTACTGAAAAAATCGTACATTCTCAGAGAAGAAAATTCGGTTTTTCAAGCAGAATGCTTGGCAATATTCAAGGCTCTTGAATGGTTTTTAGAACAACCACACCAATCAATCACGTTAGCGTCAGATAGCCTATCTTCCCTTGAATCACTGGCTAGTCCATACACTAAAAGCTGGTCGGTAATGAGAAATAAGATTCTTGTTAATAATATTATTAACTCGGGCAAAACAGTCTCTTTCCACTGGGTCAAGGCACATGTGGGACTGGAGGGCAATGAAATGGCGGATTCCCTGGCTAGATTTGCATTTAAATATCCCGCCCCATACGTCCCTATCCCCACCCCTAAATCATGGTTTAATTACTCCGCCCGCAAAAAAGCGATCTCAGATTGGCAAACATCTTGGGATGCCTCCCTCAAGGGTAGATCCCTGTACAATTGGATCAAATTCGTCAGGGCGGACAGGATCTACTCTTCCAGCGCCCTTAACTCCATCCTAACAGGCCATGGCCCCTTCTCTAACTACTTTCAACGCTTTAAAATAAAAACCCCATCCCCCTGCAGGTGCGGATACGCGAACCCTGACTCTGACCATTTCCTTTTAGCGTGTCCTCTTCTGGACTCGAGCAGACCAAGGTGCCTTAAGAAGCCTAATCCAAACAAACCACATCTACTATCAGATCATAGGAAGGCTCTCACAACCTTCTCAGAAATCGCCGTAGCATTCTCAAAGGATCTATACCCCCCTACTCATCATTGAACACTTTCATCGTAATATAAGGAAGGTCCATCTGCGTCTTTATCATCATTAACCTACTCTATCCCGCAAAATATTTAAACCCCTTCAAATATACCAGATGTATATATCAGGAGTATTCACGTGCAATTTAATAAATTCCCATGTACTCAACCAGATTCGGAATTAATAGGACACGTTCTTTCCGGTTTTATAACTATGGTACAGTTGAATTCTCTTTTTCAAATTCCCTATAGTTCGTGTGTACCGTTTTATAAACATATAAATAACACATCTTTAAAACGTTTTAGTATTTCGACATTAAAAAAAAAAAAAAGTTCAAACGCACTTATTAAATAACAAGTCACTTGTTATGATGACGCAGCCGTTTCTGATGACTCGATAAGAATCGAAACCGCCTACCCCATGATTTGCATATTACATATTCTGCGTCTTTGTATCGACCATATTCAACATATACATATACTTCAAGACACAGTATATGAGAATTTAAATAATAGACCTTTAATAATAGATAGTTCACGCATTTGCGTCAGGAAACCATAAAAACATGACCAAAACACAAAGGTTTACACATTGATGCTGCATGATCACCTAGCATCCTCCAGCTTTAGGTTCTACATATACTATTTAAAATACATACTTTCAATAAGAATACACCTGTTGGGAATATGGTTTTCCACTATGCTACCACATATACTGCTATTAACCACATTAAATTCTCTCCCATTATCATGGAGTTGTCTAGACCTTTCATGTTTAGTTTAGTTTACCTGATACATCCTAGAATAAGATCCTCCTTACATGTACAAATCCTCTATACCTATATAGCTGCTCTCTCTTATATATCTTTGTTATTTGTACTCTGTATATACCACAATAGTTAGGCAGCCATTAATTAACAGCCCTCCATAGATTTCTACCTCCCTTTTATTATTATTATTTTTTGTTCCATGCTGTCTTTATATATTTCACTTCTTTCATCAACACCCCTCTTAACTTGCCAGTTCAGTATATCTTCACTTTACTACCTATCTTCAATTCTAGATACCTCTTTGCCTTCTGTATATAAAACTTCACTTAGCAATACCCCTCTTAGCTTGCTGCTTTAATATGTTTTCTCTTTTACTATTTATTTATACTTCTAGCTACTGATTTGTGCGGGATGCAAGGACATTACTGTCTATATCATCCCTGGTCTTCGTTGTATGGAGCCTAAATAAATTTATCTGTATGACAAGATATCAGAGAGGCAGAGGTCCCAGGGTGAAGTTGTGGAAAAGTGGATGGATTCCAGCTGCGGGCAGAGGTCCCAGGGTGAAGTTGTGGAAAGGTGGATGGATTCCAGCTGCGGGAGGATGGCCCCTAAATTATTTTAAAATAAAAATTAACATAAACAATAAGGGCTAGATTATATTAATATTCTAAATTTTATTTCGAGTACATTTCTCATCTTTAAAAAAAAGCTGTCGGCGGGTAATATATATTCTAAATTATTTTCGGGACGAAAAGAATTAATGGAAGGGGGGCAGTGTAATATGGGTAATTCTTTCCTCACTGTATGACAACGGGGTAGAAGTTTTCCCCGTCCTCTACAATCACTCTAGAGGAGTGAGTGGAGAGGCGTCTCTGCGTGTTGTCCTCCGTAGGGGTGCCACTAACTGATGTCCAGTGAAGCTGTAAGCTGGCCGTCTGTCCTTGGTTGTCTGAGGCGAGGCGCACGTGTCTTGAAACTCTTGGGTCTTCGCTCTGTGTGTGCGCCATTGGGAGCGTCCTTGCCGTGCGCGGAAATTGCACCAGGGCTAGGCCTGGTGTTGAAAAACCAAGGGGTGCACACAGCAGTACCACCCTCCCGCCTTCACGTTGGTGCCCCGTGTAAACCTCGTACCTCAGAGGTCCTTGATTCGACGGCAGATTCAGGGAGTACTGGATAAGGGTACGAGGGCTAAAGGGGGGGGAGTCCTATTGGAGCGTAGGACGGGTCTTTCTAAGTCCGAACGAGGGGGCTCGGTCAGCAACCTTGCCAATGAACTCTCGGTGACGCCTGTGGGTGAATGGTCAACCCCATGGAGCCAGACCATAATGGCGGGCGCGAGGGGCCTACCAATGGCCGCTCGGTGCATGGAGAATGCATCATTCCTTCTGGCTGTGTGGATCTAGATTTCAGCGAAAGCCTGGGATGCAAGGGCCGCTGTTGAGCCTATATCATCCCTGGCTCAGTCTGTGATTGAGCCGAATTTCTATTCTGTATGACAAGATAAAGGGATGCAAGGGCTTGTTCATGCCTATATCATCCCTGGCTCAGTCTTTGACTGAGCCAAATTTCTATTCTGTATGACAAGATATCAGAGAGGCAGAGGTCCCAGGGTGAAGTTGTGGAAAGGTGGATTGATTCCAGCTGCGGGAGGATGGCCCGCGTGTCTGGGGGTAGACAAAGTCCAGGCGACATTCCAATGTGGGAGGAAGCGGGGGGGGGGAGTGAGAGAGAAGGGCGGTGACGACAAACGCGGCAAGTTGGCTAGAGGAGGTGGGCTCTGGGACTGTGTGGATTAACCGAGGGGGAATCTACCTGGAGCGGCATTGAAGGCAAGTCCATCTACTGTATAGTTACTTATCTACTCTCTAAAGCTCTTATACTAAATATACCGCACTAGGCTGTATAGGAACGTTCTATTAGAATATCTCAAAAACAAAAAACAATACATATAAACAAGTTCACTAACATTTATTAATGCAGTGATTATAATCTTTGGGAAGTTGTTTAGTATACTACCCGGACAATTTCTGGCGAATTATTTTAAAATAATATTTATAACAATTATTATAGCAAATTTTAAGACATATTTTTAAATTATGTGTTTGTGCATATATAAATATTTTACACAAATTGTGAGAACGTTCTATTAGAATATCTCAAAAACAAAAAACAATACATATAAACAAGTTCGCTGACATTTATTAATGCAGTGACTATAATCAATAGTCAATGTTTACAATGAAGGGCTAGATTATATAAAGAATAAGATAGTTGCCATGTTATGTTACAGTAGGTCCTAAATGTCATACATGTGATTAACCTGCTACCAAGAATAAATGTAAACATTTGAAACCTTTACTGGCCTTTCAAAGAATCACTCTGAACTGTTATTTTCGGCTTTTATGCGTTTCTCTCCCTACAAAATTATTAAATTAACAAATAGCGATTACTAATTTCTGAGTGCGTTTGAAATTTAATATCAGTTACATTGGAATTGTGTTCACCTCTTGACCTCTTTACATTAAGATACCAAATTACCAAACCGAAAATATTGTTAATCTACTCGCCCTTACACTAGATGTGAATAGAATAGTAAAAATATGTATTTTTGTTTCGTTGTAGGTCATTGCCTTCTATCTTCGGATGACTCATTTGTCACCAAACGTTGAATTGTAAGACGTTTTTGAAATGCCACGAAGAAAGAACAACATTGGAAGATCAACCAGAAATGCGCGGCAAGTGTCAGCCAGTAGAGCTGCTGCAACACCCGAAGAGCGAGACACACGACGGGAAATTGATCGAGTCAGAGCGTCTACTTCAAGAGCTGCTGCAACACCCGAAGAGCGAGACACACGACGGGAAATTTATCGAGTCAGAGCGTCTACTTCAAGAGCTGCTGCAACACCCGAACAGCGAGACACACGACGGGAAATTGATCGAGTCAGAGCGTCTACTTCAAGAGCTGCTGCAAGACCCGAACAGCGGGACACACGACGGGAAATTGATCGAGTCAGAGCGTCTACCTCAAGAGCTGCTGCAACACCCGAACAGCGAGACACACGACGGGAAATCGAACGAATCAGAGCGTCTACTTCAAGAGCTGCTGCAACACCCGAAGAGCGAGACACACGAATGGAAATTGATCGAGTCAGAGCGTCTACTTCAAGAGCTGCTGCAACACCCGAACAGCGAGCCACACGACGGGAAATTGATCGAGTCAGAGCGTCTACTTCAAGAGCTGCTGCAAAACCCGAACAGCGAGACACACGACGGGAAATTGATCGAGTCAGAGCGTCTACTTCAAGAGCTGCTGCAACACCCAAACAGCGTGACACACGACGGGAAATTGATCGAGTCAGAGCGTCTACTTCAAGAGCTGCTGCAACACCCGAACAGCGGGACACACGACGGGAAATCGAACGAATCAGAGCGTCTACTTCAAGGGCTGCTGCAACACCCGAACAGCGAGACACACGAATGGAAATTGATCGAGTCAGAGCGTCTACTTCAAGAGCTGCTGCAACACCCGAACAGCGAGACACACGATGGGAAATCGATCGAGTCAGAGCGTCTACTTCAAGGGCTGCTGAAACACCCGAAGAGCGAGATGCACGACATGAGGCACAACGCTCACGCCAGGCTCGATCACGAACGAGGATCGCTCTAAAAAAAGCTGCGTCCAACTACGATAAACAATACGATTACAAAATGCATCAAGATTTGGTCATTGGTCCAATGGATAAACTGTGTCTACACTGTCATGCATTGAAGTTTCAGAAGGAAACGCCCGGGATGTGTTGCTCCAATGGGAAAGTCAATTTGCCTCCGATGGTTGAGCCGCCACAGCCACTTCTAACATACGTAGCTGGAGCAACTCGGGAGTCGAAACATTTCCTTCAGCATATTCGGAAGTACAACTCATGCTTCCAAATGACATCGTTTGGAGCGACGCATATTGAGCGTTTTGGAAATTTCGAGCCCACATTCAAAGTGCAAGGGCAAGTGTACCATCAGATTGGTTCCCTTCTTCCAGTATCCAATGAAGATCCGAGGTTTTTGCAGATTTATTTCATGGACAACGTGGAGGAGGAGATTGATCGACGATGCGCATTCAGTGAAGCAACAAGGCGGGCAATCATCGCTGAATTACAAACGCTATTCCACGAGCACAACTGTTTGGTCCGAGACTTCAAATCCGCAGTAGAGAATGTGCGAGCGGATGATATGAAAGTCATCATCAGGGCAGACAAGACGCCGACGAATGAGCATGAACGACGCTTCAATGCTCCGATGGCTCCTGAGGTAGCAGCTGTGATTGTCGGTACAGAGATCGCCCGACGAGATATTGTTATCTGCAGACGAGATGGAACCAAGCAACGTATTGCTGAAACGCACCGATCGTACGACGCCCTTCAATATCCAATAATTTTTCCGCGCGGTGAAGACGGATATCATCTCGAACTGTATCAAGTTCATCCTATCTCAGGCGCCGTGACAATGAAAAAAGTCAGCTGTATGGACTTCTATGCATATCGCATCATGATTCGAGCCCAGGAATCCAACCACATCCTGAAGTGTCGCCAACTTTTCCAACAATTCATCGTTGACATGTATGCCAAAGTCGAAAGCGAACGTCTCAACTACATTCGCTTCAATCAGTCAAAGCTTCGAGCTGACCAATACATACTTTTGCGGGATGCAATCGCGAATGATGGAGCCGCTGCTGCTGCAAACATTGGGCAAATGGTCATACTTCCAGCTTCGTACGCTGGAAGTCCGAGACATATGCATGAATATGCTCAGGATGCTATGACTTATGTTCGCACATATGGACGTCCAGATCTTTTCCTCACATTCACTTGCAATCCAGCATGGGCCGAAATCAAAATTCTACTTCTGCCTGGCCAACAGTCATCTCATCGGCATGACCTCACAACGAGAGTTTTCAAACAGAAATTGAAATGTTTTATTGATCTCATCGTTAAGAACCATATATACGGTCCAACACGCTGCTGGATGTATTCCATCGAATGGCAAAAAAGAGGCACTCCACATGCTCACATCTTGATTTGGTTGGAGGAAAAGATTCTTCCAACTCAAATCGATAATATCATTTCTGCTGAGCTGCCTGATCCACAAGAAGTCCTGAATTGTACCAGATTATCAAGAAATATATGATTCACGGACCGTGTGGATGGCAAAACCCACATTCACCGTGCATAAAGGATGGCAAATGCACCAAAAAGTATCCAAGAGACCTGGTGCATGACACACAAACTGGTGGCGACGGTTATCCTCTGTACAGACGACGAAAACCAGAGGATGGTGGCCACACAGCAACAATCAAACTCAATCACGTTGATTTTGAGGTTGATAACCGGTGGATTGTGCCTTACTCTCCTTTGCTCTCGAAAGCATTTGATGCGCATATCAACGTGGAGTTTTGCAATTCTGTCAAATCGATCAAATACATTTGTAAATACGTGAATAAGGGCAGTGATATGGCAGTTTTTGGACTTCAAAATCCAAATGCACCCGTCAATGAAATCGACCAGTTTCAAATGGGACGTTATATCAGCAGCAATGAAGCTGTATGGCGAATCCTTGGCTTTGACATCCACGAACGCTCTCCTGCTGTCGTCCATCTCAGTGTGCATTTGGAAAATGGTCAACGAGTATACTTCACAGAAGAGAGCGCGGCCCAGCGAGCTGAAAATCCACCCAATACAACGTTGACTGCATTTTTTCAATTGTGTGCCAGTGACACATTCGCTGCAACATTGCTGTATCATCAGGTTCCGACGTATTACACATGGAATCAGTCAACGAAGAAGTGGCAACGGAGAAAAAAAAGGCATGCTGCACTCTTCAATGGTTCAGGTGTTTTCCACTGGCGCATTGGGGCGAGTGTATACTGTCCATCCGAGCAATGCTGAATGCTACTATTTGCGAATGCTGCTTCATGTAGTCAAAGGACCGAAATCGTTCGAAGCTATCAAAACCGTCAACGGCCAAATCTGTCAGACATATAGAGAGGCATGCTTCAAGCTTGGTCTGCTTGAAAATGATCAGCATTGGGACAACACACTGGCAGAAGCATCTGAAACATGTCATCCTAAGCAAATACGAACTCTGTTTGCTATCATTTTGACAACCTGCTCGCCTTCAGACCCAAAAGGCCTATGGGAGAAGCATAAAGAGAGTATGAGCGAAGACATACTTCGCCGTGTACGTAGTGCTAACCCCAATGCGCAGAATTCGGATGAAATTTTCAATGAAGCGCTGATATCACTTGAGGATATATGTTTGTCGATCAACAACAAAATCCTCAATCAGCTTGGCTTGATCTCACCCGAGCGTGGCAGAAATGATGCTGTCGACAGAGATATGTTGCGAGAAATGCAATACGACGCTGATACGCTGCAAGTTTATGTTGAGACTCAGAAAAGACTCTTAACAAACGAACAAAACCTTGCGTACAACACAGTCACTGAGCATGTGCGAACCGGAAATGGTGGTCTTCTGTTCCTTGATGCCCCAGGAGGAACTGGGAAAACATTTTTGCTCAATTTGATTCTCGCCGAAATTCGTATGAAACATGAGATTGCTCTGGCTGTGGCATCGTCGGGAATTGCGGCAACACTGCTCGATGGAGGACGTACGGCGCATTCGGCATTCAAGCTGCCATTGAATTTGAATATAGCCGACGTTCCTCTCTGCAACATCGGAAAAACATCAGGAATGGCCACTGTGTTGAAAACGTGCCAAATCATCATTTGGGATGAATGTACGATGGCTCACAAGAAAGCGCTTGAGGCACTTGATCGTACTCTTCGCGATTTCCGAGGCAATCAACGCCTAATGGGTGGAGCTCTGATACTGCTCGCTGGTGATTTCCGTCAAATCTTGCCTGTCATTCCAAGAGCAACACCAGCAGATGAGCTGAACGCATGCTTGAAGAATTCGGCTCTCTGGAGACATATGAAGAAAATTACACTGTCGACCAATATGCGTGTGCATTTACATGGAGATGTTTCTGCACAAACATTTGCCAAGCAGCTTTTGAATATGGGCGACGGCAAAATTCCGGTTGATCCTGCAACACACGAGATATCGTTCCCACCGAACTTCTGTCAACTTCAGGCGTCAATTGGAGATCTTGAAAAGGTAGTTTCCCGGATATTGCCACTAATTACAAGAATCACGACTGGCTTTGCGAGCGAGCTATCTTAGCTCCGAAGAATGATGACGTCAATCGCATCAATCATAAGATACAATTGAAAATTCCTGGAGCGGTCACGCAATACAAATCTATTGACACAGTCACAGAAGAGGACCAAGCTGTCAATTATCCAGTCGAATTTCTCAATTCATTGGAGCCTCCTGGAATGCCACCGCATGTATTGTCGTTGAAAGTTGGCTCGCCAATATTGCTTCTTCGGAATCTCAACACACCCAAGTTGTGCAACGGAACCAGACTTTCCGTAAAAAGGTTGATGCCGAATGTGATTGAAACGACGATAATCAGTGGCAAATGTAAAGGAGAGGATGTGCTCATTCCGCGCATTCCAATGATCCCCACTGATTTGCCCTTCACATTCAAGCGACTTCAGTTTCCCGTGCGTCTCGCTTTCGCAATGACAATCAACAAATCCCAAGGACAGTCGCTGCGAGTTGACGGTTTGCATTTAGGAAATCCATGTTTTTCACATGGTCAACTCTACGTCGCTTGCTCCCGAGTTGGAACGCCAAAAAATCTATATATCTACGCACCAAACGAGAGGACCAAAAATATTGTGTATCCACTCGCGTTACGATAGATTAGTTTTCATATGATACAATATTCATTCAAATATTGCTATTAATAAAATCTATATATTTTTTCATCAATTCTTTATGACTCATCTTTAATTTTTCCCCAGCACATGCTAGATTCTTGATTACAAACACATACAGGCATCCATTTTTATATATAGAGAGGTGCGTAGAGGCAGGGCAACGTCTGCCCGGGTTCGGCTAGATCATTTAATTCAAAAATAAAAAAACAGGTTCACTGACATTTATTAATGCAGTGAATATAATCAATGATTACAATAAAGGGCTATATTATCTATATATATAAAAATCACTTTCAAATTTTAACGTAACGTTCCATTCTCAATCCCGTAGGGCTTTAGCTCGGCTAAAACATTTTTATCTTTATAAGTGAATATTAACTTTACTGTACTGAATAGTTTAGTATAATGTTAATTTAACATATTTAAATATAGCCACAGCAACGCGTGGCCGGGTTCGCTAGTATATATATAAAATAACCGGGACTTTTGGGGTGATTGGTTTAGTGATTGGTTGTTTGTTGAGTGATTGATGGTTGTCGTAAGCAGTAAGTCCCTGTTGGCTTACTTGGTGGTTGATGTGGGCGCAGTCGTTTTGGCTGAAATGGTAAAGTATTCTCACAGGGGAAAATAACGAGACAGGACACAGGATTAGATTGAGAAATATGCCAGCGATCAAGGGAGAGAAGGTTTAGACTATTGGCGTATTTGACTAAGGCTAGGCTGTTCACATATTGAACATTGGACTTATCTGGGTGCTGAGAAAGATGGTGGCGAGCTCCAACTTGTTGCGATGGTGCCAAGTTCCTAACTTGTTCCTTGGCAGGTCCAGGTACTAACTAACTAACTTGAGTCCGAGAATTAACTCGTTAACTCTCCAATGCTCTCATTGGATCATTCTCGAGTCGTGGCGGTCTCTGATTGGCTCTTAGCTAGTCCTGCTGGACTCTGATTGGATCTTAGCTATTCCTTTGTCTTTATCATGTTTTAACATGCTCCCGGAAGAAAAAGGTTCTTGAACTCAGTTTTATTAGTTCCTGGGTAATAACTTTTGCTTCCTGGATAATGAAAACCTGCTAATGATTGTTTCTTCTCTCTGATGGCCTTTCTCTCTCCAGATTCGCTAGGCCTAACCTTTATTAAAATATTTAGATCATACATTGCATACATATTGTGGTGGGGTTACATCTAATTATATACAAATTATGACATATATGTTATATTAAAATATTTTATTTAAAATGTTATATTTTTTAATATTTATTAATTATTAATATTATAAAATATTTAAAAATATTTATTAATATTTATTAATTATTTTATTTGAAAATATATTACATAGATACAAATACTGCTAAATCGACCGCCAGAAGTCACGCTTCCCCTATAAATACTCATTGTTGTTCTTCCCCGTTGGTCGGCTCAAAACTTTTGTACATTATGTAAATAAGCTTTTATTTTTTTTATTCTTACGCCTTAAGCCAGGCAATACATTTATTAAATTATGTTTTTATATTTCTTAGCTCAATTAAAGCAATTTCTAATCTTTACTATTTTTATTATTTTACTTTCAAGATTTTAGCCACGACTGCATCACCAATACCATTTAATACTAAAAAGAACCAACAAATAACTCCATAGCATAATCCCCGAATTGATCATAAATATACAAGCAGAAAATCAAATCTCTCTTTTTTTTAATATAAGATATATATAGTATATTTTAAAATGTATTAAAATGTACACCGTTTCTATTTGATACCACCCCCATATTTTGTATATATGTTATATCTTTATTAATATAACCTGTACACCCTTTTTTTATATATAAACTAAAATTGGTGACATCAAAATAAAGAGAGAGCGGTCAGCTGGTGGCAGCAGGGACAGAGGGGTGGAAAAAGGCAACGCCCAGCCCATGTGGGGTCCCGAGGGACATTCATATAGAGACCCCCCAAAACAGGACAAGTTTTGGCAGGGTGTCGGCAGATGTTCTAGGGGGTGTTTTTCAGCAGTTCGCTTCAGCCTGTCTGTCTTGCACACAGTCTTTTCTCTCCATGTCTCGGTGATAAACATCAAAGTTGGTGTCATGGCCTCTACCTCTGTCCCGTGGGCTGTCCCCGATCCCTCTTTGTGCTAACATCTAGCCCTGCCTCTGCTTCTTGTTGTCCGCGTGTCGGAAGATCATCAACACTCGCCTCACGTACACGACTGCCAGTTCATCCATACGTCGGCACATTGCAACAATATTACATATATGTCATAATGTATGCTCTTCCAGGAATAATAAAGCAAACCTACAGTCAACCCAGAGAGAGATGGGCGGGTAAGGATCAGTCACTTGAGACAGAAGCGACATTCCAAGGGGCGACAACTGGGGCCCCGTTACTTGGAACCTCAGGACTAATTAAGACAGTTGGGGAATTGTGTGCGATACGAACGGCCGGCCGCTCAGCGGTGGCCGGGTCGCCTCTCTCGCTGGTTGTCTGGGTTCACCTTCCAACTTGTGGTGTGATTATTTCTCTTTCCCCACCTTATTATTATATTGCCATATATATATATGTAGTAATCCCGAGGTGGAATGTACTGGGCAGTCGTGGTAGTGGGTGCGTGATGGGATTCCCGCACTGGGACAGCAAGAGACAGAGGCAGGTCTAGATGGTAACTCCAAGAAGGTAGAGGTAGACCACGGACGAAGACAGTCGGACCATGGGCGTCACGGATGCCCTACATCGCGGATAGAAGGGGGGGTGAGAGATCTGACCGACCGTATGACAGCGTCTCTCTGAAACAACTACTAACTTTGTCCCATCTTGGGGGACCTTATATATTGGACGCTCGCAGATGGCGGCGAGTTCTGATTGGTTCCCGTAATCACGCCACCTGTCAAGCGCTGGGTTATTAATTATGTCTGGCCACCTGTTCGGCCACCTGCTGACGGGGGAATGAACTCATTAGCATAAACACCTGTTAGTCTGGGTTGTTTATCACGTCTGGCCTTTGTCGTCTGGACTACCTCTACTCCTTTTGTTTTATTTGTCACTTCATTATTCCAAGTTTGATACATATTTTTACATAGGTATGGTGTTATAACAAATATTAGAATAAGGCTGTGAACTATATTACTCAAAATATACTACAGAATGTGTCCCCGGTGATGAAGGTTTGGTTGGGGGAATGACATGTAATGAATGATAACCTAACAAACCTATTATAAAAAATAAAAGAAATAATTTGTATACAAATTAGTTAAAATTATTATGAAGTTACAAGTTAAAAAGAGAAAGATGTTGTAAGGGTGGTGTATCAATAAAAACGTACAAAATGAATGATAAAAGATTAAGAGAAGGTATATAATACAAAATGGTAACTATGGTAAAATGAATCGTACAAGGAAAATAATATCTTATTGTATTAAAGATGAGAGAAAAAAAATGAAGTTAGTTTATTGACTGAACTTATAATGTGACGCTAAGGTTGAAAAAGGGAAAGGGGGTATCTGAGCATGTTTCTGCAAAAGTAGTATCCCAAGCATCCTGCAATGCAATGCGAACTTGTTTAAGTGAGGCATTGTTTTCATTAACAGAAGGCCTAAGATATTCCGTCTGCATCATTAGCTCAGACAGCGGAAAGAGGTGGGAAGATTGATGGAGGTAAAAGGGGGAGGTAGAGGTAAGAGGGATCCCTGTTGTCCATAATGATTGTGCCCGGTTGAGTTGTGAAAAAAAAGTGAAAAGTTGAAAAATGGTGAATTGATATGATGAGTCGGGCGATGAGAAAAAAAAAATAAAAAGATCGCGCTGGATATCCTGAACTCACTATCGGGAATGGTATAGTGAGGAAGGATTGTTCCAGTCGGATTAATCAATGAAAAAAAACAAAAATGTTCGGCGAACTGGAATCCCTTGGAAGGTTGGAGGTTTGAAGGATGCGGAAAAGGAGAGGTGGGTGTAAGAGAATTATTGTTGTCAATTTTGATTGTGTCCGGCTTGTGTGGTGAAAAGAAAAAGTTGAAAAATGAAAAAATGATGAGCCGGACGATGAGAGAAAAAAAATAAAAAACTAACTGGGTCTCCTGAGCTCACTGTTGGGAAATGTACAGCGAGGAAGGGTCTTCTAGTTAGGTTAATCAATAAAAAAAAAAAGAAAATGGCTGACGAACAATAATCTCTTGATGGGTGTAATAAGTTGGAAGGAAAGGTTCATGGGATAGAGTTAAGAGGTTGTAAGGGAAGCGTCAAAAATAACATTTTGAAATCTACAAAGAAAAATAAAATGATAAATGTTTTATCTGTTCAAGAAATATTATAAATATTGTTAGGTGTAGGTTTTTTAAAATGGTGCCTAAAATAGTTGAAGTTGTAAAATGCTAAGTCTAAACATGATGAGAAAAAGAAAATTAAAATTAAATAAACATATTAAAGGTAATATTATATAAAGGATTGATTGGTAGTTGATGGCATTAATGAACAAAATGATATTATCGATTAATATTGAAATGTTTTATCTACATCTGTAAGTTAAAAAACAAAGTCCAACATCACAAAACTAGTAAAACTATAAGTCTATTTACAAATAAATGAGAGAAAAGCTAGCAAACCTATTAAATGGGAAATAATTTGGGGCACAAATTAGTTACTATAATAAAAATAAAGATAAAGGGGAGTAGTGGTGACACACTGAAATAATATTATAAAACTATAAAAAATATATAAGAGGAGTACATAGGAAGGATAAATTTAAAGTAAACACACACAATAGCGAAAGTAAATATTTGGGAAAGTTGGTATACTAGTTACAGTTTTTTGTTACTTAAGGTGCCTTGAATATTTACAACATAGTTTCAGGGATGTAATACAGGAAGGAGGAGAAGTAGAGATAATAAAAGTAAAATAAAATATAAAAGAAATTTGACTTAAGCACAAGGTTTGCGATAGGTAGTGACGCAGTGAGGAATAAAGGAAGAAGGTCTGAATTGGTTTCTGCAAAGGACATCTCAGGAGTCCTGCCCTGCAATACGAGCTTAGAAGCGAAGTATTGTTTTCAGGGTTCAGCAATCTCAAGATGCTCTGTAAGTAGCATTAGATCATATGGGCAAAAGGCGTGAAGATCGAAGGAGAGGTAGGTAATGGGATAATATGGAAAAGAATATTTTTCGGAGGGAGGTTAAAAAGAGATGGTGTCTCAAGAGCTGCGCTGCTGTCGGTGATTGAGCTCGACCAGATGAAAAATAAAATTAAACGAAAAATGAGTGGGCGCATCGTGCTGATGATGGCCTGGGTCGAGCGTTAGAGAAAAAAAAAGTCTCGCTGGTTACCCAAGCTCTCCGTGTGAGGTTAACATGGGGAGGAAGAGTGTACCAGGTCGATGAATCATTAAAAAATAAAAATTAAAAAAGGTTGACGAGCAGGAGTCTCAGGAACCGTTGAAGAGGTTAGAGGGTGGAGGTAGATTGTGAAAACAGGGCTCGACTGTTGCCATTGGTTGATTGAACCCGGGTTTGAGGAAAAAAGAATGAAATAAAGAATGCTGGGACGACGACCTGGGTGTAAATAAAAAAAAGTCGGCAAACAGGAACTCTGCGATGGACGAGGGGTGGTTAGAACGAAGGCATAGAAGGCCAATGGAAAATGATCAAGAGACGAGAGAAGTATGGAAGGCTTATAATTGAATGATTGACAGGTAAGAGTGTTGAAGTAGGAAGGGCTATCTGCTAATGGTGAGTACAAGGTCATTCCACCCCTTTAGAAGTAGGGAGGGAAAGACGAAGTAGAAAAAAAAAACAATTAGGGGGAGATCAGTGCGTCCTTGATTTGTTTGTCGTTGGGATGAAGATTGGAATTAATTGTTCTTTAATGTAGGCCAAGATGACGTCTCATATGGTGTCATGTACAGGATCGATTTTTAGAGATGGTGGGGACCTAATTTTTAAACGGGGTTGACAAAATTATAAACTATCCTATAACATTATAAAAATAAGATTTGCTATAAAAGGATTTTTATATAATTTTCCTATCCGTTTAATCTGGCAGGTTCCTCTGTTAGAAGGATATTAAATTTAATCTGTAATATTGAAATCGTGGGTGTGAATAATTGGGAAAAGGTAGGCTATAAAAGAATTAATTAATTAACTAGTGTATAAATAGATGTGTTATGATTATGCGAAATGTGTTAATGGGATATGGGATAGGCGAGAGGAATTAAAATTGATGTGAACAATGTAGGAAGTGCGAAATAAAAATGTATGTAATACGTAAATAACAATTTAACACAGGCAGGAATGAAATGCAATGGGATATGGAAATTTTATGGTATGATATTTAGTTTTCAAAAATTACATTTATAGTTGTATTTGCAATTGTGGGAAAAATGGGAGGCACATTATGAGATGAGATAATTTAAAATTGATATTTATAAAAATACAAATCTAGGACTAGTTTTTAAAACTCTTAAATATTGAGAAATATCAATTTGAATAGTAATAGGTCAATTAAAATAAAGAGCGTAATAAATTTAAATATTAATACTATGGCCATAAATAAGGTATTAAAAAACATACAAATAAGTTTAGAAAATATGATTCGAGTAATTAAAATATAATATGATTTTTTATGTAATATTGAAAAAGTTGCATATTTGGATAATGCCATTTTAGGTGAATTTAAGAAAGGTATGTAAGATTAATAAATTGGCAAAAATGCGTGATTGAATATTTTTAATACTAAAATTGAAAATGATGAATTAAAATTTATAATTTGATTAAAATAAAGTAAAAGTGATAAATGAGAGTATGAAAGTTTTAAAAATTGAATAAAAATGATATAAAAAAGGTTATAATTGATTTTAAAATGCTTAAGGTGAAAATATAAGAATAACATTTATGGGGGAAATGAGAGAAACAAAGTTTAAAGTACCTTGAAATGGCTGATGCTGGCTGGAGTTGATCTCTGTAGATGGCTGTTTGGAAGAAGGCTGCTTGTTGCGTGTGATCCGTCGAAAGAGGAGATAATGGCCTCGTCCGCACGAGGCACGGCTTGTCCCCGCATGGCGTCTGCCAGGCGGCCTACTAGTTCGTCGCAGTGGGGTTGCATGTTGGTGAGGGCATCCGCGAAGTACTCGTCTTCGGCCTCCGTCATCCTCTGCATGTCGTTGTCCTCAGTCATCCTGTCGACTTTAACGGGTTCTGTAGTAATCCCGAGGTGGAATGTACTGGGCAGTCGTGGTAGTGGGTGCGTGATGGGATTCCCGCACTGGGACAGCAAGAGACAGAGGCAGGTCTAGATGGTAACTCCAAGAAGGTAGAGGTAAACCACGGACGAAGACAGTCGGACCATGGGCGTCACGGATGCCCTACATCGCGGATAGAAGGGGGGGTGAGAGATCTGACCGACCGTATGACAGCGTCGCTCTGAAACAACTACTAACTTTGTCCCATCTTGGGGGACCTTATATATTGGACGCTCGCAGATGGCGGCGAGTTCTGATTGGTTCCCGTAATCACGCCACCTGTCAAGCGCTGGGTTATTAATTATGTCTGGCCACCTGTTCGGCCACCTGCTGACGGCGGAATGAACTCATTAGCATAAACACCTGTTAGTCTGGGTTGTTTATCACGTCTGGCCTTTGTCGTCTGGACTACCTCTACTCCTTTTGTTTTATTTGTCACTTCTATTATTCCAAGTTTGATACATATTTTTACATAGGTATGGTGTTATAACAAATATTAGAATAAGGCTGTGAACTATATTACTCAAAATATACTACATATATATATATATATATATATATAGAAGCAATGGGCGCCTCTCCCGTCAAAATAAACGTCAAAATCTGACGCCATCTATTGACCGTCGCCGCAACTAGCGGCCTCGGGTCGGTGACAAAGCCACAACACCAGCTTTGGCAAACTGAGAAGCGTCCACCTAGAGACCATGGTTTCGGGCTAATGGCCCTCGTCAGTCTAGGGCGGACTTTATTCCATGAGATCCACACGGGATCTAATGGAATCTTCACAATCTGCCAAAGAGGTGTTTTGCTGGCAATGTGGCTGGGCCAAATCTATGGCAAGAATATAGATGGAAAATTTGCCGGGAGGAAATTAATCCATAGAAGCAATGGGCGCCTCTCCCGTCAAAATAAACGTCAAAATCTGACGCCATCTATTGACCGTCGCCGCAACTAGCGGCCTCGGGTCGGTGACAAAGCCACAACACCAGCTTTGGCAAACTGAGAAGCGTCCACCTAGAGACCATGGTTTCGGGCTAATGGCCCTCGTCAGTCTAGGGCGGACTTTATTCCATGAGATCCACACGGGATCTAATGGAATCTTCACAATCTGCCAAAGAGGTGTTTTGCTGGCAATGTGGCTGGGCCAAATCTATGGCAAGAATATAGATGGAAAATTTGCCGGGAGGAAATTAATCTCATGGAATAAAGTCCGCCCTAGACTGACGAGGGCCATTAGCCCGAAACCATGGTCTCTAGGTGGACGCTTCTCAGTTTGCCAAAGCTGGTGTTGTGGCTTTGTCACCGACCCGAGGCCGCTAGTTGCGGCGACGGTCAATAGATGGCGTCAGATTTTGACGTTTATTTTGACGGGAGAGGCGCCCATTGCTTCTATGGATTAATTTCCTCCCGGCAAATTTTCCATCTATATTCTTGCCATAGATTTGGCCCAGCCACATTGCCAGCAAAACACCTCTTTGGCAGATTGTGAAGATTCCATTAGATCCCGTGTGGATCTCATGGAATAAAGTCCGCCCTAGACTGATGAGGGCCATTAGCCCGAAACCATGGTCTCTAGGTGGACGCTTCTCAGTTTGCCAAAGCTGGTGTTGTGGCTTTGTCACCGACCCGAGGCCGCTAGTTGCGGCGACGGTCAATAGATGGCGTCAGATTTTGACGTTTATTTTGACGGGAGAGGCGCCCATTGCTTCTATGGATTAATTTCCTCCCGGCAAATTTTCCATATATATATATATATTAATAGAGCAGTCCATATTTAATTCATTAGATAATAAAAAGGCATATATTGGATTTAATAAAATATTTTCTTTGCCAATATTTCGGTTGGCTGAACGCCAACCTTTATCGAGGCTTTACATCTTTGTATACACCTAATTTGGTGTACTTAACTCAGTGTACTAAACTTAAATAGTGATTTTTAAATTTGAAATACACCTATGAAATCTCCTTATTGGTGATCTCAACTTAACATAGCAATTAAATATCAGATTAAATTAAAAATATTTCATTCAAAAATATATTTTTAAAAAATTGATACTGAAAAAAATATATCTTGGTAGTAATAGAAATTTAATAAGCCTTGTTTTGTGTGTGTGTAATTTTCTGATTTAAAGCAGCGAATTGAAATATCTCCGGTTGATATGTGAGTAGAAATAGCTCATTGTTTATTTAAAAATTATATTGCTTTCCTATCATCCACACTTGACGCCACGATGTGTCCCCCTCTGCTGGCCATTTAAAAATTCCCCCAAAACCAGACCCCATTACCAAGACCAAAATTATGATTATGACGACATAATCAACAAATTTTTCAAACAGGAGATCGAAATTATTTCATGCAAAGAAAGAAATGAAGAACCATATCATCTTACAAAAAGAGTCCGTTTTGGCCGCGAACTCACTTACAAGGAATTTGACAGCACAGAGATGCCAGAAGAGCTCTCAAGAAAGGAATGGAAAAACATGGCAGAGGACGCTTTGTTACTGAAGGAGGACAAAGAACGATCTATTCCTCGCTGCCCCCCATGTACCCCAAGACGATACTTCTTCCAGTCTTCCAAAACCCGGCCACCCTACAGCGTAAAGAAGATGCTGAAAGAAGTGGCCGTTCGCCTGGAGAGTCATAAAAACGATCTGATATGCCAATTGGGGGCCAGAAGAGCAAGAAGAGCCGAGAAACGGGAGCGCCATGAAGAGCTGTGGCGATCATCGGAAATAGAACTGAAGATACTTGAAGCCAGCGAGGAGTCTGATGACAAATAGTTCGCGTTGATCAACTGGAATATCAGTACCAAATTTTTAAAGTGAATTACATTAGGAAACTTCCTTCTAAATTCCTGGAATTGTTTATTGATTGAATAATACCTATTATTATGAAAAAGGAGGATATGATAATAGAGGTTCTAGAGCCTGCTCGGACCACTCTTGAAACGGGGGCTAGTGAACCCCAATAGGGTTGAACCTCCACGGAACGCTCTGGAGCCGGGGGCTAGTAACCCCAGCAGAGTCGAACCTCCACGGACCGCTCTGGAGCAGGTGGCTAGTGAACCCAGCAGAGTTGAACCTCCACGGACCGATCTGTAGCAGGGGGCTAGTGAACCCAAGCAGAGTTGAACCTCCACGGAACGCTCTGGAGCAGGGGGCTGGTGAACCCCAGCAGAGTTGAACCTCCACGGACCGCTCTGGAGCAGGGGGCTGGTGAACCCCAGCAGAGTTGAACCTCCACGGACCGCTCTGGAGCAGGTGGCTAGTGAACCCCAGCAGAGTTGAACCTCCACGGAACGCTCTGGAGCAGGGGGCTAGTGAACCCCAGCAGAGTTAAACTTCCACGGAACGCTCTGGAGCAGGGGGCTGGTGAACCCCAGCAGAGTCGAACCTCCACGGACCACTCTGGAGCAGGTGGATAGTGAACCCCAGCAGAGTTGAACCTCCACGGACCGAGCCGTAGCAGGGGGCTAGTGAACCCCAGCAGAGTTGAACCTCCACGGAACGCTCTGGAGCAGGGGGCTGGTGAACCCCAGCAGAGTTGAACCTCCACGGAACGCTCTGGAGCAGGGGGCAAGTGAACCCAAGCAGAGTTGAACCTCCACGGAACGCTCTGGAGCAGGGGGCTAGTGAACCCAAGCAGAGTTGAACCTCCACGGAACGCTCTGGAGCAGGGGGCTAGTGAACCCCAGCAGAGTTGAACCTCCACGGAACGCTCTGGAGCAGGGGGCTGGTGAACCCCAGCAGAGTTGAACCTCCCGGAACGCTCTGGAGCAGGGGGCTAGTGAACCCCAGCAGAGTTGAACCTCCACGGAACGCTCTGGAGCAGGGGGCTAGTGAACCCCAGCAGAGTTGAACCTCCACGGAACGCTCTGGAGCAGGGGGCTGGTGAACCCCAGCAGAGTTGAACCTCCACGGAACGCTCTGGAGCAGGTGACTAGTGAACCCCAGCAGAGTTGAACCTCCACGGACCGAGCCGTAGCAGGGGGCTAGTGAACCCCAGCAGAGTTGAACTTCCACGGAACGCTCTGGAGCAGGGGGCTGGTGAACCCCAGCAGAGTTGAACCTCCACGGAACGCTCTGGAGCAGGGGGCTAGTGAACCCCAGCAGAGTTGAACCTCCACGGAACGCTCTGGAGCAGGGGGCTAGTGAACCCCAGCAGAGTTGAACCTCCACGGAACGCTCTGGAGCAGGGGGCTGGTGAACCCCAGCAGAGTCGAACCTCCACGGACCACTCTGGAGCAGGTGGCTAGTGAACCCCAGCAGAGTTGAACCTCCACGGACCGAGCTGTAGCAGGGGGCTAGTGAACCCCAGCAGAGTTGAACCTCCACGGAACGCTCAGGAGCAGGGGGCTGGTGAACCACAGCAGAGTCGAACCTCCACGGACCGCTCTGGAGCAGGTGGCTAGTGAACCCCAGCAGAGTTGAACCTCCACGGACCGAGCTGTAGCAGGGGGCTAGTGAACCCCAGCAGAGTTGAACCTCCACGGAACGCTCTGGAGCAGGGGGCTGGTGAACCCCAGCAGAGTTGAACCTCCACGGAACGCTCTGGAGCAGGGGTTAGTGAACCCAAGCAGAGTTGAACCTCCACGGAACGCTCTGGAGCAGGGGGCTAGTGAACCCAAGCAGAGTTGAACCTCCACGGAACGCTCTGGAGCAGGGGGCTAGTGAACCCCAGCAGAGTTGAACGTCCACGGAACGCTCTGGAGCAGGGGGCTGGTGAACCCCAGCAGAGTTGAACCTCCACGGAATGCTCTGGAGCAGGGGGCTAGTGAACCCCAGCAGAGTTGAACGTCCACGGAACGCTCTGGAGCAGGGGGCTGGTGAACCCCAGCAGAGTTGAACCTCCACGGAATGCTCTGGAGCAGGGGGCTAGTGAACCCCAGCAGAGTTGAACCTCCAAGGACCGCTCTGGAGCAGGTGGCTAGTGAACCCCAGCAGAGTTGAACCTCCACGGACCGAGCTGTAGCAGGGGGCTAGTGAACCCCAGCAGAGTTGAACCTCCACGGACCGCTCTGGAGCAGGTGGCTAGTGAACCCCAGCAGAGTTGAACCTCCACGGACCGAGCTGTAGCAGGGGGCTAGTGAACCCCAGCAGAGTTGAACCTCCACGGAACGCTCTGGAGCAGGGGGCTGGTGAACCCCAGCAGAGTTGAACCTCCACGGACCGAGCCGTAGCGGGGGCTAGTGAACCCCAGCAGAGTTGAACCTCCACGGAACGCTCTGGAGCAGGGGGCTGGTGAACCCCAGCAGAGTTGAACCTCCACGGAACGCTCTGGAGCAGGGGTTAGTGAACCCAAGCAGAGTTGAACCTCCACGGAACGCTCTGGAGCAGGGGGCTAGTGAACCCAAGCAGAGTTGAACCTCCACGGAACGCTCTGGAGCAGGGGGCTGGTGAACCCCAGCAGAGTTGAACCTCCACGGAATGCTCTGGAGCAGGGGGCTGGTGAACCCCAGCAGAGTTGAACCTCCACGGAACGCTCTGGAGCAGGGGGCTAGTGAACCCCAGCAGAGTTGAACCTCCACGGAACGCTCTGGAGCAGGGGGCTAGTGAACCCCAGCAGAGTTGAACCTCCACGGAACGCTCTGGAGCAGGGGGCAGGTGAACCCCAGCAGAGTTGAACCTCCAAGGACCGCTCTGGAGCAGGTGGCTAGTGAACCCCAGCAGAGTTGAACCTCCACGGACCGAGCTGTAGCAGGGGGCTAGTGAACCCCAGCAGAGTTGAACCTCCACGGAACGCTCTGGAGCAGGGGGCTGGTGAACCCCAGCAGAGTTGAACCTCCACGGAACGCTATGGAGCAGGGGGCTAGTGAACCCAAGCAGAGTTGAACCTCCACGGAACGCTCTGGAGCAGGGGGCTAGTGAACTCCAGCAGAGTTGAACCTCCACGGAACGCTCTGGAGCAGGGGGCTGGTGAACCCCAGCAGAGTTGAACCTCCACGGAACGCTCTGGAGCAGGGGGCTAGTGAACCCAAGCAGAGTTGAACCTCCACGGAACGCTCTGGAGCAGGGGGCTAGTGAACCCAAGCAGAGTTGAACCTCCAAGGAACGCTCTGGAGCAGGTGGCTAGTGAACCCCAGCAGAGTTGAACCTCCACGGACCGAGCTGTAGCAGGGGGCTAGTGAACCCCAGCAGAGTTGAACCTCCCGGAACGCTCTGGAGCAGGGGGCTAGTGAACCCCAGCAGAGTTGAACCTCCACGGAACGCTCTGGAGCAGGGGGCTAGTGAACCCCAGCAGAGTTGAACCTCCACGGAACGCTCTGGAGCAGGGGGCTGGTGAACCCCAGCAGAGTTGAACCTCCACGGAACGCTCTGGAGCAGGTGACTAGTGAACCCCAGCAGAGTTGAACCTCCACGGACCGAGCCGTAGCAGGGGGCTAGTGAACCCCAGCAGAGTTGAACTTCCACGGAACGCTCTGGAGCAGGGGGCTGGTGAACCCCAGCAGAGTTGAACCTCCACGGAACGCTCTGGAGCAGGGGGCTAGTGAACCCCAGCAGAGTTGAACCTCCACGGAACGCTCTGGAGCAGGGGGCTAGTGAACCCCAGCAGAGTTGAACCTCCACGGAACGCTCTGGAGCAGGGGGCTGGTGAACCCCAGCAGAGTCGAACCTCCACGGACCACTCTGGAGCAGGTGGCTAGTGAACCCCAGCAGAGTTGAACCTCCACGGACCGAGCTGTAGCAGGGGGCTAGTGAACCCCAGCAGAGTTGAACCTCCACGGAACGCTCAGGAGCAGGGGGCTGGTGAACCACAGCAGAGTCGAACCTCCACGGACCGCTCTGGAGCAGGTGGCTAGTGAACCCCAGCAGAGTTGAACCTCCACGGACCGAGCTGTAGCAGGGGGCTAGTGAACCCCAGCAGAGTTGAACCTCCACGGAACGCTCTGGAGCAGGGGGCTGGTGAACCCCAGCAGAGTTGAACCTCCACGGACCGAGCCGTAGCGGGGGCTAGTGAACCCCAGCAGAGTTGAACCTCCACGGAACGCTCTGGAGCAGGGGGCTGGTGAACCCCAGCAGAGTTGAACCTCCACGGAACGCTCTGGAGCAGGGGTTAGTGAACCCAAGCAGAGTTGAACCTCCACGGAACGCTCTGGAGCAGGGGGCTAGTGAACCCAAGCAGAGTTGAACCTCCACGGAACGCTCTGGAGCAGGGGGCTAGTGAACCCCAGCAGAGTTGAACCTCCACGGAACGCTCTGGAGCAGGGGGCTGGTGAACCCCAGCAGAGTTGAACCTCCACGGAATGCTCTGGAGCAGGGGGCTAGTGAACCCCAGCAGAGTTGAACCTCCACGGAACGCTCTGGAGCAGGGGGCTAGTGAACCCCAGCAGAGTTGAACCTCCACGGAACGCTCTGGAGCAGGGGGCAGGTGAACCCCAGCAGAGTTGAACCTCCAAGGACCGCTCTGGAGCAGGTGGCTAGTGAACCCCAGCAGAGTTGAACCTCCACGGACCGAGCTGTAGCAGGGGGCTAGTGAACCCCAGCAGAGTTGAACCTCCACGGACCGCTCTGGAGCAGGTGGCTAGTGAACCCCAGCAGAGTTGAACCTCCACGGACCGAGCTGTAGCAGGGGGCTAGTGAACCCCAGCAGAGTTGAACCTCCACGGAACGCTCTGGAGCAGGGGGCTGGTGAACCCCAGCAGAGTTGAACCTCCACGGACCGAGCCGTAGCGGGGGCTAGTGAACCCCAGCAGAGTTGAACCTCCACGGAACGCTCTGGAGCAGGGGGCTGGTGAACCCCAGCAGAGTTGAACCTCCACGGAACGCTCTGGAGCAGGGGTTAGTGAACCCAAGCAGAGTTGAACCTCCACGGAACGCTCTGGAGCAGGGGGCTAGTGAACCCAAGCAGAGTTGAACCTCCACGGAACGCTCTGGAGCAGGGGGCTGGTGAACCCCAGCAGAGTTGAACCTCCACGGAATGCTCTGGAGCAGGGGGCTGGTGAACCCCAGCAGAGTTGAACCTCCACGGAACGCTCTGGAGCAGGGGGCTAGTGAACCCCAGCAGAGTTGAACCTCCACGGTACGCTCTGGAGCAGGGGGCAGGTGAACCCCAGCAGAGTTGAACCTCCAAGGACCGCTCTGGAGCAGGGGGCTAGTGAACCCCAGCAGAGTTGAACCTCCACGGACCGAGCTGTAGCAGGGGGCTAGTGAACCCCAGCAGAGTTGAACCTCCACGGAACGCTCTGGAGCAGGGGGCTGGTGAACCCCAGCAGAGTTGAACCTCCACGGAACGCTATGGAGCAGGGGGCTAGTGAACTCCAGCAGAGTTGAACCTCCACGGAACGCTCTGGAGCAGGGGGCTAGTGAACTCCAGCAGAGTTGAACCTCCACGGAACGCTCTGGAGCAGGGGGCTGGTGAACCCCAGCAGAGTTGAACCTCCACGGAACGCTCTGGAGCAGGGGGCTAGTGAACCCAAGCAGAGTTGAACCTCCACGGAACGCTCTGGAGCAGGGGGCTAGTGAACCCAAGCAGAGTTGAACCTCCAAGGAACGCTCTGGAGCAGGGGGCTAGTGAACCCCAGCAGAGTTGAACCTCCACGGACCACTCTGGAGCAGGTGGCTAGTGAACCCCAGCAGAGTTGAACCTCCACGGACCGAGCTGTAGCAGGGGGCTAGTGAACCCCAGCAGAGTTGAACCTCCACGGAACGCTCTGGAGCAGGGGGCTGGTGAACCCCAGCAGAGTCGAACCTCCACGGACCGCTCTGGAGCAGGTGGCTAGTGAACCCCAGCAGAGTTGAACCTCCACGGACCGAGCTGTAGCAGGGGGCTAGTGAACCCCAGCAGAGTTGAACCTCCACGGAACGCTCTGGAGCAGGGGGCTGGTGAACCCCAGCAGAGTTGAACCTCCACGGAACGCTCTGGAGCAGGGGGCTAGTGAACCCAAGCAGAGTTTAACCTCCACTGAACGCTCTGGAGCAGGGGGCTAGTGAACCCAAGCAGAGTTGAACCTCCACGGAACGCTCTGGAGCAGGGGGCTAGTGAACCCAAGCAGAGTTGAACCTCCACGGAAGGCTCTGGAGCAGGGGGCTAGTGAACCCCAGCAGAGTTGAACCTCTACGGAACGCTCTGGAGCAGGGGGGCTAGTGAACCCAAGCAGAGTTGAACCTCCACGGAACGCTCTGGAGCAGGGGGCTAGTGAACTCCAGCAGAGTTAAACCTCCACGGAACGCTCTGGAGCAGGGGCTGGTGAACCCCAGCAGAGTTGAACCTCCACGGACCGCTCTGGAGCAGGGGGCTAGTGAACCCCAGCAGGGAAGAAGCTCCAGAGTCTGCTGTGAGAACGGAAGCTAGCGAAACCCAGCAAAGAGGAAGTTACAGAAACTGGCCTGGGACCTGAATCTGAAGGAATACCTGAAGAGGAAACTCTGCAGACTAGCCTGAGACTGAAGGATGGTAGAGTACCAGCTAAAGAAACCCTGTTGAAGTTCAAAGCCATCAACAAACCTTTAATGATGATCCCAAGATGAGCTTAAGGTGAACAAATATTATCTTTATATTTCCTTTCTTTCCTTCACAATCCAAACTATTTCAAAATTAAATAAACATTGAGCCTGAAAATGTATGATTTGATGAAGAAAATAAATGAGAAAAATAACTTGTTTCGTAATTATGTTTAAATATTAATTTTCTAGCTTATTATTTGTAAAATATTCATTTTGTCTTTGAAAATATTGACCAAAATATATCTATTAAACCAAGCATGTCAAACTCAAATCCTAACACGGGCCAAATAAAAAAGTAATAAGATTATGTGGGCCGCAAAAAAAAGAAAACAAGTAATTAAATTTTTATAGTAACATTTATGTAGGTTTATTTTAAAAAATACTAATAAGAAAAAAGAAAGTAAAGTTAATATTTTCTCCCTGATATTTGGCATCTCTTTTCTGCTACCATCTTTCCTACTTCGGGGGAAATCTTGTTCGCAGTGATTGATTTTAAAACTGACCCAAGGTGAACGTTAGTAATTCTCGATCTGATTGGAGACTTATTTCCTTTCATAAGTGAAAATAACTGCTCGCACCGATAAGTACTTCCAAACATGGACATAATTTCATATGCTAATTTTCGAGTGTTTTCAAATCTGGCTGGCAAATATTTGTAAAATTCAGAAACGCCAACTTCAATGAATTTTGCCTTTAAATCTGAATCGCACTGGATATCTATTACCTCCATTTGCATATGATTAGGTACTGATTCTATATTTATCGAGAAAATCGAAGAAAACAAAGTAAACTTGCCTTCCAAAGATTTGAAATCAGAAAACCTTGTTTCAAATTCATTTCTAAGACTTAAAATTTTTTCCGCATATTTTTGATACGATGCAGTTTCACCTAAACTTGATTTGTACATGTTGCATGTCGGAAAGTGCATTAAATCTTCGTTTTTCAACTGCTTTTCCCAAAGAACTAGCTTACATTTGAATGCATTAACTTGGTCACACATGTTGGTAATGATCTGATCCTTTCCTTGCAGTTTCAAATTTAAATCCGACAAGTGTTTTGTTATGTCAACCATGAAGGAAAAATCTTGCAACCATACTTGATCAGAAAACAAAGTGATGTCTTGATTCTTGGTTATTAAAAACTGACATATTTCTTCTTTCAAGTTCCAAAATTGTTTGAGAACCTTGGAGCATGATAGCCAACGTACCTCGGTATAGTATGATAAACCTGAATATTCGCTTTCTAATTCAGTTAAGAACAGAGAGAACTGTCGCTGATTTAAACCTCGAGATCTTATGAAATTGATTATTTTTTTGATAGGTGTCAACACATTTTCCATTTTTATTACCTTCGTACATAATACTTCCTGATGTATAATGCAATGCGTATGATGAATATTGGAACCATCAGAAATTTCACTTAGTTTTTTTCGCAGTAATGCTACGAAACCGTTGGTTTTTCCAGTCATTGAAGGAGCTCCATCTGTTTCTACAGAAGTCAATTTTGATTGAGGTAAATTGTATTTTTGCAGAAGATCATAAACGCAATTAAATATATCTTCTCCTGTAGTAGTGCCATGCATCGGTACTAGTACCAATAATTCCTCAAAAATGTTGAAATCCGTGTCGCAAGCTCGAAAAAAAAACAGCTAACTGAGCTACGCCCCCAATGTCCGTACTCTCATCACAGGCAATGGAAAATGCTTCGAAACAAGATGATTTTTCTTTTATCTGATCATTTAAATTTCTGGCCATATCAGTAACTCTTTCCACAACGGTATTTCGAGACAAAGATATTGCTTGAAACGTCTTCACACTTCCAGGACAAACAATTTCTGCAGCTTTAATTGAACATTCCTTGATAAAATCACCTTCAGTAAAAGGTTTTGAGTGTTTAGCTATCATCTCCGATAAAACGTAGCTTGCATGCACCGCCGCTTCACTCTCTTGTGATACTTTAGTAAACATAAACTGTTGTTTTTTTCATTCCCAACTTGAACTCTTTTAACTTTTCTTGTCTCATTAAACCTTCGTAGGTATCATATTTTGATTTATGTTGTTCATAATAACGTTTAATGTTATATAATTTTGGTACACTAATAGCATTATTACATATCAAGCAGATGATTTTATCTTTTACTTCAGAGCAAAAATACTCTAATTCCCAATTTTCTTGAAAATTCCTATGTTCGTCAGCAATTTTTCGTTTAGTTTTACTGCCACTTGGTTTTGATTAAGACATATTGAATACAAAGGTCTGAAAAAAAATTGTAATCGCTAACACAAAATAATAAAACGTTTTAATTAATATTTTAAAATATTTTAAAAATTAATATTTTTTAACTTACCAGACACACACAGAATAACTGCACAAATTATTGAACGTAACTTAAAAAAACAAATTTTTTTCTAGTACTCCGAAAGAATATTTTCTTTAAACTTTAAGGCACACAATACTTATGGCGATGTACATACGTTATGTATGTAGGTATAATATTATCAAAACTTACGACTTATGTATGGCGACCAGTGGTTCGTTATTAATAAATAAATTATATATAATTACAATTTTCAAAAATTAGGCTACAAATTTTTATTAATTTTTTTTTTATTTATAAAAAAAAATTATTAAAATATATTGTCTGGTGGGCCGCAAATTTATTCGTTGTGGGCCGCATGAGGCCCGCGGGCCGCAAGTTTGACATGCTTGTATTAAACAATGCAATGCTATATTAGTTTCTTATTGATTAGGAATATGATATAAAATTGATTAAATGCCGCTAGTTTGTGGCGACGGTCAATACAGTATATAATTATTTAATATAAATACATTATACCATGTTTTCTCCTGTAGAAGGGCGTTCGTGCCCAAAAGCTAGAGATTAAAAAGGTTTTTGAAAAGATACTTTTCCCTGGAGGCCTGATATATTTTGCTCAATATTGATACAGGGGATTATTTCATTGAAGATTATAAATGGTTAAATATAACATATAAGAATAAATATAGTAAATATATATGATATATTTATATAATAAATTATATATGTGAATAAATAATTTCTATATAGGTAGAAATTTTGCCGGGAAGATATTGATCTATAAAAGCACAGGTCGCCTCTCCCGTCAAAGTAGACATCAAAACTAGACGCCATCTATTGACCGTCGCTGCAAACTAGCGACCTCAGGTCGGTAACAAAGCCACAACCCCAGCTTTGGCAAACTGAGAAGCGTCCACCTGGAGACCATGGTTTCGGGCTAATGGCTCTCTTGTGGCGTTGTTGTGAAAGATGTCAAAAAGTTCTGGAATGTCTATCCTTCTGTTTATGTTATTGTGCTTTCTGTATATGATGGATTCTATGATAGGTCTCTATTGTTTATTGGGGATGCTGAGGTAATGGGTCTTTGGTTCTGATAAGGAGGAGGCACCACCTGTTTCTCTTACATAATGATATATTAATGATTTGCTGTCTTGATTCTCAATATTTCGTTTATGTTCAGATATTTTTATATTTAAATGTCTGCCAGTTTCACCTATTTACATATTTGGTTTTGCAATCTTTGTATTTTATGGAGTATATGGCATTCTTTATCATCAGTGCAAATTAAATTATATTCATCCTTAAAGATATACTGTATTTAATCTGTTGTTTGGAGGAGATTAATAGAATCGCAGAATGTCGTCGTCCATGAGGAAAGCGAAGACTAAAATGCGGCTGATTCCACACTTGCTTTTTCAGTAATACGCTAACCTATGCACGGTGGATTCTGTGGCCACTGGACATACGTCGGACCTGGAGGCTGTTGGGCTCTGTGCTGCCTGGAGTATAGGAGCTCCATCTATGCTTCCTTCCTGTGGTGAATCTTTATAAGACCGGTGGTCTTAATAAATCTGTATGTGTGTGTATTTAATCTGCTGCTATTTTAGCGCTATTTTGGCGTTCAGCGAACTGAAATTTTGGTAAAATAAATGATATTTTGATCCAATATTCGCATTTTAAATAAATATTTATACGAATAAGTTAGTGCTGACGATGAGTACTGTGTATTATGATTTTACTATAGTCCCAGAGAATAGCGCCGCTGATGAAAATATATAATATTCAAGAATGAATGATATGCTATATAGCTCACCTATTTATATGTTAGAATATAATTATATACTGAAATTAAACAGAAAATCACTTTAAGGCTCAAAAAAAAAAAGAGTATGGAGGAAGTGTATTCTGAAATGTTAATGAACCGAATATATTAATAAGATGCTAAGTAGTCTCATATCCTGAAAAAAAAATAATATAGCTAAAGAGAGAGAGATTAGAGAAGATATTTTTTTTTTATTATCCCTAGTACATGTGGTACAGACCATGCTAATAATGGAGGGTAGTTAGCGGCTGTTTTTACTGTAAGTGCACCACATGTCTACACACGTGAAAAGCAGTTCGACTTTGCACTTACAAATGTGTCAGAGTCCCGTTTGGTTACTTGCACTCGCTGGTGGGGTTGGACTTTTGCGAGAATCGGGGACCATTGGAGCAATTTTTTAGTTATAAAAAGTGCCCAATGCGGGAATTGATCAGGGTCGTAGCGGTCGAAAACCAATGGTTTAGACCACCCTTCCACTGACCACTTAGATAATATTATATATTTGTTTAATGTAAAAATATATAGAGAGTAATAACATGCTATTAAAAGTATAAGATTTATAATTCTTAGGTCTACGTAGCACATTATATCGATTGCACAGACAAACGTTTAACATCTGCGTCAATAATCATCTAGCTTATATCGAGGGCTTGGCGGAAGAGTTTGCTAAAACTATTCACGAAACTGCTGGTTAGATCAACTATAAAAAATACAAGGATATTACCGTGATGGTATAAAAATAACTTTTCGTAACAAGCTGAATAATGCTTGAGATTATTATAGTCCTTTATTATATTCTGGCTTTCTAATTTGTCGTTCACGATTTTTCAAGAAGAACATCTTGATGGATAGCTGAAGTTTCTTGAAGCAAGTCAATATACATAGCAGGTGTGAGGTAATGGGATGTCTTGACGCATGTCTAATGAAATTTTAATAGGGGATGTGTCTAAGGTGATCTATCTAACTTGGCCAACTTAACTGGTTCCGCTTGGTATTGACAGTGTCATCACATACCTCGATGTCATCACTTTCTTAAACGGTACTCCACACGGCTACAACAACTTCATCGATTGTGTTGTTGAGATTTAGTATCGTATTTTATTATTTATTTTTCTCTCTCACATATATAAATATTGTTGCATCAATTTTAATGCGTCCTACATTTATTCAAAATATTCTATGATATTTACTATTTATTTAAAACAGATTATTTAGATTATCATCATTCCTTTTTATAGTTCCATTTCTTTTGTAATATATTAAGGTACATATTTCTTGATTGGTTATTGGAGCGAGAGAGGACCTAGACGAAGACTGCGGATCACGACCTACGAGGAAGACAACGAATAAATAAACACAATAACTTTAAATGGTAATTTATTTTTATTTACTTTTCTTTATTTGCTTTGAGTATGGAAACCCGCTCGGGAAACGTGTATAACACCAAGAAGGAGGAAACCAAGGTCGACGACCCTGAAAGCTGCAACTTGGTGCAGCAATATACAACAACAAAACGCTTTATTAAGATATTTTATTCGTATATAGATTCTCCAAACAGAAATGTAGGATACATGCAAGAAAAACAGTAATAGTATATTATTGGTAATATGAAATTTATTGAGACAATCAAGCTAATAAATATCATATATAAATATATATTATTTTCAATATTCAAATAAATGTGTTTATATATAAGTGAATTATGCAAAGAATTATACATTAAGTCTAATAGCAAAGAATGTTTGCGTTGCTTTATAATTTAATAACGAAAAAAATACCCCACCGGGCAGGCTTCCTGAAGTTTTTGCTGATCGTTGCTTCATTTTGTGAAATGTGTTTATCCAGCACTGACTTTTTAACTAATTGAAGAGATTTACACACACACACGGTATCTTCTGCACTCATTCCTCCCCAAGAATCAGACAGTACATCGAACCAATTGCTACCTACAATATTCTCCAACCAATCAAAAACTGGCTTACGAATTAAAGAAATTCGGAATTAATTTTTATTCAGAACACCCCAGTTTATAGATTGATAAAGTGAATCCGAAAATAATTCTCAAGGGGAATAGATAATATTTCTAGTAATAAGATAATACACGAAACTAAACTTTACTAACTAAAATATATCAGAAATGTCTGGATATAAGTTATTTCCCCGATGAATGGAAAAGATCAGAGGCGTTGATTATTCCAAAGCCGGGTAAATCAGATTACAAAGATTATGGCAGCTATCGACCTCTGTGTCTAATCTCAAATCTTTCGAAAATTTTTATGTTATCAGGTTATCCCAAAAGTTCATGTTTTTCTTAAAACTTTGTTTTTCTTATTACTTGGCGAATAATATTATTACGGCGAATACATAATAATACATAATAAAATTACTTTATGAAAATTCAAAACTATTATAGAAGCATATGATTCTTTTTAAAATTAAACAATTTCTACTGTCCTTACTGCAATGGAAAAATTAATGGGAGGGCATTGAATTTTGGAATGGAATTTTCCATTGCAGTAAGGGTAGTAGAAATCGTTTAATTTTTAAAGGAATCATACGCGTCTATAATAGTTTCGAATTTTCATAACAGATGGTGCGCTAATGCACATAAACAATTACTTTATACATAATACAAAGACATTATACATAACGGCGAATAATATAATGGCGAATATTATTTGTATTTCAATTTTTTGCAAATGTTTACGAACATTTGGGACAACCTTGTAGAATACTTATGTAGCAAATATTTAAAGAATAAAATTAAAAATGCGAAGAGGGAAAATAGATCGTGAAAATTAGGACAGAAAACTACATTTTTATATTTATTCAACTGTAAAACTATAGAAATTACTTAGACGACATTCTTATCAAACCAGTTGAAAACTTTTAAATACTGCGATTGACTTTCAAGAATCATTGAAACAAAAACAAATTAGATTTTATACCTCACATGACAATATTAACGCAAAAACAACTAGAACTAGCGCATTTCTCAGATTAACAAAAGATCATGGGGTTTGGATAGGAGGCGATTATATAAGACCTTATTCTTTACAAAAAATAAACTTTAATATTTTAAAATATCATTTCAGCACAATTCAAGGCAAAAAAATGCGCACAATTCTTAAATACAATCAATATCTATATAAGGCGTAGTACAATGATTTTTCCTGGTAATAACTATTTTAATATCTAAGTAAATATAGAATGTTTATTGGAAATATTATTGCAAATAATTGATCTACGTGGGACTGATGAATATTTTAAAAGTTGGTAAAATCTCTACTTCTCTCTCCTCAGAGGCACGACGCGTATATATATATTTTTAAAAAATGTTAAGCTTTTTTTTGACGCGTATGATTATTTTTAATATAAATCAATTTTCTACTGCCCTTAATGCAATGGTAAAATAATAGTAGGGCCTGGCTCATCAATGGTGAACCCTCCCAGCGATTCGCCAGTTTAATCTACCATACCGCTGTAATATTACAGCGGTATGGTATATTTAACTGGTGAAACCGCTGGGAGGGTTCACTACTGATTACCCAGCCCCTCCCATTATTTTACCATTGCAGTAAGGGCAGTAGAAAATTGATTTATTTTAAAAATAATCATACACATCTACTACTATTTTATAGTTCAAATTTCTTATAACCGCAGGCGCGCTAATGCATAATATATATTTATATTTTCCGCATGTTTTAAATGCAAGAGAAATAATATAATTAAATAAAAAGAGCATATATACAAGTATATACTTGATATAAATCTCCTAAACAAAGATTAAAATAATACAACGGCGCGTTTTTTATTATTCGTTTTATGTACTCCTGTAGAAGGGCAGAGAAAACTTGATATTATATTATTAAAAAGAAGCTCATCTCCAGAAACCCCTGTTGTATTATATATTTTTAAATAACATATATATTTCATAGAAAGTTGTAATATGACAGTTTAAATCTAGGCGTGTAATGTTCTTGCTGCTCAGAACACTGGAAATAACTTTAAAAAACGGTTATAAAACTCTCTAAACGTTTTATAATTCAGACTTGCAGATTCTCAGATGTTCTATCGAGTCATCTATTGACCGTCTTTGCAAACTAGCAGACTCGGGTCAATGGCAATGTCACAACCAGCTTCGGCGAATTCAGAATGTCCACCAGGAGACCGTGGTTCAGGGATATGGCTCTTGCCAGTCCAGGGCACAGTTGACGAGATCCAAAAGGGAATCGTAGAATATTCACAATTTTCCCCAAGAGGTGTTTAGCTGTCAAAGTATCTAGGTAAATTTGATGACCAAAATATAGATTGAAAAATTTTCGGAAATTTTTTTATCACTAAACAGAAAAGTTACCTCTTCAGTCAAAATGATCTCTTAGAACTAATTTTATAAATAAATAAATGTCTTTCCGGCTAAATTTCAATCTATGTTTTGGATATATGTATATATAAAAGTGAATATATATACAGGGTGATCCAAAAGTCCCGCACAACTTTAAAAATTAATAACTCCGCGAATATTTGCGTTGGAGCAATGCGGTAAACACCATTGTGTTCAGGATGCAATGGGATTTTTTATGGCAAATAATGAAAAATTCGAAATTGATTTTAGTTACAATTTTATTCACCAGATGGCGCTCTACCAGATTCAGATATTCAGCGGCCAAATTGTTTGATAAATTGAAAAATATAATTGAACGACACGTATTTTTCCTTTTTGAATACCAGGAAAGAACCCTAATAATATCAAAAAACAAATTAATAAAACACCACTTCGCCAAAAGTATGAAGAATTGGTTAACGATTTTCAAATACAATCAGAGATATGTAAAATAGGCAAATGCAAATTAAAACATGTAGCAAAAATATTTATATTTTATATGGGGTTCTGTGAAATAGATTGAATGTTTGAAAAATACTGCTGATATCAATACACGAATTTTTGATATGTTAATATAGTACCAAAAATTATGATGGCACTACTAATAGGATTTCTTGCTATAAGAAATGTGTAGTTTCTTGACTAATTGGAGACCCTTGACTATTTAACTGGATATTTGTCATGATCCAACAAATGAAATATAGAGGGGAGTGACAAAATATATTTGTCGTACTTTATTCCAAATATCCTATGGGCTTGTCAAATGTTATCATTGTTTATTATACTGTACACAATTTTAAAAAATGTTTCCCCTCAAATAAAAATAATTTTTAAATCGACCTTTTGCGTTGAAAAACGTGGCAGTAAAATCATTTTGTATTATTTTTTTTCACAAAATTTCTAAAGTTATTGGTATACAGAAAATATTCCTTATGCTATTTCTTCTAATGAGCGAAAAGCGAAAACTAAACATAAGGGGAAAAATTATGTGTACCAGTGTTATTCGAGAAGTTATAACACTCTGGTTTGCACGACATAATATGTGAGCAAATGACAAACAAAAAATTACTGTTCACAAATAAAAAAAGATAGTCAAGATGTGAGGACAGCATTTATTATCCCCATATCCCAACACAAAGAGCTGCAAAATATTGGTAGATAATATAATACATGGCGGCTTTAATAACACATGAGGTAACTGCCTTCTCTCTTGTATTAGGTCACAATCCTTGCTCAATGTGGCACCCTTCATTCTCAATCACCGCCTGCAGACGATAAATGACAGAATGGACAGCATTAAATTACATATCTGTTGAAATTGATAAAACGTGCCATCTGATAGAAGCCTTCAACATGGCCAATGTGGTAGGCCAGCATCGATAAACACACGATTTAATGTACCCCTATAAACAAAAATCGCAAGGCGTCAAGTCTGGTGATCTTGGAGGCCACTGGTATATAAAGTGGCGACTTATCACACGATTTTCACAGAACGTATCCTTCAGCAATTGTTTGGCACCTCGGGAGATATGAGGAGGTCCTCCATCTTTCATGAATGTTATTTCGCTTAGTGCTTTTGCCCTGCAATATGGGAATACCCTTTTCTCTCAAAAGTTGGACATAACGTTCATCAGTTACAAAAACGGCTTTAAAAGTTCTTCCATTCATTTTTCAAAGAAAAATGGCCCAATAATAAAAGAAGTGAACCCACACAAAACTGTAACTCTAGGCTGGTAAAGTGGCATTTCTGTAAAAATCCTAGGGTTGTCTGTTGCCCAAATGCGGCTGTTTTGAATGTTAAATTCTCCGTTTAGAGAAAAGTGAGCATCATCTGTCCACAGAACATTCGACAGCCAGTTTTCATCAATATCAATTCGCCGGAAAACCCATGCAGCGAATTCTTGACGCATCTAAAAATCGCCAACTTTCAGCTCGTGAAATCTTTGAATTTTGTATGGGTACACACAACAGAGACATTAAGTGAAGCGTCTTCGGATATCACAATCATACTCGGCGAATTTAACGCCAAAAGTTCAATTTGGGGATCACCTGTCCTGGATAACAAAAGTCAGCAGGTTGAGGACATGCTAACAGACCTCGACCTTACACCGTTAAATAACGGAGAGAACACCTACCTATCTAAGTCCACAGGCACAGAATCCGCAATAGACATCACAGCGATAAATTACAACATCGCACCCACAACACAATGGAAAATCATGAGAGGTGCAATCAGTGACCACAGACCAATTTAACAACCCTAAACTTCAAAATTGAGAACGTCCATTAGAATAAAAGAACATGGAACTTTAGGAAAGCCGACTTGAAAAAAAATCACAGAAAAGCTTGAAGAACTGTGCAACGAAAAATTGAATTACAGAACGCTTGACAAAAACTTGGAAAAATTCTCTTCGAACATTTCAAAATCTGCAAAAGCATCGATACCTAGAGGTAGACGTAAAGACCTGTGGATACCTTACTGGAAGGACCACAACATCGAGGCAGTGATTTCAGAGAGAAAGAGACAATATCAATGAACCTCTTAAAAAAATAAAACAGAAGAAAACAGAACTCATTGAAATTAGTCACAAAATAGAACAAGAAATTTGGATATGCAAACAAGAAAAATGGCAGAATTCTGCGAAAAAATGGATCCAAGAAAGGACAGCCAACACTGGAATATGATTAGAGTGTTAGAGAACAATCAACACCAACACCAATCCTCCAATACTCTAACCGATATGAATAGAACAGCGCGAACGAGAACAAACAGATGGCTGACATAATTGCTGAATATCTTTCAAGCACTTCCATACTCAACTATACGAATGAAGACAGGACTCTAAAAATAACATAAACCAGTTAGTTAAACAAGCAAGAAACTTCCATCAACAAGATATTTTCTCGAGAGACTTCACACTGAATGAGCTAAACTTATCAATAAAAAAATCCAAGAGGTCACCAAGAGATAATCTAATCTTTGGTTAAATGATCAAACACTTTGAAGACAAAGCTAATAATCAACTCCTACGAATACTGAACATTTCATGGCAAACTGGTAAACTACCAAAGAATTGGAAGATATCAATTATAGTGCCAATACTGAAGCCAAACAAAGATGCCAAGGAATACAAGAACTATCGGCCAATTGCTCTCACCAGCAAACTTTGTAAAATACCAGAACGAATTATCCACTCTAGGCTCATAGTCTGGCTCACTAACAATAATAAAATAAACCTCTACCAAACTGCCTATAGATCCCAGCACTGTACGACTGATCAACTATTTTACTTCTGTCAATCAATAATAGATTATTTCCAGGAAAAACCGCCAAAGAAGACCACGGCTATATTCCTTGATATGACCTCAGCTTTTGATCGAGTGTGTAGGGAGAAATGACGTGAAAAGCTGCACAACATCGGAGTAAGAGAAAAACCTTAATCTAGATTGCAGACTTCTTAAGGGGAAGAAGGTTAAAGGTTCGGGTCAATGGAGAATTTTCCAAGGAAGGAAGAACATGGGCTGGTGTAACTCAGGGATCTGTGCTCAGTCCTCTACTCTATCTGCTATATATTAACGACATCCATCCTTACCTCACTGAAGACACAAAGGTTGTTTGTTATTCAGATGATATAGCCATATGGCACACAAGTAGCAGCATAGAAAAATCGTAAAAAATACTGAACACATCAATGAGAGGACTGGGGAAGTGGGCAATGGAACTCCAAATGACCATAAACCCAATAAAACCAAACCTATGCGTCTTCTCCACTCACAGGGAAAGAGGCATAAATATAACAAAAAATAAGCATAAACAAACAAATGATTGATAAAATTAGAAATCCATAATACCTAGGTGTGATACTGCAGTCCTGGATCTTTCAAGTTGGTCTCGAGGACCACGCCATCACCATCTCCTAAGCGGCAAAGTACGCGATCTACGTATTCATCGTAGATAGCAAAATGCGTGGTGTCGCTGGAGACCCACTGGCGATTCTCCACAAACTCTGCAGCGCTGGAAGAGGCGCCATATTCATTGTACATAGTGTATATAATGCATATTATCTTTTTTTAATAGTGCAGACTGTGCATGTATTGACAAGATGTCAACAAAATTATTTTAATTATTATTGATGAGGAATTGGAATTTTCAGAACACATAATTAGCACCTCAAATAGAACTATCAGAAAACTAAACATTCTGAGAAGGCTATGTGGAACAAATTGGGGAGCAAAACCCAGAATTCTCAGAACAACATATACCACCTTAATAAGGCCGATAATGGAATATGCAACACCGGTCTGGGCTCCCTCAAGCTCATCACTAAAAGTAAGACTAGACAGTGTTCAAGCAAAAGCGGCCAAAATAATCACTGGTGCTGTTTCATCCACCAACAATGAGAAAATTCAGAGAGAATGTGTTCTAGACCTACTCGCTCGAAAGCAGAAGACAAAATAAATACAACTTGAATCGGCACTTCGGAAACGAGGAACCAAAGGACGAGATCTCTCTGACCACTTGTGGTTTGGTAGATCCGCCCTTTTCTGAGAATGAGGTGAAACTGACGGCTTTCAAGTTAGGGAAAAGGAAATCTCCTGGTCCCGAAGGGATCGATAACACGGTCGTGAAAGCCCTGGTAAGGATGCACCCATCGCTTCTTTCCAGGTTATTCAATAGGTGCCTGGACACTGGTACTTTTCATAAGGCATGGAAGGTTGCCCGAGTAGTGCTTCTCGAAAAGTCTGGTAGAAAGGGTAATTCTCCTAATGATTATCGTATGCTTTCTTTACTAGCGTGTCTAGGTAAGGTCCTGGATAGCCTACTAGCTCAGCGACTGAAGCACTGGCTAGAAAGTAATGAGCTCCTTTCCTCTTTCCAACATGGTTTTAGGGAAGGGAAGTCCACAAACACAGCTCTGAATGAGGTGTTAGAGGGGGTTGAGATGGGCTTAAATAAGGGTGCTTGGGTTCTTTTCGTGGCCCTGGACATTGATGGCGCGTTCAACTCCATGAGCTGGAACAAGCTGATGAGAAATTTGATGGACATGGGTTGTCCTGATAATTTGTGCAGATTGGTTCGTGACTTCCTGAGGGATAGACGGATTAGCCTCAGTTTTGGTGGGCGGAAGTTGGAAAGAAACTGCTAGGGGTTGCCCCCAGGGCTCTTGCTGCGGACCTATTCTGTGGAATATCCTTGTAAACACCGTTTTCCAGGAGGAGCTCCCTGAGGGAACCAGGCTGGTTCTCTATGCTGACGACCAGTTCCTCATCATTGAGGCTGCTTCGAGAGCGAAGGCTGAGAAGTGTGTTGAAACTTCTCTCCAAATTCTCTCGAACTGGGCCCATGACTCTGGCCTTAAGTTCAATGTCTCCAAAACTAAAGCCCTCAGCTTTAAGCCTAGGGACATAAGAACTAAAAGGAAAGGGATCAAATGGGAACACGAGCCGGCTATCGGGATCGAAGGACGGAGGGTAGCGTTGGTCAATAGGATGACCATCCTGGGGTGGTCATTGATGACAAGATGGGTTGGCAATACCAGGCGCAGGAGATGGTGGCGAGAGGCAGGGAGGCGTTGTGCAGGCCTGTCCTGGTTGGCTCTCAACAGGGGGGGGAGAAGGAGGGTACTATTTTTAGGAACCTCTGCCTCTCCTGTGTCGAGCCAATCCTGCTATATGCTTCCAGGGCTTGGTGTCGCCGAAACAGGGATCAGAAGGTGGCGACTACTCTAGAGAGACTGCAGAGGACAGCGGCACTCAGAATCACAGGGGGATAACGCACTACCAGCAGTGAGGCCTTATTGGTCCTCGCTGGTCTTATTCCCCTGGGGTTGAAACTAGAGGAGGAGACCATCAGACAGAAGATCTAAGAGAACAGGGAAGATGCCCTGGGACTTGAAGCGGGTGCCCTGGAATGGAAGAGGGACCCAAGAAAGACTCCGCAGTGGTTGCCAAAGTGGAATTGGAGTCCTGGAGAGCCGACAGGGAATGGCACGGAGGTTTTCACTGATGGGAGTAGGTCTGGAACCAATACTGGAGCTGGGGTAGTGATTTTCACTAATGGAGAGCTGATCTTCCAAGAAAGTTTAACACTCAGAGTGGACGAATTGGTCTTTTCAGCCGAGCTGGTTGCGATCAGGGTAGCCCGCAGAGTGTGTTCCGAGAAGAACTTCAGCCCGGACCGCCTCTATTCAGATTGTATGTCGGCCCTCGTCGCCATCAATCTGGAGAAAGGGCAACTCGCGCATCAAATAATCCAGGAGCTGGAGATGATGACGCGGGCTCCGGAGCTCCCTTGGTTTAGGAGACACAGCCTCATCGAAGGTAATGAGTTCGCAGACAGGATCTCTAAGGCAGGATGCTTAAAAGGTAGATCACTGAGGACCACAGTGACCAAGAAAGAAGTTTATAGGAGGATCAGGGGGCACGTCCAGGACTTATGTTTGGACAGATGGAGGAACATTGTGAAGGGGAGAGAGTTATTCAATGGGGTAACAACACCCAAGTACCTCTGTAAGGTAATGTCCCACAAACTCATTAGGGTAGTTCGGGACATGGGCTCTTCCCCAAGTCTCCACAGATTTGAAATTAAGAGCAATCCTGATTGCGTCTGTGGAGAAAGGGATGTGAATGCACGCCACTACGTCTTGGATTGTCCAAGGGTAGTGGGTGTGCAGGAAGAGAGAAGGAGGGCGAGGGGCGCGATCGAGAGTGAGCTGCTGTGAAATCACAGCAAGCTTCTTGAGAAAGCCCGCGACGTGGCAGCTGAGCTTTTCCTCAGCTGTGAGTGAACAGAGTCGACCGGGGTCTGCCTCCCCGCAGTCCCTGCTGGACACAGTAGATAGTTTCCTATTTTGCTGTGATTAAAGGCCACCGGTATAGAAATCCTTCCAGACACGTTGTCTGGGAGGTGGTGTTTCAAGGTACAATGTCCAATCACTAGCTTGGATACCGTTACTTGGCTTATGAGTTGAACAGAATAGCAGCGAAGGCATGCTTCGCATGCCGGCTTGTGGACCGAAAGGTCTGGGTGGCCATCTGCTTCTAGGGTATACCAACTGTGCTTAGGTGGGATCCTCCAGTTCTTGTTTATTTTGGCTACTGTTTCTATTTCTTTAAAAGTAAGTTTATTTTCTGTAGCAAGGGTTCTTTTGTGCCTTTTTTCGCTAGCGCATCAGCAGCTTCATTGCCTTCAATGCTAACATGTAAGAGTATCCATTGAAGGTGAATTTTTGAGGTATTGAGAGTTTTTGGAGATAACCAATTATGTTCCTGCTTACTTTGTCTCTAAGTTCCCCTGTGTGACTCAAGTGTTGTATGGCACTTCTACTATCAGTAAGAATCCATATATCGTGATGTTTAATGTTTCTGATGGATTTTAAGACTTCATAGATGGCTATAAGTTCTGATCTGAAGACTGAGCAAAATTCTGGGTTTTTCTGTTTATTTTCTCAATGTCATTTGTGGTTTTAATGAGAGAGCCACTGCCAGTGTGTCCCAACTCATCTCTGCTACCATCGGTATAGATAGTTATTGCATTTTTAGGAATTTTATATTAATTATTTCTAATGATAATTGTTTTAAGTATTCTGGATTTTGGTATTGTCTGTTGGTGGTTTCATTTAAAGTGGCATTAAAAATAACATTTTGTTAGTTGTTCGCATGGAGATATTTTTTTCAGCTAAATAATATTTATCCACTTTATATTTTAAAAATCCATTTCTTTTGGCCAGGTGGAGAGGGCCTTCTTTTTTGAGTCTTAGATTGGATTCCCAATTAAGTATGTAATTGAAAGTTCTGTGTTTGTTTTCATAACTCTTGATTTTGTTTATATTGTAGAGTAGAATAAATTAAATAGAATTCGATGTTGAGATTAAATATAGTTTATTCAAAGTAAGGTTACAAAGAAGAGAATAACGGGAGCTAGCGCAGTATGTTTACAAAAGTTTTGATTATCGCAGGCTGGTGGCGCGCGAGCCGTTCGTTCTGAGCGCGCGCTACCTGTTCCCGGGCCTCCCCCCGCGCATCCTTTCCAAATGGCGATGCATTTATATTTCACAATATATTTTGGCAGATTGTAGCTTATTCTATTCTTTAAGGGCATAATGTCTGCCTCGTAGAGAACACTATCATTAGGGCAGGGTTTTCGAAGACCTTTAATAATTCTAGCTGCACTTAGTTGTAATCCTTTCCAGTGATTTTAGATTTGTTTCAGATACTGTACCATAGATTTGATATCCATATTCCAGGATAGGTCTCATTAGAGATGTGTAAGTTAATTTTATTGTTGTTGCTTCAGCTCCCCACTCTTCCTGAAATATATTTCAAGATTTTTAGTCGGTCTCTTCCTTTTCTAACAACTCCTTCAATATGCTTACTGGAGTTGATTTCTGGATCCAGGGTGTAGCCGAGATATTTAGGATGTTTATTATATTGCAATTGTTGTTCTTTCAGAATAATATTTGGTCTTATTTTGTATAGTTTCTTATCGGTAGTAAAAAGACAGGTTTCAGATATTTGGGGGTTAAATTCTAATTTATGTTTATCAGCAAATTTTTCTGGGTGGAGAAGAGTCTTGTTAAATCTCTTTCAGCTTTTTTCCAGTTAGTGCTGCTGCTCCATAGAATAATGTCATCAGCGAAAAGTCCAATATTGGTTTTATGTGAAATTTATTTTTCTATACCCGCAATAAATAGGGTGAAGAGAGTTGGGCTAAGGACTGATCCTTGTGGTAATCCTTGGTACAATTTGAAGGTTTTAGATAGAGTGCCATTATATTTGATCCTGATTTATATATTTTTAAGAGAATCATTTATCCAAGTGATAGCTTTTCCATCAATTTTGAAATGTTTGTATAATTTTGTAATTAACTTGTTTTTCCATACCCCCCTTATCAAAAGCTTGTGTAAGGTCTAATAAGCAGCTATGGTGGGGTTAGTTGGTTTTTCGTTTTGTGCATCTTTTACCTTTTGTGTGAAAAATAAGAGTTGGTCTATTGTCCCATGTCCTTTCCCAAATCCATATTGTTCTTCTGGTAAGAGATTTCTAGTGTCGGGGTGGTAGGTGAGTCGTCTGAGTATAATTTTTTCCATTAATTTGCAGCAAATATTTGTTAGGGAGATAGGTCGGTAGTTTTTTGGGTCATCAGCAGATTTGTCAAGTTTTTAATGGGAATTATTGTTGCATTTTTACAGTCTTGAGGCAATTTTACAGTTTTCCAGGAGTTATTGAAAATATTAAGAAGTCTTTCTTTGCCAATTTTGCCCAAGTTTGATATCATTCGGCCATGGATTCCATCTGGCCCAGGAGTCTTGTTTAGGTCAGTGTTTTCTAATGCATAAGCTAGCTCTTTCATATTGATTTTTTTCATGGAAAATATTATGAGTGCTGGTGACATTTTTTACAGTCATGAATAATCTTTCGGGCCTTTTTTCAACCTTGATTTTACTACTTATTTGATATGAATTACCTAAAAGCTTTACACACCTAAGATAGTGGACATTTCTGCTGCTGTGATGGAGATACATGGATACATCTGAGGCTCTTTATTGGACACGACAACAACAACGGCATTCCAGAGTAAAATAAATTATCAGAGATAGATACATATTTTTCAAATGAATTAAAATAAATATAATCGATACTGAGTGAGAGTTGAATTAAAAATATTTGAAATTTATTATATTCGGAAACAAACCGTATCTAAAATATCAATTTTCTTTTTGCTACATGTTTTAATTTGCATTTACCTATTTTACATATCTCTGATTGTATTTGAAAATCGTTAACCAATTCTTCATACTTTTGGCGAAGTGGTGTTTTATTAATTTGTTATTTGATATTATTAGGGTTCTTTCCTGGTATTCAAAAAGGAAAAATACATGCCGATCAGCTATATTTTTCAATTTATCAAACAATTTGGCCGCTGAATCTCTGATTCTGGTAGAGCGCCATCTGGCGAATAAAATTGTAACTAAAATCAATTTCGAATTTTTCATTATTTGCCATAAAAAATCCCATTGCATCCTGAACACAATGGTGTTTACCGCATTGCTCTAGCGCAAATATTCGCGGAGTTATTAATTTTTAAAATAGTGCGGGACTTTTGGATCACCCTGTATATATAAGTGCCTAGCTTCTTTACGAGCTAAACACTTCTCTTTAAAATTCTGAATATTTCGTGAATTTCTTGTGTAACTCGCGAATGGTAAAAACGTCACATTTTTTATTTAGTCATCAATAGATGTGTTCACAACTTCCTCCATGCCGCAACATGACAAGGTGGTAAACCTCTATTAGACTTCATAATTACAGAGAATGAGGGCACGCGTATGTAAGAGCGACCATTGGGAACACGGGGCATGGAAATTAGAACAACAAGGCAAAAAAACAACATCAGAGTATACTCTTGAATTAGCAACTTACATGTCCATTATCGCCCGGGTCAGTTCTTCCGTCCCTATAGGGCCAGTGTGTGGCGTGTTGAGGAGGAAGAGAGATTGATTCTTGGGTATGCGATTAGCGGTGGTTTGTTAGATCGCCATGCTCCAACGTTAGTTCTGTCTCTTCGATATCGTGAACTGCGTCATTTATTTCTATAATGTAGTTTCTATCTTGGATTTTATAACATTGTTTTACCATTTTTAGGAATATAAAGTCCCGTGAAGAGTTTTTTTTTTCTAATCCCAATCAAACGCAATACAGGCCATGATAATCATATGCACTGTAAGTGCGTCACATGTCTACACATATATAAGACAGTTAAAATTGTGTACTTTCAAATGCATTTATATCTTATTGTAATCGGATTGTGTGTGAGTCTGCTGTAATAAAATACAACAACAACAAAAGCCTTTATTTAGGGCATTCCGCCCCATATAGGATTCGCCGTATTTACACATCAACAAGAGGAGAGGGAAGAGGAAACATTTGCAACAAAATAAAGTTTGTCTCACATTCAGTTACCTATTTACAGATAGGTCATCCTCCAGTATCCTTTGCCCTGCATTCTTTCTCATGCGCCCAGCTTCAGTGCAGAACTTAAAGTATCTAACAATCAGTAATTCATCATCCAGAGCTGAAGAGAGAAGTTGACATATGCGATGGTATCTAAATTGACCAGAGTTAGGGCTTGGGAAAATTTAATAATAAATAAAATACTTGAGATTTTAAAACTATAAATAAATCGATCGTGGCTATGTACAACTTTCTCGCAGATAAATCCAATCTCTCACATTGAGCTTGAAGATTCACACATAGCTTTATTCAGAACAACGGTCTTATACAGATTCACCACTAGAAGGAATCATAGATGAAGCTCCTATACTCCAGACAGCGCAGAGCCCAACAGCCTCCAGGTCCGACGCATGTCCAGTGGCCACAGAATCCACCATGCATAGGTTAGCGTATTTTTCCTTTTTAATATTGATAATCGACGTATATTTATTCCTTGTTTTAACATATTCTAAATGGTCTAAATCGTTGTTAGATTTAGTATATTTTGCCAGAGTTTCTTTCATGGTCTTTTTCGCTATCATGATCAAACCAAGATCACAATCATGATCAAACCAAGGGTTCGACATTGGGTTATCCGTTTTTGTCTCAATTTGCATACTAGTTGTTACCATTGCATTTTTGATCTGCTTGACCATGTTATTAATTGTATTCTCAATCGAGTTATTCCAGGATCCATAAGCTCTCCCTAAAATATCTGCAAATAGCGTGCTTGAAGATTCAAGAATACAAATATTAAAAGATGTTATTTGCGTAATTTTTTTTTGTAGCATAATATTTAATAAAATTGTAATTTCACTGTCCAGGAATACCAATCCGAAGTTTTTAAATAGATTACATAACCATTTTGATATGTTTATAGATGTCAGAAAACTTGAAAGAAATTTATTGTTCTGAAACCCCAATATACAGTTTCCCAAAGTTGTAAAGAGAATTCCGGAGAATCTAAGCGCGATTTCTGTAAAGATTTCGCCATATATTTATAACTAGACTTGTGTGGATGTGATGTAATTTCACAAAATTGAAGTCCAGTTTAGCCATTTATTTCGGTTGAGCTACATCCTCAGATGTACAGTTCCAGGCTTAGAAGGGTAGGGCGTCACTCTACTGAGGTCGGTCACTTTTACATCAATTTCACGTCTAATATTTTTTATTACTTTAGAAAAATTCTTGGGGAAGTTCTCAGAGATATCTTAGAACAAAATAATATTTTACTACAACTGAAAATTTGAATTCTCAATAACATAAGTTATTTTGGTAAAGATAGAGGTTGCCTGGCCGGCATTCAGAGTTCTTCAAATTAAAGATACTTCGGCCATTACCTCTAATAATAAAAAGATTTACTGGCCGAAGTATTTTTAATTTGAAGAAATAAGTTATTTTATCGATAAATAGGACAACACACACAATATTGATGATTATCTTATACTCTTTGAATCAAACTTTGTCCAAAATACTTCGGAACGCTTAATAGAAGTTAAACAGATGTAAAATTCCTTCATATACTAGTAGCGACGTTGAGGCGGAGGACTTTTAAGACCTCTCTCGTCCAATCAACAACTGACAACGGTCTTATGATTACATCATTCCTTAATTTTGCTTGGACAATGTTAACGACCTTTCTATGACCTTTCCCAGGGTGATTTCTCTTTTCCAAATTTTATTTATTTGAAGCCATTTGAAACTACAAGATTTGCTTGGTGCTGCTATGTAAAACATATCATATATAAAATACGACACATACCTGTATGAAATGTGATGCCACATTTCTGTTCTTAAGTGAATTGATATCATGGGTCGGCATAGAGTTTTATCAGTGGCAGTCTCCAGAAGGCTATTACAGTATAGTGTTTGGATTTTCTATTTGTATAGCAACCTTAGTAATGGTGAAATATCATTTCTACTGTACATATTTATCTTAACATACCATCATCAAGAATTACTCTAAAGTACCGACTATATTTACAAAAAAGTTATATAAAAAACACTGGTAGATTAAATTGGCGAAACCGCTAAGAGGGTTCACCACTGATGAACCCTACCCTCTCAATATTTTCCTCCACAGTAGGGACACTAGTAAATTTTGATAGTTGAAAAGGTAGCGTCAATTCTTGGTTACAGATGACAGGCAATATCTTACAATTTAATATATTGTTGAATGGGAGTCGGTGGAAGGGTGGTCACCGTTGGTTTGCGACCGCTACGACCCTGGATCGAATCTCACATTGGGCACTTTTTTTCTAATTAAAAAATGCTCCAATGGCCCCCGATACTTGCAAAAGTTCAACCCCACCAGCGAGTGTAAGTAACCAAACGGGGCTCTGGCACATTTGTAAGTGCAAATGTCGAACTGCTTTCAGATGTGTAGACATGTGGTGTACATACAGTGAGAGCATTTGTCAACCTCTACCCACCATGATTATCATAGCCTGTACCACGTGTACTAAGGATAATAAAATATATATCTTGTTGTATAAGATCAGACTTGTTCATTCAACCAGCTTGTACCTCCGCTGTTGTGTGGACAATTTAGATGGAATATGAGAGGTGTCAGAACACAGTAAGACTGTGACAATATGGTAGCAAAGTATTTATTATATTGTATGTACAGATTATTAATTTTCTATATTTATATTATTTATATTTTGTTACTCTGGAAACTTACTAATTTTCTATGTTATATTTAGTGGAGATGCTGGGTAGATTAGGGAAGACAAACTGAGGATCGCCGAGAAGACTTCGAGGCCTTGGGTGCTCTGATCTACATTTTCCAAGACTGGCTCCAGGATTCCACCGTCGTGTCAAAGTCAAGGCTTCCCTACAAGAAGACGCCGAAGCCGCTCTTCACTCCGCAAGAGAATAGATACTAAGCTACTAAGGACAAAGTTATAAGACTAAGGGAATCCTTGGCAAAAGCACGGTAGATCCATGTCAGTATCTACAATATTCGCAAGCTGTGGGTCACAGCTCCCATAGGAAAGAAGCTAGGTAGCAAATTATTTATTATATTTTATGTACAGATTATAAATTTTCTATATTATTTATATTTTGCTACTCAGGAAACTCTTCGATAATTTTCTATGTTACAATATTGATAAAATACAACACACTACTGAGCACGCTGTAAAAACCAGTATCTCGGGTAGTTGGCGATCGGAGCTCATGGGACCAAGTCTCTCTATGAACACTCTTTTTAAATTATGGAGCATTGGTATTCTTATGTTATCCAATTACATAGTATTCTTTTGAAAAGTGTTTTGTTAATATTCAATGATCATAATATATCACTATAGTTTTGGGTTATTTTGTATTTACATAATATGAGCGCACCCCATTATTGTAGTTCTCTAATATAAATATGTATTAGATAAAAAAGGCATATATTGAATTTAATAAAATATTTATTTTGCCTTAATTTCGGGTGTAATTGATTAATTAGAAAGATTAATAACAGTATTTTGGTGAGATTGGGGTTGTGTTTTTTGTTGCCAAGGGTTTAATTTTTTTCAAAATAAATATGTATATTAATACAAAGCAATAACGCGCCTTCTGTATATAACCAATGAAGACGTTAAGTCGCGAATGTTTCTTTTCTCAAATAAATCAAACTTCTACTGTCCTTACTGCGTTGAAAAATGCTTTGTATTAATTGTCCTTGTCCTTATTGTTTGCGGAAGAGCATTGCTCGATGCAAATATTTAAATGTAATTCTACTGCCCTGATAGCTTATGTCCAATGTAGAATATAAAAGCAGAATGATCCAATACAGTATTAGATCTCTAAAGAAGTGGTCTGGTAGATTAAAAAAAAAAAAAATTGGCGAAACCGCTGGGAGGGTTCACCACTGATGAGCTAAGCCCTCCGAATATTTTTACATCGCAGTAAAGACAGTAGAGGTTTGATTTATTTGTGAAAAGGAGCATTCGCGTCTTGATGTTTTCATTGGTTATATAAATATTTATATGTTGATTTTCCATGTTTAATTGGTACCTAAATACTACCCAGATGCCTGGCGATACCCAGGCGTGAGGAGGGCTGGGCCATGACCTTCAGCTGCCTTTATAAAGATGGCTTCTTTTTTTATTTATCGTCGCCTGCTCAAGGACGTAGGAAAATGCGATCCAAGGCCGCACGTGGAGATTTTCCCACCCATGTTCTGATGTCTAGTATTCATTAACACATTACTAACGGCTATTTTTTAAATACTTAGCTGCCATTTTAGAAATGATAACAAAATAAAATGGCAGCTCCTCTTGAGGATTGTACGCTAAAAGAACAGAGATATGATATATTAATTTTAAAATGAAGAGAATTGGCATTTATCTCTTTTATAACATAAACAGTCCTCAATGCTTTTTAATTATTATTATCCCAAGTATACGCGCGGTACAGACCATGATAATCATGGTCGGTAATCAGCAACTGCTTTTACTGCAGATGCCATCTACACATGTGGCACACTGCTTCTTGCTTCTTTTTAATTGTCCAGAATGTGATAACTCTCTCATCTCTTGGACGCCTCGTTGTAGTAAATACTCCAACTATGATTAAGATAAATGAAAAAAAAAATTGTTAGTGACCATTGAATAATTAAAAATTAGATATAGTTTTAGTATAAAATTGCACTATTTAAAATGTATCTCTGTGTGTGTATATCTTAAATGTTTAAGATTGTGTCCTAGGGTGTCCTTGAGTGTCCTAGTATCCGACTGTTGTGCATCTATTGTCGATTTGAATACTTTTTAAGAATTGTTTTCTCGGGCAGTTCCAGGAGAAAAAGGCAAGTGAAGGGCAAACGGAAGAAAACTAATCAAGAAGCTGCCCCAGTGAAAGGATGACAAAAAGAAGAAGTTTAAAAGAAAACATAAAACCCAAAAGCTCCTGCAAGGCTAGCTAGATTATGAAGAGTAAAGCTCGAGGAAAGATGAAAACTGCCAAGTGGATTTTACTGAAGGGATTGAGTCTGATATAGATCTAAACGGCTGGTGTTCTTTTTTATCGTTAGTTTGATTCAAGAAACTTTTCTAATAGGATATAAAGTAGCATATTATTTTTTCCCTCTCTAAATGTGTCATCAACTCCTTTTACATTACAAGTTGGAGTGATTTGCCAATGGAATATGCAATTATTATGTTACCTGTTGATATAGGTTCCATTGAACTATTAGAATATTTTTAATGCCAGTTATGTGATTACCATTAAAAAACTTTAAACCTTCAAAAATTTGAACCCACTTCATCGACGTAAAATAAAGTTTCTTTCATCTAAAATAAATTATATACCCTAAAAATACATATAGTTATAAGAGTAAAACCAAAATTAATTATCAAATAGAAGAGAGAGAGAGAGTGAGGATTTTTGTGGCAACCAAACTAATAATAAGTGTCGAAGAACTCGTGACCTAAATATTTACTGAAATGGAATGTGTCTATGCGAAAAGATGGCGGAATTTCCTCCTTTGTTTCATAGGACTAGGTACCTTCCTGGTTTGGATGGGTTTATGGTATATGTCATCGTAAACCCCATTTTATCTGTGAGGTTGGAACGCCACTTTGGTGATTGAAGTAGGCTTTGATGGTGTACTGTATTGATATACTCCTGTAGGGGGTTCACTTTCCAATACTCTTTATATTATAGGGAGGAGATAGCTGTTGTCTCCCCTTTAGAGAGGGAGAACATCCTCGAGTACCTGTCGCCTGAGCAGAGGTCTGCTCTGAAGCTATTCCTCGACATGGCAATAGTCGGAGAGAAGTCCGATCTACGGCTGCCCGACTTCAGGGCGGAATGTGACATCGAACCAGACGACCCTCAGTGGGATTCGTCTGATATAATTTTTGATTTTCGTTTTTCTCTTATATATATAACCCTTAAATTAAAAAGGCATATATTGGATCAAATTAAACACCCATTTCTTACTTTCTCAGGAAGCCTCATGGGCCAGATATTTGGTCGTAGAGGAACAGCCTGCAGAACACTGACGAGGGCCAACAGCTCGAAAGGCGTGTGGTTGGCTTTTCTTGATTTATCAAAAAAATGGGTTGGTCAAATATTGATCCAAAATTTTGATCCAATAAATGCCCTTTTAATTAATGATTTAAATATGGATTGCTCTATTTTCAAAATATATAACCCTATATATAATATGATCGAGAGAGAGAATAATAAATCAAGATTCAATCTCTTCCTCGAATAATCATTTTAAATATTCTCTCAGTTATATTTCGCGAAGCTTCATGTCTACTGCTACACAAAAGGTCTATGGTTTTGTTTATTCTTATCATCTAGCATATATGATATATAAATATTGAATAATGTTTTCTCTCTCTCCGAGTCCTAAAATATTTTCAAAAATGAATTTCGCATTTTGTATAACATTTCGATATATTTGCTGTTAATATCGGATATCCATTTGTGGTATTGAAAAGGATGTTTTACTATATTCATGGCTTCTTTAATGTTGTTGTTGTCGTGTCCAACGAAGAGCCTCAGATGTCCCCATGCATCTCTATCACAGCAGTCACAATGTCCACTATCTTGGGTGTGTAAAGTTCTGGGTCCATGTCAATTTTCTGTTGTTGTTGTCGTGTCCAATGAAGAGCCCAAGATGTCCCCATACATCTCTATCACAGCAGTCGCAATGTCCACTATTTTGGGTGTGTAAAGTTCTGGGTCCGTGGCAATTCTTTGTTGTTGTCGTGTCCTATGAAGAACCCCAGATGTCCCCATACATCTCTATCCCAGTAGTCGCAATGTCCACTATCTTGGGTCAATTTTCTGTTGTTGTTGTCGTGTCCTATGAAGAGCCCCAGAAGTCCCCATACATCTCTATCCCAGTAGTCGCAATGTCCACTATCTTGGGTCAATTTTCTGTTGTTGTTGTCGTGTCCAATGAAGAGCCCCAGATGTCCCCATACATCTCTATCACAGTAGTCGCAATGTTCACTATTTTGGGTCAATTTTCTGTTGTTGTTGTCGTGTCCAATGAAGAGCCCCAGAAGTCCCCATTCATCTCTATCACAGCAGTCGCAATGTCCACTATCTTGGGTCAATTTTCTGTTATTGTTGTCGTGTCCAATGAAGAGCCCCAGATGTCCCCATACAATACATCTCTATCACAGCAGTCGCAATGTTCACTATTTTGGGTCAATTTTCTGTTGTTGTTGTCGTGTCCAATGAAGAGTCCCAGATGTCCCCATACATCTCTATCACAGCAGTCGCAATGTCCATTATCATCTTCTTTAATCCTAAAAATATAATGTCAATTTATATATGGGTTTGAAAAATAAGAGAAAAATATAAAAAAGATTGTGTTGATATTAAAAAAAAAAAAAAATATATATATATATATATATATATAATTTTCTTATTTTTTCATATGCTTAGCGAAATTAACGCGGATTTGCCCTTAAATACCCATTTCTTGCTTTCTCAGGAAGCCTGAAGGACCAGATATTTGGTCTTAGAGGTACAGCCAGCATCTTGCTGTCGAGAGCCAACAGCTCGAAAGGCGTGTGGTAGGATCTTCTGATCTATAAAGAAAATGGGTTGGGCCAAATATCATGGAACAAGTTAAATCAACGTTTAGTTAATTTTAGTTTCACTAGATGGCGCTCTGCTGTCTAAAATTCTCATGTGAGCGGTCAGGATATGCCCTTTTTATTTTTAATATTAACACCAGACCTTTTTCATATGTTTTCTTATTTTCACACATATAGTATATATATGAAAAAATAGTACAAATGTGATATTTTACTAGGATAAGGTGCATAAATTAAGAAAAAAAGGGCATCTCTTTATCGTGCAACTGAAAGTTGCTTATGGCTTGCGTCATCTATCGGAATAAATATCAACTATTCGTTGATTTTTAATTATTCCAGAATTGGCCAAATTTTCTTGATTAATCAAAAAAATCTAACCACGGACGCGTTTCGGGCTGTTGGCCCTAGTCAGCCTGGTGCAAGCTGTACTTCAACGACCAAAAAACTGGTCATTCAGGCATCCTGAAAACTCATGAAACGGGTAATTAAGGCCAGAAGTGCGTGAGAACGCGAAACAATGTGAAAATATAGTACAAATGTTTTTTTTTTTTTAATTTATGCACCTTATCCCAGTACAATATCACATTGGTATATTTTTTTTTAGTACAAATTACTTACATTAATAATATATTATAAATTTATCTGCGAAATCTCTAAATTTCTCTTTTTCAAATTTCTCAGGAGAATAATTTATATTGTCGCGTTAAAAAATAAACACGAGGAGAGGTAAACCCAACCGAACTTTATTCTCTCTAACTGTCTACCTTAAAATCTACGCGCATTTATATAGCTATATGATAAATTAAAAACTTATGTAAATTTATACAATCTAAAAATTATGCAAACAAACCAACCACGCTACAATTCTATATACAGTTACGAGCGTCTTTCCTAATCAATCAGCCGCCTCTGTCACCGTTTGCTTTTATTGGTTGACTACGGTCACGCCACCTTTGCCCCCCCCCTGCCGGCGGCGCGCGCGCCCGTTGGCTGCCGGCGAGCACGTGACTTCCCTGTGCGCGCGCATGGCGGGCGGTAGGCTATAGTTATTAACTAACATATGCAATTAATTAAGGCGCCAATTTAGAATTGTAACAAATAGTATTTGAATCAAAACATTCAATCGGGTAAAACACGGGCGTTGCCCGGGTCATTCGGCTAGTATATATATATAAGATGAAATGTCTTAACACACATATATTGTGTATGCGAAACAACATTTTATTTGGTTTGTTAAATTCTGTAAGTCTGTTATATACTTCGCTTGCTTGCTATCAATATTCCGCCATCATATGTTGATTCCATTGTATCGTTTCTTAATAATTTTAATAACTTGGAAGTGCGTTCACTTTATTTCTATCATTTGTATTATAAAACTTTAAAGCGAAATAATTTGGAAAAATAAAAAAATGAGAAAATTAAAAACAAAATGATGAATTATATATTCAATTATACATCAATTTAAATCGTCATGGCTAATAGTTAGAGAGAGTGATTATATGATATATAATAAATAACATTTGTTAACATAGATTCTTCCCTGATTTTACACTTTGATTTTTTCAATAAGAAATCAAGGGTTTGGTTTTTTTTTCATATAGTCCTATTTGCCAACAGGAGTGATTGAAATGCTGAACGTTTGATATGAAGGATTCAGGAAAGGTTGAGCTGAATTCTCTGAAGAAGATACTTCCAAATTCGACTTATAATTCTACAAGATCAAGAAGACGTCGCTTCAATCTGGAATACTTTCTTAATTGACGATCTGATTGACAATTCTCTCCCAATATTATCGAGGGGACGTTTGATAGAACAATTGCCAACTGTTGAAACGTTTTCTCTGAATAAAGTACTATATTGGAGACTCTTCTCTGCTTTTACACTTTGGTTTAATCTATAAGAAATCAAAGGTTTGGTTTCTTTTCTTATTTCTTTTTTCTCAATATTTCAGGTTAACATGCCCTTCAACAACGATCTCCGTATTGAAGGGCATGTTAACCCGAAAGCTCGATAAATAAAATAATTGTAAAAAGAAACCAAACCCTAGTTTCCCCATTGATTAAATCAAAAATTTGTTAAATCAAATTTCGCTTGGCAAACATTCACTAGGGGAGAATCCGAAAGAAGCTGGGTCATTCAGATAGAGTCAGAGTATATAATAATTATTATAATTTATAACTCAAAAATATGAAAAATGGTTTGTTTATTGTCTAATATTTTAATATTTGAATATCTTATAAGGTTAATCTGTATTGTATCTATGTCGTAATTTGAATAATATTCAAGATGTACATTTTATTTTCACCAAAATAAGTATGTTAAACTATAAATATGTTAAGCTTGTGTTAAAATTTAAATATGCAAATTCATCCATCTATTAAAAACTGTACAAAAATAAACGTGGCAGACATCGCGGACCAATGCTACGGCACGTCCCGGGTGCGCTGCTCACTTGGCTGGAACTAATTCTTGAAGATTGCATGCATAACAGTTGCGCCCTTCCATTCGATCACGACATATTTATATATCGACATGAAAAAAATCCAAAGGCGTATTAAGTAGTTTCGGTGGAAAAGAGTAACAAACATCAATTTATCTTGACACGAATAGATTCAGTAAGGCAAACTTTAACTGGAGTAAAAATCGGGTAAACCGGGTACATTCGCTAGTAAATAAACAGACATACGTTGACTCATATATGTGATATCTTGGGACCTCTGGGACCAGTGTTACCTGATGCTAGACGAACCTCGATGTCACCTCTACCGTGCAGTCGTAGTGGAAGGCGACACAGTTGGGCCAAAGGTGAAATAAACAAACAGAGATTCCACGAAGAAGCGTCTGAACGTCAAGAAGGAATGGGACGAGGAGGTTTCTGGCAGGAAAGTATTACCTCTATAGGAGCGGCCTACGCGGACTGGAGGGCTGAAACAAAGACTGACTAACTGAGGCTTGGGGCCTCCTTTTATAGCTTCCCTGGGTCCAGGCAGGTCACTGCCCTTTTCTGACGTAAACAGGGGGGAAAGTTTTATTATCCAGGAGGGCCACGACCTCGTAAAAGTTGGACTGGGTTTGCTAGGCCTACCTTCTATTCTCACCTAAGCCTGATTAGTTTTAACCTTAATTTTCTCCTGTTAGTCTCCATTCCTTCTATCGTAACAGTTGCCATACTTTATTAAGAGTCTTAAGCGGTACAGATTGATGTTATTTAATGCTTTCTATTTGCAGTAAATAACAAGTTATATACAGTCACGGGGTGAAATATGTGGTAGTAGATATCTGGATTATTTACAACAATTCCATGGTCTTAAATCATCACATATATATATAAGAAAATAGTGATTGCTTTATATTTTAATAAGATGTGTCGTTTGACTATTTTACCGTAGATAATATATATTTGACAATCAAATATCCTGGAATTTAAGACCGCAACCTTTCTTCACTCCATTAATAAGTGAAAATTTTCTGATGAAAATCTAATTAGCCCGAATTATGGAATGCTTGTCTGTAAGTTACACTTACTATACCATGAATTGTGAATGTCAAGCTAAGTTTCTCGAACACGACTATCAAGTAAGTCCTGTTCAGGTTCTCAAACGCTGACTTTAGATAGACAATAAAGACAGGCAGCGATATGTCATAGATGAGATAACCTCAATATAGAACGATGAAAAACCTTTCACGTTAAATTACGATATCGACACCAACTCTACTGTTCTACAGACCAGGCTTATGTGATATGAGAGTTTGAATACCTGGACCATCGTGCGAATTTTGTATGGCGCTTCTATTCGATAAGAGAGAGCTAAGTGAGCGTGTTGAGATGATTTGTCCAAGATATATCTAACACAGAAGAACGTTACCTAAATGATTCTATTTAAAAAACTAACAAGATTCACTAATAAGCACAAAATAAAAATCAATCCTATTAAATTTGAAACACGTGTTTTCACCATAAACAACCACCTAAGATCATTCGTTCTAAATATTAAGCTAAATGACAGAGAGATAAAAAGCAACAACAACCCCAGATACCTAGGGATCACTTTAGACCCATGTCTCACCTTCAATAAACACATAAACGATATCAAAATCAGAGCCCAGAAAAGAATAAACATCCTTAAAAACATCTCTGGGAAAGACTGGGGTGCTGATGTCAAAACCTCGAAAACCATCTACATATCACTGGTCCGACCCATATTAGAATATGCTTCTCCAATCTGGATGAAAGCCTCCCAAACCAATTTAAACAAATTGAAAATAATCTTTTCTCAGAGCCTTGATCTGCCATAGTGCCATGTCAGTAAAATAGTTGATGAACACCACGAGAATCGGCGAAAGAGGCGGTGCAGCAAGACGACTGGGCGAAATGTTTTCAGCAACAAACGCCTCAGTACCAGAGATGTAATCAACGTCTGTGAAATTGAGAGGAAGTCGTCGGCATCTGGCTCGAAGAAAGCGCTCAAAATCTTGCAAAGAAATATATTCGGCACGGGACTTCTATTACCATGTGATTTATCAGCATGAAACACTTCTAGATTAGTGATACAACATTTCTGTTGAAATGCTTTCCTTCATTCTAGATTCCATCACGTTATAAAAACGAGGCCACGACGTGATGTGTTGACACGCTTTATGTGACATGTGCAAGTGTTCTTCTGCCCGCCATGAATAATGGAACGACTCGATATGCCAGGGCGTTATTAACGACGGGGGGTTGTTGCTATGGATTGTATACGGTGGGTCACAATTTCCTAGACTTGTGGTGATGGCCCCAACTTCCTTCTCTCTCGGCAGAGTTGGATGACAGGAGGGAGAGGTACTCCGTTATAGGGTAAATGTTACACCTATATTTACTTTCTGGGCTCTTATTTTCACATACGCATGTAGATAGGCGAATTGCCACTTGGAACATTGGGAAAATAAATTTCCCATTATCTCCAATATATACATTTATTATACACTAGCCGAATGACCCGGGCAACGCCCGTGTTTTACCCGATTGAATGTTTTGATTCAAATACTATTTGTTACAATTATAAATTGTGGTCATGTGGCCTAGTGGTCATGGCATCTGCCCGGTAATCGGAAGGTCGTGGGTTCGATTCTCATCCCTTGACACTTTTTTTATTTTATCCATTCTGACCAAAATCTATCCGTAAACTTCACACAGTGAACTTCACACAGACAGAATAAGGCAATTATATAAGTAGATAAGAAAATTAAATAGCTTCATTGCTAACTTCATTGGATATCTCAAAGTTCCTTGTTCGAACTATAAATATTTTAACATTTAATATTTATTTATAACTTAATTAAATTTAATATGATGCATTAGCGCGCCATCTGTTATGAAAATTCGAAACTATTATAGACGCGTATGATTATTTTAAAAATAAAATTTCTACTGCCCTTATTGCAATGGAGCCAGGCCCTCCCATTAATTTTTTCCATTGCAGTAAGGAGAGTAGAAATTGTTTTATTTTTAAAAGAATCATACGCGTCTATAATAGTTTCCAATTATATTTATAATCTGTTACTCTATATGATGATCAATAAACATCTAGAAATCACCTCTTTGCTTTAATAGATTAGGTTGATTATCTTTATATATGTATGTGTGTGGGGACTTTTAAAATTATTTATTATCTTATCGATAAATTTTATTTGCTAATTGGATTACAATATACAATATATAGACAATGTTTTGAATATTACTTTGTGTTTTGCTTTTTTCCCCGGAGTGAATGCATGCAGCTTTCAGTCTATTTTACCCATAAATTATTACTTGTGACCCAAACTCTAAGACTGTATGACGGAAGAATTCCAAGACTGACCTGACTGAAATTTGATTGAGAAGTATTGTTCCTTTGAAATTTTATCATTAGACAAATGGAGGTATGATTAAGCGAAACAAAGCGATGAGTTTTTCGTATTGTGTGCTGTGTGTTTGTGTATTTTTGTATGGGGATATTATATTTATTGATATTTTTATATAGTATCAATATCTATGAGGCTAAGGGTAATAATAACTGTTGACAAATCATTGATTGGGCAAATTCAAACCGCTACCTGGAGGCCATCGTTTCCAGAAGGGATCCGTGAAAGCTTCAAAACTTGTCAAAGAGGAATACAGCTGTGGCTAGGCCAATGTTATGGCCAAAACGTGGATGGAAATTTTGCCGAGAGGCTATTGATTTTGAAAGGGAAAGGCCATCTGGAGCTGTGTCATTGACCCGAGTCTGCCAGATTGTAATATTCAATAATCCCCTGTATCAATATTGAGTAAAATATATCAGGGTTCCAGGGAAAGTATATTTTCAAAACATTTTTATTCTCTAGCTTTCGGACACGGACGCCCTTCTACAGAAGAAAACATGATATAATAATTCGCTAATAGAACACGAGTTAAATATAATCGGATACTATTTTACATAAATTTATAAAAATTCTATAGATATAAAAAAATTGCATATTAACTATTAAACAAATGGGGACAAAATATTTTAAAATATATATCCAATTATAGGACAAGACGATGTTTTAAAAAGATACTTTACCCTGGAGACCTGATATATTTTACTCGGATTGTAATATGTTCTCTTGTAGGTTTTTTGTGCGTTTTTTATTTATTTAGTTTATGTTGTCGCGTATATGGGCCTGAAAACACCTACAACCTTCGTCAATAGATGGCGCTTTCACCTATTTCTCGTCTGGAACTAGTGTGGAAATCGCCGACTGCTGTGGTCCATGTTTCCTAGAGCTAATAGTTGTAAATAGATGTTTATATTGGCTCTGGAGTGTAAATAATTGTAAATGCCCGTTGAATTAAATTCGAGTTCTTATTTAATATGCATTAAAGATAGCAATAAAAAGGTAGAAGTGTTAGCAGACTTGTTGCTGTTGTGGTCTCACTCGCCAACACCACAGTCGCTACTCTTCTGTAAGTAACTCGTGTCCCCCACCAGTGGTAAGGCCGAGAGATACTGCCAGAGGGAATGAGATCCACCTGAGTGGTGGCTCTCGGAGGTCTTTGGGTTGACTGCAGAGTAGAGCTGCAGAGGGAAAGCAACGGAGCCTGGGTAGGTGAACCACGAAGGAGGGATCGGCGTCGTCTAGAAGAACCGGAACAATGTTTTATTTACATTTAGCACTGCATATGTAAGGCAAAAGCCAAAGATAAAATAAGCAATTCAGAAAAGGTTCCTAAAGTTATTCAAATAACGAATAGTCGTCAACTCTTAGCAACGATTATATATAGAAATGTGAAAGTCGATTTAAAAATTAGCTCTTTAAAATTCGAATATTGAATTCTATCGCGCAATTTTTCTCTTTATTTGCATATATGCAGCATTCTGAGTAGTTCATAGAGCTCTACACTTCAAAATTAAATGTGTATAGCTAAAAATCACCCTAGTGAATGGGATAACTCTTTTTAGAATTAAACACTGAGGTAGTATTTTCTAAAAAATCCTCATGATTATTTTACCTGAAGAAAATAAAACGTTTACACACCATAAAAGCATTAAACTCTGAATAGAAGGTTGTATTATCATATGGCCATTTCAGATAAATTTGGCTTTGCTGAAAGGAACATAATGGGCTGGAAGTTGAATGCCCCGTTTTATCGAGTTAGAATTGATATAAAAGGTGCGTTCATTAATTTCCAGGACTGCTCTGTATCTTTGAAAAAAATAAAACAAATAAAAAACTAATTTAATATTTTTCAAAATATGCCCCTCCTGCCTCAATACACCTGTTCCATATTTTTTTCCAATTGTCGAAGCAGGAGATAAAATCACTTTTTGAGAGGTTCCTCAAGGTTGCCTTCGATTCAGCTTGTATCATATCAACGTTGTCAAATTTCCTTCCTTTTAACTTCATTTTAAATTGAGGATAGAGGAAAAGGTCATTGGGGGCTAAGTCGGGGGAATAGGGTGGATGAGGGATCTGTATGGTTGAATGCTTGGTCAAGAACTGCGAAACAACATGGGCTGTATGCGGCCGCGCATTATCGACGTAAAGTATCCAGTCATTGTTTTGCCATCTTTCGGGTCTTTTAAGGCGCACTGCCTCCCTTAAGCGCCTCATTATCCCCTAATAAACCTCTTGATTAATTGTACGTCCGAAAGGAATAAATTCATGGTGAACCAAACCATTAATATCAAAAAATATATAACAAGCAATGTCTTGACTTTGGATTTTGTAAATCTTGCCTTTTTGGGTTTCGGTTCCACTCTTTCAATCCATTGGCTGGATTGACGTTTGGTTTTCGGGTCATACTGATACACCCATGTCTCATCCCTGGTAATGATTTTTTGCATCCATTCTGGATCGGTCCGAGTCATTTCAACCATGTTTTTGCAGACATCCATTCTAACCTCCTTTTGTTCCTCTGTTAGAATCCGGGGAACAAATTTTGAAGACGTCCGGATCATGTCCAAATCTTTTGTTACTATTTGATGACACAGTCCTACAGATAGTCCAGTCTCTGAAGATAAGTCTTTAATAGAAATTCTTCTGTTGGATTTAATTAATTCCTTTATTTTGAGCTTGTTTTCCTCGCAACGTAATGATCTTGGACGCCCAGTATGCTGATCATCGTTTACCTTTTCCCGACCTTTTAGGAAGCGTGAAAACCATTCAAAAGTTCTTGAACGGGATAAAGCTGCATCGCCAAAAGCTTCCTTTATCAATTCATACGTCTCAGTAGCACTTTTTTCAATTTAAAACAAAACTTAATGCAGATTCTCTGCTCTTCGAAAATGGCCATTTTAAAATTAGAAATGCGAACCTTACAAGGAAGTTGTTTTGTTCTATTTTTAGATCGACGCGTGCGCCACGAGACTCTTGCTTTCAGTTAGGTGTGGTCGAATGTCCAATATTTAACTCTGTATAAAAATATTTTCTTTAGCTTTTTATTTATTTTATTTTTTAACCAGTCCTGGAAATTAATGAACGCACCTTGTATATTATAAATCCATTCCAATAGTTCTTAGAATTAGAGATACTTCGGCCTGTAATTTTTTTATTATCTCGACGTTTCGACAAAAATATTTTGTTCTCGTCAGGAACAAATAAAAATTAAATCATTTGGCAAGGCGTTAAAAATTATTCTTAATTTTTTTAACGACTTGCCAAATGTTTTGATTTTTATTTGTTCATGACGAGGACAGTTTTTTATCGAAACGTCGAAATAATAAAAAAATATTTACTGGCCGAAGTATCTCTAATTCTAAGAACTATGAATGCTGGCTAGGCAGCCTCTAACTTCATGAGAATGCATATAGTTCTCCAAAGGCCGAACTTTGGGATTTATAAAGAACATGACTTACTCGAGGATTGTTAAATTCTGGAAATGTTTCTTTCATATGTGCATTGCTATCTATTATTTATAATGTCTCTCAGGATGTTTCGTCAATAAAAGCACAATTCCAATTTATGGAACACATTCACAATAATAAGATATAAAAGATTTTCAACTGAGTTTATATATTTTTATATTTTTGAATGAAAAATATTCACAGTTGCAACATATCTATAATTTTATCAAATAAATGAAGCTTCCAGGGTTAAGTTTTTTGTGCAACTTTTTATTTTCAAGCTTTCGGACTTGTCAGTCCTTCAACAAGATTATTTCGTTAACAACTTAATAATAAATACAATTTTTATATACACATTATCTATCTATATATCTATAATTTAAACAACGCGTCTATAATAGTTTCGAATTTTCATAACAGTTGCGCGCTAATGTATCATTAAGTCTATAATTTGCAATAAATCTATATTAATAAAATGGAAATTTCATAGGTGGACATCACTAAAAACTTTCGTTACAATGCATCAATTTCGACCAAATTTTCAACATTTATGTAAAACGAGATGGAGCAGGTTTTGCTTAACATCAAAATATTTTTCCTAACTTTAACATACATAACTTTGCTGTTATCGATAAAATACAAAAAAAAATCAACAGAGTTAAAGTGTTTACACTTTCAAAAGTGTTTACCCTTTTGCGCTTCTTGGAAAATTAGTTTTAATCTTTTTTATATATATTTTAATAACTTTTATACATGGTAAGATACTTTTATTTTATAGTTTTCATATTTTATACCAAAAAAGTTGAAGCCTTACTTGATGAGATCAATTTTATATTTTAGATAAATTTTTAGGCTAATTTTAATTTATTTCTTTTTTATTTTATATACAGATTATATATGCTATTTCTAACTTACGTGGTTAGTATTTTTATAAGACTAAGGTTATTTATATTATTTTTTACAAAAAAAGATTGAAATTTCATTAATGTTCTCAATTTTATGTCTTTTTTGAGGACCTTAACAAAATTTTTAATTAATTGTTTAAATATTTTAATAACAGATTATTTATGGTGTTTTCCACTTATATGGGTTCTTTTGTAAAAAAAATTTGGGTTATTTCTTTTTTTTTTTCACTAAAAAGCTTGAAATTTCATTAATGTGCTCAATTTTATGTCTTTTTTAAGGACCTTAACAAAATTTTAATTAATTGCTTAGATATTTTAAAAGTAGATTATTTATGGTGTTTTCCGCATATATGGGTTGTTTTGTAAACAAATTTTGGGTTATTTCTATTTTTTTTCACTAAGATGCAAGATATTTTATTGATATGTTTATGTGATTGTCATTATGAGGCCCTTCTCAAATATTTCTTAAGAATTTTTTATTTAATTATTTAGATCTTTCAAATACAAATTATTTGTGGTATTTATAACATATAGGTGTAGTGTTTTTTTTTAATATTTGGGTTTTTTTATTATTAATCGCAAAAAAGAGCAAGCAATTTCATTGTGTTCAATTATTGGTCATTTTGAGGTCATTTTTTAAATTTTCTTATGGAATTTTTTAATTATTGCTTTGATCTTTTAAATACAGTTTATTTATTATATTTTCTACATATATGGGTTGTATCTAAAAATAGGTTATTTATATTTTTAAATAAGCAAGGGATTTCTTTTACGGATTCATTTATTTGTCTTTTTGAAGTCCTTTTTCAAAATGTTTTTAAAGATGTTTTAATTTATTTGATTGAATATTTCATATTTAGATTATTTATAGTTTTTTTAACATATAGGGGTTGTATTTTGTATTTTAGAAAATTATTTCTATTTTTTACCTCAAAAAAGCATGCTTTTTCATTGCCGTATCAAGCGGTTGGTCTATTTTTGAAGCTTTTTAATGATAACTGGTTTTGTACATTAATTTTTTGGTAATAATATTATGATTTTAGTTTTTTTAAATCTTTTTAACATATCTGAAGGTTATTTTGAATAAAAAATTTAAAAATTTTGATTTATACCTCAAAAAGACAGGAAATTTTTATGCTTTGTTTAGAAATTGCTGGTTTTGAAGCTTTTGTTATTAATCTCAATCTAATTTTTTTTCAGAATATGCCTCGCCATAGCCGACGTTTACTTGGTAGGAATACGGCTGCTTCCAGGAGATATAGGAATGCTAGAGCTATTGAGACACCACTTCAAAGTGAGACGCGTCGTGCGCTTCGCCGTCTTAGGTATTCTGAAGCCCGCGTCGCAGCTACGCAAACTATGCAAGTTCCTGTTCAGCATATTCAGCTTTGGACTCATAAGCCGTTTTCAGGTTTGCAGTATAATGCCCATTTTGATTATAAAGCTGATTCATCTGTCGATATAGGCCAAATGTCTCGGGTATGCCAGTTTTGCTCTGCTTTGAGATTTAAAGATGATGTAATGTAATAGAAACAAAATAAACCTCATCCTACCTAATATACATTACTTCTGAGGATTAAAGATTTTGATTTGTGTTGAGAATTTTGCATGCATTTCTCTATTTCTTTTCTTATCTTGCAAAGCTAATGGATTGTTTAGGTTGCTTATTTTTGACTCGCCAATTTGTTTAGTGATAAAGTGGTATAGCGTTCTTTTTCAGAGCATCACCCTACAAAAAAATTACCTGACCTTTCCTAATATTCAGATAGATTTATTATAGCAACATACTAGACTACAAACATTCCCTCGAGTAAAACCCGGGCGGAACCGGGTACACCCGCTAGTATTGAAAATTAAATTACAAATACAAAGTATTTGTTACGTTACAATTCTGGTAAGGCAGATATTTGAAACATTTTGGCAAATCCCAAGCGCTGACTGCAAATGATAGCGAGCTATTGAAGGATGTTCTTTTCTCAAATTTCTTGAGTTTCCAGATCAGAATGAAAGTTTAGAATGGCAAATATAATGATAACATAGAACAATAAATGTATTTATGCGTAATTCTCTACTATCATCTAAGCCTATCTCTCTCCACAAAGTTTGCGTAAATATCAAAACCAAGATTCCAACCTACAGTGTCGGCTTTATAGAGGGTGCTTGTAGGTATTTGAACGCAGATATAACGCGGGTTTCCACTGCGAGCTTTTCGAATGTGAACAAACAATAGGCTTGTTGAACTCACAATTTAATGCTCTATCAGAAAGTGTAATTTCATCTGTTTATTTTTGAAAATGTCAAAGAAAATTGCAAAAGAAGTGGAGAGTGCAGTTCTGGGATTTACAAGTAAATAATAGGTCGAAAAACTATAGTAAAAGTTTTAAAAAGTGATGGTCATGACCTCAATGAGTTAACAGTGTATCGTATAATTGTGTTGGAAAAAGACCGCAGGCTTCTGGACAAGTTACACCACCTAAAGTGAGTAGACCTCCCGTGCTTACTAAAGCAATAATAAAAAAAGTTGACCGTTCGACCTCGATGGAGAACCCCTGAATCAAAGAGAGATGGTTAAACAGTGCAACACAAACAATTCACAAGATCATTGGCAAGAAACTTCAAAAGACCGTGCAGAAGGCACCCTTTCACGTCCTGAAGCCATATCATCGACAAAACCAGAAGACCAACTGCAGGAGGCTGTATGAGGACCACCTGCCAGGAGAAAAGTCCGTCGTGACCCGGGATGAAGCACTGACTAGCTGACTGCAACGCCGGATATGTTATAGGAAGAAGAGAAAAAGGAATTCGAGAAGTTTGTGGTCCATAAAAAGGAAAAATTCGACGATAGATTTATGGTGGTTGGGGCTTTAAGTGTCCATGGAACTTCACTGGAACTCTATGTAGCGTATATAAATCTATCTCTCAAACAAAAATGTAAGGCTCCTTGTTTTCTTCCAGATTATATGTTTATGTTGAGTAATTTACATTGCGTGAGAGTCACATAACAACGTTTTTGTCCACTACTATGGATGATACAATTCCCCACAGAGTTCGAACTATCTATTCATTGAACAGGAAGGAGAAAGCCAGAGAGATCTTAGCCAAAAGGCCGACAAGCCAGAGATTATCAACAGCTCGGACGTCAACAGCAGCTGGTCCCATCTTACCTCCATAAGGAAAACAATATTGTAGCAGGAAGATGTTGTTGCTCCTAGCGGTGTTGACGCCAGATATAGATTTTTATTTGATTAAATCGACAACTTATTATGTTCAATTCGTGAAATTTTCTATATTCTTTAACAAGGCATTGGATATTTAAAATCATAAATTGCATTTTAATTCCTTTTTATGGAAAGTTTATAAAACATATTTTTAAAAATTCCACTTGGCCGCGCCATATATAAATAAAGAAGACCGGTAGTCTTAATAAAGCTGTGTGTTGTGTGTATATGTAAAAAGGAAAAATTATTATATTCATTTTCATTAAGGAACAATATATAATATTCTGACATTTCTCAAAACCTATTTTAATATAGTATTAAAACATCCATTCCTTTTGCGTTAAACTAAACGTAGCATTCGATGCAAAAGTTGAATGAAAGATACATACTTGTATATGCAAATGACGGATATGCAACTGGAACAAATGTAACGCCATTTTGAATCTGTATAAAATAGCATTTCGTGAAGCGGATTTCTCTTATATAGAACTCTTGCAAAAAAAGAGAAACCTATACTATTACTTATCGGCATTTGTTGGCGGTAGAAGTGCAGCCTGCCAGGACTGCGGTGTATCCTACCGTGGAAAGGCCATGTCACAATTTATATTTACATAACTCTTATCTTTGCATAAAGAAATACTGGATAAACGCTGTTCCTATTTAGGTTACGGTTTAGACCAAGGTTTTTTCATTCATATTGGTATTAGACAAATAATAACAAATTTTGTTGAAAATGAAATTAATAAATAGCAGTTTGACAAAGAATTTTGTTTTTATCCATAACACTATATGCAATACGTATATTTTTGCTTGCGTGAAATCGATCATTTACCAATTAAGCTTCTCCATTCGAGTCTCTTTTTTTAAATAAAATTTTGTAATAATGTGTTGTATATTTGTAATGTGTAAATATTTATCTATTAAATGTATTATAAAGTATAGAAGTAAAGAGTGTTGATAAGGTGGCCTATCCAATAAACATGGGTTACATGCACACATACAATACCTGTGCGAAGTCAAGTCATTTAGGATACTATTGCCACGTTTTTATTTTTAAAACGCTAATTTTAGTTTAGTAAAACTTTATTTTTAAAGTTTATTATTTTAAAAGTGAAATGTTTGTTAATGAAATAGACATTTTGCCTAAACTCATTTAATGCTGCTTTCTTTTACAAGCCATTTGTTTATGTGTATTTTTACATATCGTTTTTATTGAGTTTTTTTACCAAATTAGTATGTACATCATTGACTTTTAATGAATGGAAAATAAAAATGAAAATAAACATATGAAAAATTAAAGTAACATTTTAAAGGAATTTATGTACAATTGAAAATTGTTTCTGTAACGTCTCATATTCCCCTTCTTGAAGCATTTATTCTCGGGTAATAAATGGTCGAAGTTGAGATATGTGAACGCGTCTTGCTTGCTCTTGGTCTTTCAGAGAGATATCGTAGGTTACATCAGATATCTTTTTTGAATGACAAATGGTCCTTCATATTTTGGTGATGTCTTGATGAGACGAGGGTCGTTGAAGGCAATTTTTCTTATGACTAAGTCTCCTTCTTTAAAGACATACTTGGGGTGATGGCTATCGTGTTTAATCTTCCACTTACTTCTAAATTGTTCTGTCCGCAGGCTAGCTTTCTTCCTGGCTTCTTCAATTGTAATTGGAGTTTGGTCGGCAAATTCGGGTACATTACCGATTCCATACATTAAGAAAAGCGGTGAAAAACCAGTCACGTCATGTGGTGTGGAATTATAATTTTTGACAACTTGCGGTAACAATGAGCTCCATTTACATCTAGGTTTCTCTAGAACAGCTATTCTCAGTTTTGTCATTATCGTATCATTTAATTTCTCACAAATGCCATTGCACTGAGGATGATAAGGCGAAGTATATGTGTGTTTAATTCCTTGTAAAGAAAGAAATTTGTTGAACTCTTTTGATATAAAATTTTTGCCATTATCTGTTAAGATAGTATTGATCGAATTAACAGATTTGATTATCTTATCAAGACATTGAGTGACAGCTTGAGCAGTGTTTGTTATTGTGGGATATGCCCATAGATAACGAGTTGCGTGATCAACAAAAACTTGAATGAATTTATGCTTTGTGTTAGCTGCTGCTGTTCCCAGTACAATAGTGTCACAACCGATCATTTGTAATGGTTGGATATTTGACGTTGGAGTGATCATTTCTCCTAAAGTTGGCTCATGTCTGACCTTCACTAGTTGACAAGATTTACAAGATCGAACATAATTCTTGATATCAGTTGTTATTCCTTTCCACCAATAACATTGAGTTATAAGTTTGCATGTTTTGGTTATTGATGGGTGACTCAATGAATCGTGATATTCTTCCAATATTTTTTTTTGTAAGCGAGTTTGGGACAACTGCTTTAAAAACTCCTTTTTGTTTGATCATTACCACACCGTCGTGAGTGTGGGAATTTTTCAAGAAACTCAAATCTGAATTTTGTTGGTGTTCTTGAAGTTCTTGAGTTGCAATGTTAACAACTGGGAGTCTTGATAAGGCGTCAACATGAGTTTGTTGCTTTCCAGAACGATGAACGATGTTACATGATTTCGAGGATAAACTAAGAATCCATCTAAAATACTTAGGTTTCGGTTTCTTCATGGTGAAAAGCCATTGGAGCGCTGCATGATCAGTGATGATTTCAAATGGTTGGTTTTCTATGTATACATGAAAGTGATCAGTTGCTTGTATCACGGCTAGGCATTCCATCTCATAAGCAGAATAATTCTCTTGGTGTGGTTGCAGTGTTTTGGAGTAATAAGCAATTACATGTTCCTCATTTTCTGGACCAATTTGTGTTAGGATTGCTCCAATTCCATATTTGGAGGCATCTGTATAAACTTTAGAGGGGTAGTCCGGGTTGTAAATAGCAAGGACAGGTTTTGTAGATAGTGCCATTTTAAGTTTAGCGAATGACTCCTCTACTTCCTCATTCCAGATGAAGGGCTGATTCTTCCGAGTGAGTCGAACCAAGGGGAATGAAATTTTAGAAAAGTCCTTCACAAATTTTCTGTAATAATTTGCCAATCCCATGAACTGACGAACTTTCTTTACAGTATCAGGTCTTGGAAAGTCTTGAATAGATTTTACTTTTCCTGGATCAGGTTTTAATTGATTGTGACTGATGATATGTCCGAGGTATTTTACTTCAGTTCTTCCAAAAATACATTTCGACAATTTTAATTTCATGTTGTACTGTCTTAATTTGTCAAAAACTTTACTAAGAAGCTCTATGTGCTCTTGCCATGTTTTCGTGTACACCAATATGTCATCTTGGAAAGAGCAAGTTCCTTTCCATAATAATTCACCTAGAATATGTTGGATTATCCTTTGAAACGTTGAAGCAGCATTTTTTAAACCAAAGGGCATCACTAAAAACTCATAATGACCATCGTTTGTGACGAATGCAGTTTTTTGAATAGATTGCGGGTCCATTTCGATCTGCCAATAACCCCATGCAACATCAAGGGTAGAGAAGAATCTGGATCCATGCAATCGATCAAACATGTCCTGTATGTGAGGTAGGGGTTGCCTGTCATCCAGTGTGATCTCATTAAGACGTCTGTAATCAATGCACATCCTTTTATTTCCATCCTTCTTGGGAACCATAACAACAGGAAATGCCCAAGGAGAATCTGAAATTCTTATTAACTTGTGTTCGAGAAGTTCTTTAACTTGTTCAGCTATCTCTTCATATTCTTTTAGAGGACGACGATAGGGTCTAAGAGAAATTGGTTGTTCACTTTTCGTGATGATCTTATGTTGTATAGCTACTTTTCCCAAATCAATAGCATGCTGAGAAAATACATTCCTATTGTGTTCAAGTAATTTTTTTAATTCATGTTCTCTTATCTCTTCTAGATGATTTACAAGAATTGGATTTTGTAATCCATCAAATTTGGTGTAAATTGTTTTGTCTTTGACATCTATTAAAAGATTAAAAAGAGATGCAACATCTAATCCGATCAAGAGTGGATATTTAAAGTTCTTCATTACATGGAGAGTTACAGGTTTAATTAGTTTATCTATTCTTACCTTGGTCTGAAGGCTTCCACATGTCCTGGTAACACCATCCGCTTGGCTGATGTGAATGTCTGAATTTGGTTGAAGTTGATTATTGATACTGTTGCTCCAGTATCCACAAATGCTTGCGCAGGAATTCCATTTACTTCAACACTTATGTTGATAAGCTTGAAAGCTCCTTGTGTAGGGGTATTTGTCAAAGTACTTACATTCAACAATTCCGGGGCTCCGCATACTTGTTTCACTGAAGTGTTTTGATTAGGCCTATCCTTTTTATAATTAGGATCATAATCCTCACAATCTGTAACCCAATGTTTAATTTTTATTCCCTTTTTCGAACATATTGGACACCAGAATGGGCAAACATTTTTTCTATTATCATTATTTTTTGTCGCGAGATGTATTTTGTTTTTAGGCTTAAACTAAATTGAAGCCCTATTTTGTTCAATTGAAGCTGCGATATGGAACCATTTCGTGGTGTCAGTTGGCTGTGCAGCCACAATTAAATCTTTCCAATCATTTGGAAGTCCGTCTGTTAATAAATGTATTTTTTCCTCCTTCGTTAGATGGGTTTGATTTAACAGGCGAATTTTATCTTGAAAATAATTTTCTATTGATTCTTCTCGTTTTAATCTTCGATGTGATGCTGAGACAATTGGATTTGCGTTGTATGAACCAAATCTTTGAATCAACTTTTCCTTTACAACTTCCCATCTTTTTATTGCAGGATTTGAAATAATCTCGTCTGCATACCATTCAAGTGCTGAATCTGTCAAGTAGTACATAAGATTTTTGATTTTTTCATCTTCTTTTAAAGAATTATTTTCAAAATCATATAATTTGATCCATGACTCAGGCCTAATTACCGACTTCGAGCCGTTGAATTTTTGCAACCGGTTGTTTGGATTTTCCGCCATTTTTTTTTCCGTATCCTTTTCGACTGCGCCAAATGCCACGTTTTTATTTTTAAAACGCTAATTTTAGTTTAGTAAAACTTTATTTTTAAAGTTTATTATTTTAAAAGTGAAATGTTTGTTAATGAAATAGACATTTTGCCTAAACTCATTTAATGCTGCTTTCTTTTACAAGCCATTTGTTTATGTGTATTTTTACATATCGTTTTTATTGAGTTTTTTTACCAAATTAGTATGTACATCATTGACTTTTAATGAATGGAAAATAAAAATGAAAATAAACATATGAAAAATTAAAGTAACATTTTAAAGGAATTTATGTACAATTGAAAATTGTTTCTGTAACGTCTCACTATATACAAACAAAAACCTTTAGATCTTTAAGATATTAAATCAACAACAACAAAAAGCTTTATTAAGACCTTTTAGTCTTATACAGATTCACCAAGCAGAAATGTAGGATACATGCAGGAAAAAGCTTAAGATATTAAATCTATCTTCTCTTTTATAGGAGAGAAATAGACTCTCTCTCTCTCTCTCTTTGCCTTATTTTTTTCCTTTCCCCAGCAATATTCTTCATCGGTTCACTTTCTTTTTCATATCAAATGCATAGCCGATTCCCTTTCTTGATTTTCCTGCAAGAATTTTTCTTGATTTGCCTCGTATATTACCTCATTTTTTTTGTCTTACTCATATTTGACAGTTTATGGGTGAAGAAACTAGCGATTATGACACATTTAGCCCGTCGTTTTAATTGCCTACTTTCACACCTCCTAAATCATGGTCAATGAGTGAAAGGATTTCCTCGTTTAGAGGCGTGTTCCGTGTGATCCTTTAATCATAGCCAATGAATCAACATGCAATGCCAACAACCCTGTTCTACCACGGTGTGTTTCGTCACCAAGAAACCTCGAGCAGTCTGGATGAATACGAATGAGATCTTTGTTATAGTCAATAGCTATTGATGTAGTGGTTTCAAAATCGTTGATGTATCTGGAAATGGCAGACATTGCTATCACATCTGTAAACATTTGCAGAGTTGTGAGTGGAAATTAATTATTTTTATAAACCCTTTAAATGCAAAATATTTATAACTCAAGTCTCCGAAACCTTATTACGTTTTTATCTTTTGGTTAAATAGTAGTATAGAAAGGTATATATATATGTATGTATATGAGAAAAATAACGGAAAAAAATAATTAAAAAGTCAGGTGTTGATATTAAAAATAAAAAAGGCATATCCTGACCAAGACCACATGAGCTTTTCAGATGGAGTTCTTGATAAATCAAGAAATTTGGTTGGCCATATATCAAGGAACAGGCTAAATCAATGATTAGTTGATTTCTGTTCCACTAGATGGAGTTCTGCCATCTGAAAAGCTCATGTGGTCCTGGTCAGGATATTCCTTTTTTATTTTTAATATGTATATATTTTACAATTATAGCGCTCTAAAATAACTTTGTTCGCTAAAAGACTAGTAAGTTGTTTTTGATGTTTATATTTTGATTGTTTTTATTTTTAGCCATTAGAAACACCACATTGCCAAATGTTGCCAATTTTATGATTGTTATATGCAAATATTTTCGGCTTATATAGAAAATAAAATATTTATCACAATGTGTAATATTAATTCAGGTTAGATATATTTTCACCTAACGTCCACCTCCACGTTCGTCTTCAGATTTAAAAAAAATAGCTTAAAAGAAGTTTCAAGCCAGACTTGTTGGCAGCTCTTAGTGTTCTTAGTGATTCTCATTTAAAATTGGTCGACGAGGTTGATTTACTGCCATTTGCCTCTAGGTCGACAAACCTTATTTAAGGAACCATTCGACGCATTGATATTAAAATTATTTAGAAAGTGCGCATTTCATTATATAAATGTTTTAAATATTTATTTTAAATTCAAAAGATATAGGTTTATTATCATATTTTGTGCAGGTGTGTTAGCTAAATATTGAGAACTCCAATATCATATATATAAGTCGTATTTTATATGTTGTATATACAATGTTGCACATAGAATCACCACATGATGTAACTTGAAAATAGAATCAAATAAAATATATCATCGAAAAATAAGAGCGTCATCCAGAATGATCGTATAACAGGTCGTTGACATTGTCCAAGCAACTCAGGAATGATATAAATATATCGGCCATGCCAGTCCTTAATTGGACAAAAAAAGTCCGCCCTCTCTGACGTCACCGTCAGAATATAAGCTGGGTTTTTATGAGCTTAGAAGAGAGGAGAACAGGACAGGTAGGAGACAGCAGAGTACAACAGAGAAGACTCAGGAGTCACGTAGTTAGGTAGCCATGCTGCCCGATTGACCAGCAGGACTTCTCCTTAGTACGTCTCACCTTCCCGGATGCAAACCCCTAAACTGAGGTACCACGCGTATGGTCTTTTGTCTTCAGGCTAGTGCGCTCCCACTTCAGGCCCATGACTGCAAGTTGGATGAGAAGACGTTGTCGGCTCCACTCGTTTTACAATAATGGAGTCTACATGATTTACCTGCCGAAGACAATCCCGCAAGAGATGGACGAGGAATGGCGCCAACCCATTGAAAAGTTCCCCACCATAGACAATTCCCCAGGCGATATGTCGCAGTCAACCCTACCGAAGGTACAAACTTCACACAAGCTCTACATAGAGTCCCTCCATGTCAGCAGGAAGACAACCCAAGATCACCTGAGAGAACTTTCATCAACTGTGAGTTTTTTTTTTTTTTTTTTAACTTTCATATTTTTCCATAAGGCTCACAAAAAATTATTCACCTTCATTTTAAAATTTTCACCTTATTGTTTTTTCAATTCAATTTATTCTTCCAAATTATCATATATCATCTTTTAAAATCCAATTTATAAATTTCATCTTGAAGATAGAGGTTGCCTGGCCGGCATTCATATTTATAAAATAATAGACTCTTCGACAAGATAAAACTTTATGTAATTCGAAACTATTATAGACACGTATGATTCCTTTTAAAAATAAACAATTTCTACTGTCCTTACTGCAATGGAAAAATTAATGGGAGGGCCTGGCTCTTTAGTGGTGAACCCTCCCAGCGGTTTCGCCAGTTTAATCTATTAGGTTGATTAAACTGGCGAAACCGCTGGGAGGGTTCACCACTGATGAGCCAGGCCCTCCCATTAATTTTTCCATTGCAGTAAGGACAGTAGAAATTGTTTATTTTTAAAAGGAATCATACGCGTCTATAATAGTTTCGAATTTTGATAACAGATGGCGCGCTTATGCATCATAAAACTTTATGTGTCCATTATTTCATTTTAAAAATACATAAATTTTTGTTTATTGTTTTTAATTTTATCATTTAAAAAATATATTTGCTAATTATGCATTAATACCAATTTATTAGTCCAGTATGTGTGTGCCTTCCCTTAAATTCTCTATAATTACATTATCTAAATCTACACCTTTTCAAAAACCTTAATCTTATTTCACTTGCATCATATTTTGATTTCAAACTTATTCATTTTTTCTTAAAAGTTTACCTTTATCAAAATCACCACCTTATAGTCAAATTCTTATTTCGTAAAATCCTTTTATGCCAACCATTATATGTAAATGCCCCTAATTTAAATTATTTTGACTACTATCATGTAATTATTGTAAGGATCATTTTCGTTACCATATCAATTCTTTTAAAGTCAAAGTCAATTTTTTAAATATAACAAACATAGATTTTTTACGTTTAGGATTAAGAACATCAATAGATATTTTGTAAAAACCCTCGCACATCTTTAATTTGCCCCACATCGCACAACATTTCTTAGCGCGCGACTTGCAAAGGAATCTAATCTCGAGCCTCTAGAACTCCGCTTTGTGACATCATTGGTCGCCACTAAACGCGCCACAAATTTTCTCGCCACTTTAATCAAAATTCACAATATTTTCGTTCTATGTTCGTACAACCACCACCTATGACACCACCACCTTTTGCCCTAAAACAACGATACCTATCTATTAATTTTTTTTCCCACTTTTCCCAGGCTACAGGCGCTTCTTTTTCTGTGACACATCTCTTTTTTTTCGCTATAAATCGTTTCCACACGTTGCAAATCATATATTGTACAGCATGTCTAACCTAACATCATTGTGGAAAATACCTTTACTGAGTCAACACCAACGTCGAAGCACATCGAGCTACGAACATCGAGAAAACTACATTTGAAATTTCATTAGCATATAACACACTATAACTAGAAGATCACCGTAGGTACTATCAACTAGACCTATCCCCATGTAATCTTATGCAGCCAGACATATTCTCAATGCCGATATAACTCGCGAAATTCATTCTCAAACTTCCCAATCATTCCTAAATTTAAATCCTATATTCAACGTTGTTCGTTTTTGCAACAACCTCAAATAATAACTAAAAATTTCCCCAATGATTTCACCAATTTTATTCAAATAAAAACACATTCACGCATGACACTCATAAAAGGGGTCTCCGCATATATAAAACTGTTATATCAAATTAATGGTTAATTGGAAAGTACCTTTTGAAAAGAAATGTGCAGTTTATATTCCATTTTTATGCAACCCGTGCAAAATCAAAATGCATTCAAAATTGAAGTAGATTATAATGTGTAATAGTATTTATAATACTGCGTGTGTTTTTGTAACTAAAATGAATAAACACGATAAATTTTGATCAAGTAAGTCCTTGAGTGTTTCTTTCGAAATGGTTGAATTGAGTTGAGAAGGACTATTATTATATGCAAAGATCTAGATATATGTAAATGACCATTAAGATGAGAATTTCTAGAACTTCTAATTACACAACACAGCAACAATGTGATCACGCCACCCGTCAGAAAACCGGGTTGGAACAAACAAAAAGTGGCCGAAGGTTATGGAGAGGTAAGGCCGGTAGAGTTCGGCACGTCCGCAAGAACGGCGGAATACATCGCATTACAACTGAACGAACTTTCTGGCCTGAAATTGGCCCTTCCACTTCAAAAGATGAAACATCTTTTTAGCAATTTTGACCGACTTCATGACTGCTCTCGTAGGATGTTATAAACTAGAAACTATCCCTGTACTGATGAGGGCCATAGCCCGCAACTATGGTATACATGATTAGCTTTTGTCTGAATTTGCCAAAAATTATCGTGTAACGCATTCTTTTTATCACCATTCATTTATATCTCGGAGTGATAAACAAAATGCATTGTTACAATGTAGTTTGCAAGGGATAGGTGCTTCTTTTCGATATATAAATAAATATATCTTTATTTCCACACACAAAGTACAAATTTCAAAAATTTCTGAAGGATCAGCTAATAAAAATATTTAAGACAATGGTAATGTGCCTATTTATTTATTAGAAGAGAAATCACAAGACGGGGAGAAGATAGTTTCTTTCATTTATACAATATATCATAAAAATTATTATTAATCAAAAGAATTTCAGCTCTGTAAATATATATTAAAATTCTTACCACTTATATATATTTTAGCCGTAGAAGGGCGACAAAGAGCAAACGTTTATAAGTAAACGACACTCATCTCCCTGTCTCTCTTGTAATTTCTCTTATAATAAATTGACACTTTATGTCTAGAATATTGCCCCAGTATTTACAAAGACAGATCGGTTTCAGATCGCTGGACTCCAATTCATAAAACGAGATATCCATGAGTCGTATGTTAGGTTTATGATATTGCGGGATTCTCTTGCTGCAATATCCAAATTTAAACCCCTTTCTCTTTTGTTTCCCTTTGTAAATCGGTAATATTTTTGTAAATATGTTGTATGTTTTTTAAATATTTATTTCTTATATTATTTGTTAGGGTGTTTACATATCCTAAAATTAAGAAAAGATAAAGGAAATTTAGCAATACCGTTTGACTTCAGAATATATTATATGAATATTTGCCTTAATATAGAAATTTAAAATATGACACCATCTCTACTCCAAACACTTGGCCAACGTGTTCCCGCTATAAATGGCCAGTGAGTTCGCACTAGGTCCCACTGACCAATCGGCAACAGCAGATGTACCTTGCCTTCAGCAGACACGTTTGTAGAACCCTAATACTCGCAGGAGCGGAGGTAGAAAGAAAATGAACTGAGCATGCGTCACTTAGACCCAATACGAAGCAGAAGAAAGCCAATCAGCGGACACTATATAAATACATATAGATTATTTTGCTGGGAGAATATTTAACTATAAGAAAACTGAATTTTGACTGAAGAAAAGTGGCCTTTATTTTTTAGATAAATATATATGCATAATTGAACATTAGGGCCGCTTTTTGGTAGGTGAATATATCCTCCCGCAAAACATTATGTCATATATATAGCATCCAAAATTACTTCAGACATTTAATTATTTATAATATTGTGGCGAAGAAATATTTTATTATTTAATTTAATATTATTCAATGAAAATATATTCAACAGATTATAATAATATATATTACTTGTATTTGTGAAATCATCTTTAAAATATTTCTTTGCTTGCTTGCTTAAGATTCTCTAGCTGTAAATAGTTTGGCTGACTTGTTAATAATTGTCGACTCGTCGCTGTGACGTCATCAATAAATTATTTTACATCTTAGTATATTTCAAGGCTTGATTTCTACGCTACAACTGGTGAAGAAGCTGGATCGATACCCATTCAGAAAAAAAACGGAAAATTGATTCGGTTGAGCAAGAAGAAACAACCATGAACATCAAGAAAGAAGCAACAAATCAGGTAGGTTCATTTTTTATACAACATTTACCTAGAAACCCCTCAATGTTCTCTGGTGAGGGTGCTGAAGATCCCCATAACTGGTTGAAAAAGTACGAACGTGTGGCGAAGCATAACCAATGGGATGAAACACTTTGTCTCGCCAACGTTTACTTTTATTTGACCGGAACTGCTTCAAATGGTTTGAGAACAATGAGGAGAGCATCCTGACATGGAAGGAGTTCATGACTCAGTTAAAATCAGTTTTCGGAAAAAACGAAAACTTGAGGTTACGAGCAGAGAAAACCTTAAAAACTCGCGCACAATTAAAAGGTGAAAGCACCGAATTTTATATTCAAGATGTCCTGCGCCTCTGCAAAGAGGTAGACCCTCATAGGAATGAGGAAGATAAAATATCCCATTTGATGAAAGGGATAGCAGAGGAGCTCTACCAGGCACTTCTCCCAAAAGATGCACATACCATTGAACAATTCGTCACCGAGTGTCGCCGCATTGAAGCGCTACATTGTAAGCGAGTGACCCCAACCAGGTACGAGCGACTACCAAATGTGGCGTCTCTCAGTGATCATGATGACAGCGTAGATCTGTCATCTATGATTAGGCAAATGGTTCGCGAAGAGGTACCGCGAGCAATAGCCTCTCCTCGAGAAGAGCCAGAAATTTCTGCAATTGAACATATGGTGCAGCAAGAAATTGAAAAAACCATTGCGCCAATTTCTAGAAGTTTCCCTCAAAATAGAGCGCCAAGGCCATTACCAAGCCCTAGGTACGAGTTCCAACCTAGACCGCAGCAGCCGAAACAAGTAAACGGAAGACGCGATACCAACGAATGGCGAACCGCGGAAGGTAAGCCAATCTGTTTCCACTGCGGACGCCCTGGCCACGTCGTGCGTTACTGCCGTGACAGGAGGAGAGAATATGAAGGAGATCAAACTTGTAATTACAAACAGAGAGATAGGCTAGAGCCTAGAACATTCCATAATTCTCGGTGCAGCCAAGAGCCCAACGACGACCTGCCAAGAGAAAATAGACGCCGCTACCGAAGCCCCTCTCCTTACACTGGCCGAAAAGGACAATATTCGTCTCCTGATAGAAGGCCCAGCCAGTCGCCTCGCCGTTCCCGTCAGGAAAACTAGAAGATGCGTCCTATTTTGGAGGTAAGGCCGCAAAATTTATAAACCCTCCCTTATCGACTACATTAGAATTAAAAGAAAATTACATAGACATTAAAATAGAAGGGAAAATTACGCGTGCCCTCGTCGACTCAGGAGCCTCATATTAAGTCATTTCTGAGAGGTTCAGACTCAAACTAAGAAAAATAATGTTTGCCGAAACTGACGTCACATTACGAGTATCCAACGGTAAAATTGTAAGACCAAAAGGACGCTGCACACTGAAACTGGACTTGAATGGACTACAGGAAAGCTTTGAATTTGTCGTTATGGAAGACTGTAGTCACGAAGTTATTCTTGGTTGGGACTTTTTGAAGTTATCTAGGGCGATAATTGATTCAGCTGACGACACACTCTTCTTAGAAAAATGTCTTTTTGAGGATACCTCTAAGAACAGCTCACCTCTCTACTCAGAATTGGAATATAGAATCGAACCCGCCTCTATTCAGTTAATAGAAGTAGCAAGACGTGACATTCCTAATGACGCAATTGTGGTGGCAGAATGTCGAAAAGAGCTATTGCTGGAAAGAGAACTAACGGCTCCCTCCTCTGTCATTTCACTTACCAATAACCGAGGTAAACTTTGGGTGGTGAATTGGAGCCCATATCCGAAACTAATCCCACAGGGGATGCATGTAGCCGATAGTGCTGTCATCGAAAATAGTCAATTATGTACTCTAGCTGATTGTAACCAAGTTGAAACAGAGGCGGAACATTCTGAAGACCCAAAAATCTCGGAATTTTTTATAGATGATTCACTTGATGAATCTCAAAAAGAAAAATTAAGAAATTTGTTTAAAAACTATACGGATATTTTCGAATTTAGTAAAAGAAAACAATTCAAGAACGTCAATGTTAAACACCGAATTAACACACTGGAGACCACCTACCGACCAAACAAAGACCTTACCGAGTTGCACCAAGAGAACGCCAAATTATTCAGGATGAGGTAAACAAGATGGAAAAACTTGACATCATTCAGCCCTCTGAAAGTCCGTGGGCCTCACCTGTAGTATTGATAAGAAAAAAGGATGGAAGCTGGAGATTCTGCGTCGATTACCGCCGCCTTAACAAAATAACAAAAAAGGATGTCTACCCTCTCCCAAGGATCGACGACACTTTAGACTGCTTACGGGGAGCTAGATTTTATTCTTCCATGGACCTCCAATCAGGGTACTGGCAAATCGACGTAGAAGAATCGGACCGTGAGAAGACAGCATTTATAACTCCAGATGGACTGTACGAGTTCAAAGTAATGCCATTTGGGTTATGTAATGCTCTAGCTACCTTCGAACGAATGATAGATAATCTTCTGAAAGGTCTTAAGTGGACTATTTGCTTGTGTTACCTCGATGACATCATCGTTTTTTCAGATGGCTTTGAAGAACATCTAAGACGCCTTCAACTTGTATTAAATTGCCTTAAGAAAGCCGGATTATGTCTCAATTCCAATAAATGCAAGTTTGGTGCAAAAACTATCACGGTTCTTGGACATGAGGTGAGTGAAAATGGAATTCGTCCCGACCAAGAAAAGATTCGAGCAGTCCGCGACTTCGCTACGCCAAGGTCATTGAAGGAAGTTAGAAGTTTTCTTGGCCTTTCATCCTACTACCGCCGCTTCATACCCAATTATGCCCACGTAGCCCAACCCTTGAATGATCTTTTGAAGAAAGACTCAGCATTTAATTGGAACCAGGAAGAGCAAAATGCATTTGAAGCTCTCAAGTCAGCGTTAATTTCCGAACCCGCTCTTGGACATTTTGATTACTCATCCCCAACCGAAATACACACTGACGCAAGCAACTACGGAATAGGAGCATTATTAGTGCAGATACAAAAGGGAAAGGAAAGAGCCATTGCTTATGCATCCAGAACCTTAAATAAGGCAGAAAAAATTATTCAACCACAGAAAGGGAATGCCTTGCCATCATTTGGGCTATCAATAAATTCCGACCATATGTCTTTGGACAGCCGTTCACTATTGTTACAGACCACCACTCTTTGTGCTGGCTGACCAATCTCAAAGACCCATGTGGGAGGTTAGCAAGATGGGCACTTCGGCTGCAAGAGTTTGACGTCACTGTCGTGTATAAGAGCGGAAGGAAACATCAGGACGCAGACTGCTTATCAAGAAGTCCATTAGAATACAGTGAAGATATGGAGGAAGATATTCCAAGCCTAGTGACTTTGCAGAACTTTAGCGAAGAGCAGATGAATGATCAAGCTCTTAGAAAAATCGCTGACCAATTACAAAGTACTCCTAATAATTCCTTTGTAAAAATCGATAACACGCTCTACAGAAAAAATTATGATCCAATGGGGAAACCATGGCTTTTGGTGGTTCCACGCCATTTAAGGCAGGAATTACTGAAAAATTTCCATGATTCACCCACGGCTAGTCACCTCGGATTTACTAAAACCTATGACCGAATAAGAAAAAGGTATTACTGGCCCGGAATGTATAGAACGGTTAGAAGGTATGTGGCACACTGTTCAGATTGTCAGAGGCGTAAACATCAGCCCCAATTCCCCTCAGGGCACTTACAGCCAATACCTGTTCCTGAAGTTGCCTTTGAAAAGGTAGGAATGGATCTCCTGGGGAGATTTCCAACATCAGAAGGTGGCAACCGTTGGATTATTGTATGTACGGACTACCTAACGAAATATGCTATAACTAAAGCTCTACCCACAAGTGAATCCATGGAAGTTGCCAAATTCTTCATTGAAGATGTCATCTTAAAGCACGGCGCGCCGAGGGAATTAATCACGGATAGAGGAAGGAACTTCACATCTTCAATGATAAGTGATCTGAACAACCAGTGCAGAATAACCCATCGGAAGACGACCGCCTATCACCCCCAGACAAACGGACTCACGGAGAGGTTGAATAAGACCATAGCAGACATGCTGTCCATGTATGTAGATGTCTACCAGAAAGATTGGGACAGGATTCTCCCATTCGTTACATTTGCATACAACACAGCAAAACAAGAGTCTACTGGGTTCACCCCATTTTTCCTTGTACACGGGCGTGAAGCCGAGACTCCACTTGACGTGTTATTTCCCAAGTTATTGCCAGAAGACGACGATTTCATCCAAACTCTAGGGGCAAGAGCCGAAGAAGCACGAAAACTGGCACGTATCCACTCCATGAGATCTCAAGATAGCAATAGTTCCAGTTCCAGTTCCAAATAACTTTATTCGGTGCCGCTCAAAAAGAGCAACCTAGATCATCATATTTACAATATACTGAGGGGGTGGTTATGTACAGGGGTTCATTTACAATTATAATTTATATTGATGTCGTTGGGTCCGGATTCTCAGGTCCTTGGGGATATTTTTCTTGAGAAGGTTTTTTCTGGCTTGTTTGATATTCAAGGTGGGTTTGTTTTTCCTTTTTTTCCACTTTTCGTCATTCTGGCTTAATTGATGGAGAATTTGTCTAGGTTTCAAATTTCTTATTTTCCTTTTTCCGCATTTGTAGTTTGTGGCTTCCTTAAAGGTGGGATTTTCTAATTTTTCGGATTTTTCGTAAAATTTAATGATTGTCTAATAATGTAGTTATTGATGTTTTCGATATTTAGATCGTTCCTGAGGATTGTGTTCCGAACGAAGCAGGGTGGAGACATGATTTTTCTTATCATTTTATTTTCAAAGACTTCTAGCTTTTTAAGGATGGTCTTATGTGCTGTCATAAAAATTGGGTGGCCGTATATGAGTATTGGTCTTATTATTGAAGTGTAAATGGTTCTTTTGCAATGAAGGGATAATTTGCTTTTCGGTCCTAGAAGTAGGGATAGTCGGTGTTGGGCAGCTTTCGCCAAATTAATTCTGTTTTCGATGTGTTTTTTGAAGGTTAGGTGCTCGTCTAGGGTCATCCCTAGGTATCGGATGTTCTCTTTCCATTTAATATTGTCTTCGAAGACAAAAAGTTCGTCTAAAGGTTTCTTAATTTTGTCTTTTTTTCTGGAGAAAATGATTGCTTCACTTTTTTTGGGGGTTCATTGTGACTCGCCATTCCTTACACCAGAGCGTGGAAAAGATGCAGGCCTCTTGGAGTTTCATGTGGAGATTGTCGAAGTCATATGTTGAGGCTAAAATGGCGGTATCATCGGCAAATAGGTGTAAAGAGGTGTCTTCAATACAGGGGAAGTCGTCTATATATATGTCAAATAAGGTTGGTCCTGTGACTGATCCTTGGGGGACCCCGGCAAGGATGTTCCTAGCTGTTGAAACTTCATTTTTGACTCGTACCTTGAATGTTCTATTTGTAAAGAAGTTTTGCGTTATTTTTATGATGTCTCCAGGAAGGTGCTTTTTGCACATTTTGTAGAGAAGGGCTTCGTGCCAGACTTTATCGAATGCTTTGGCGATATCGAAGAATACGGCTCCTGTTATTTGGCCTAGGTGCATGGCTTTTCTTATTTTTTTCAGTGACAACTACTAGCTGGTGCAATGTTGAGTGTTTGGCTTGGTAGCCAAATTGTTCGGGTCTGAGTGGATTCTTTTCTTCGAGGGATTTTCTGAGTCTTCTTAAAACAATTCTTTCGAATAGTTTTGAGATGGCAGGTAGCAGTGAGATGGGCCTGTAGCTTGTTGGTTCATGCATGGATTTTCCATTTTTAAGTATGGGACAGATAATGGACGTTTTCCATCTGTCAGGGAAGTGGGCAAGCTGCAGTGAGGCGTTAAATATTTCGGCTATTGATGCTAGTATATGATTAGGGAGCAGTTTGAGAGCTTCATTAGGCAATTCGTCGATTCCGGGAGCTTTTTTATTTGGTAGATATTCAATAATCGCTTTTATTTCACCAATGTTTGTTGGTTCTAGTCTTGTTTCTTTTTTTTTCATGTATGAATTCACACGTTTGATGTATGTACGAGTAGGTTTGGAGTGGGATGTATAGGGATTGGGGCTTTACTGTTTTTCATAGTTGTTGGCAAATGATTCAACTGCTTCTTCTGTGGTTAGTGTCTGCCCATTGTTTGTCTTCAGTGTTATTTCTTGTTTTTCAGAGTTGGATAATCGTTTGATGGCTTTCTTGTAAGTTTCTGTGATTCTCTCCGGGCCGTCATGTAGGCTGATTTATCTCGGGGGTCGCAAGTATTTTTCTTTTTTTTTTTCTTAGTCTATTGGTGGATCGTATTTTTTCTTTAATGTGAGGTGGATATCTTCGTTCTAGTTCCGGGTCCTTATATTTTGTTGAATCTTTCAAATTTTGCACCATTTATTCTTCAATGTGTGTAATGGCCTCGTCTATTTTTGAAGATGCGTCTAGGATCAAATCAGGAGGTTCAGCGATTTCCATTTTGTACTTGAAAATAGGGCCCAATCTGTAATTTTTATTTTTGTATTTGAGTAGGAGATTTTAAAATTCTGTAGCACAAGTAGTGTGTGTACTGGGAGATGATCAGAGGTTAGTTCGTGCAGGGCCATTGCAAAATAAAATACATACAAATAAATGTTCACAAAAAGGTTCTGAGAACAAAAAGATAAAAGATTTCACTATAAAAGCTAAAAAATCTTATACATGTAATTCTAATTGCTTGAAAACTGCTAAATGTAAAATTTCTATTGACATCTTATACTGGAACATAAATGGATACATGAGAGCTAGTTCATTGTTTGATCTTCTCGATTATGTAAAACATTACCATATTTTTGCACTTGCAGAAACTTGGCTCGACCGCAATATACAAGTTGACATACATGAATTTACTATTTATGAATCGCTGGCTACAAGATGCTGCAACACTGGAAGACCGTCTGGTGGAATACTGGTCGGAATCAGTAAAATGCTTGCAAATTATATTTACAAAATAGTAATTGAGCCTAACTGGATTTCAATTTGTTTTAAACAAACCTCTGTATGTAAACTATGTATACTAGTCGCATATTTACCACCTGGTGATACTTTTAAACTCAACTTAAACAAACTATTTAGGTTTATTGAGGAAAGATTATTATAAAACGAAAATTGCAATTATACCGCGAATGTTTCTCCCAAACAAAAATCGAAATCTATTTTAAAGAGAAATAACGATTATTTCTAACTTTAAGGATGAAGTATGATAGGATGAATTGTGAAGAGTAATGACAAACGGAAAAATAAAAGTGTCCAGGGGCGGGAATCGAACCCACAACCTTCTGCTTACCGGGCCGGTGCCATGTCCACTAGGCTACCCTGGACGTATTTTTCCGTTCGTAAATAATATTTAAAGTAACTTATAATACTGTCACTGTATAATATTTGCATATAAATCCATTGTTGTTATTTTGGCCGGCATAAAACTTTTGTAAATATGCAAATTCGTTTGTTTAGTATTTCTATTTCTTTTCTTCTACTCGTCTCAAGCAGAATAAACTTTCAATAGAAAACTACTGTTCGCGTGATTCCTAATACTTATTCACACGGAAATCCGCGACATTTTGGTGGAGGCGCTGGGTAAATCCTACTAAAGAATAAAACGGCTGACTTCGTAAATTTGAGAAGAAGTCTCCGACTGAGAGGATTACCACCTGAGGGTCATAACAAGGAACCAACAATGTTGAAAAGCGAACCAGGAGAAACTTCGGCTCAAGTCCCATCAACCTACATCTCTTTGCAGCAGCCAAGATATCCATCCACTTTCGTTGGAGATGGAAGTGAAGATGCTCAAAGGTGGCTGAAAGATTACCAGCGTGTGGCAAAGTTCAACAGATGGGACGATTCTATGTGTTTGGCCAATGTCATATTTTTCCTGGCCGGAACAGCCCGACAATGGTACGAGAATAATGAGGACCTACTGACATCCTGGGAAGTGTTTCAGAGGGCTTTGGGTGAAACCTTCGGAGAACAGGAGGAAGAGATGAAGAAAGCTGAGATCATTCTGAAGACAAGAGCACAGAAATCCAGTGAATCATCCGAGTCATACATTCAAGATGTGCTATACCTGTGTCAATTGGCCAATCCTCTGATGGACGATGAAACAAAGTTAGGACATTTGATGAAGGGAATAGCGGAGGACATCTATCAGTTACTGATCGCTAAAGACGTTGAAAAAGTCAATCAGTTCCTAAAGGAATGCCGGAAAATAGAGTTGATGAAAAAACGACGAATAACTGTTAGGAAATTCGAAAGGCTCCCAAATGTGGCTCTCGTGGCTTACGAGGAGGAGGATCTTCCCTCTATGATAAGAAGAATTGTCCAGGAAGAATTTCAGAAGGTGAAAATACCCTCAACAGCATGCTTCCTTGGAGTTGAGCAGAAAGCTGAGAGTGCGCCTCTGGAGGATTTGATAAAAAGAGAGATTAAAAGGGAACTTGCTCCCATCACCGGAAAGAGTAGCTTCTCGAGACCCCAGAGGAGTTATACCAGGCCGCTGCCACCGCAAAGATCTCCTGAAAATTCCGAAGTAAGGAAGACTGACGCCTGGAGAACTCCAAACGACCAGCCGATTTGCTTTCATTGCGGGCGACCGGGACACGTGGTGAGATATTGTCGAGATAGACGACGTATCTTTGAGAAGGCTAGAGGAAGAAGAACAAACTATTTTCCTAACGCCGAATTTAGCAGATATGACGGGGAACTAGAATCTGAACTGAATAAACGCTACCGGAACCCATCTCCTTATCCTGGCCGCGGAAGATCACCGTCGAGAAGAAACAGCACTCCGTCGCCTTCCCGCCAATCTCCTCGCCGCCAAGTCCAGGAAAACTAAGAGGCGCGGCCTATACAGGAGGTAAGGCCGCCGACGTAAGTGAAATTCCTCCCCCTCTCATTACTGCTAATATGAAACGTAACTTTGTGTTGATCTCCGTTAACAGACAGAATATTGAAGCATTGGTTGATTCCGGAGCCGATTTTTCGGTCATTTCTGAAAATTTTCGCCGACATTTGCGGATCCCGTTCTTTGTTAAAAAAGGCCCAATTTTACGAGTGGCAAATAAGAAATATGTCGAGACTTTGGGACGCTGCAATATACGAATCACCATTAAAGAGCTTGAAGTTCGTTTCAACTTTGTCGTACTATCTGAATGTAGCCACCATATAATACTCGGTTGGGATTTCTTTCAGGCCACAAATGCGATTATTGATTGGGGAACGGGCGAAATGCACCTGGAGGAGTGCGCAAGTCAAGGTATAGAAGATGAAGATCTAGCCGTATATGCTTGTGAAGATTGCATAATCCCAGGCCGCTCGATTAGTAAAATTGCGGTTATTAGTGAAAAGGTTCAAGGCGCAAAAGATCTGATCGTGGAGGGTCACAAAGATCTCCTCTTGAAGAAAGAATTGGCCATTCCATCATCGGTCATCAACTTCCATCACGGAAGAGGAGACGTATGGGTGACAAATGCAACATCTCGTAACCAAATAATCCCTGCAGGTATGCTCGTGGGCAATCTAGGTAAAATTGGAAGTAGTGGGATATTCAGTATAGATATGGATGACTGCAAAGAAATTAGAACCAACATTAAAAACGAGGATATACGTCAAAATATCTTATCTCTAGTAGATGATACTTTAAGCAAAGAACAGAGATCAAATATGGCTGAATGTTTGATAAACTACGCGGAGATTTTTGACTTTGAGAGAAGAGCAAGTAGACCTTTCTTTGGCGTAAAACATAAAATAGACACTTCAGACAACCGCCCTATTAAGCAACGACCTTACCGTGTGTCACCTACTGAAAGGCGAGCAATACAGGGAGAGGTCGACAAAATGATCAAAATGGGAGTCGCACAACCATCCGAAAGCCCCTGGTCTTCTCCAGTGGTCCTAGTAAAAAAGAAAGATGGGTCATGGAGATTTTGCGTGGATTATCGAAGGCTCAATCGGATCACGAAAAAGGACGTGTATCCAATACCAAGAACCGATGATGTTTTGGATAGTTTAACGGGAGCCAAGTTCTATTCCAGCATGGACTTACGCACAGGTTATTGGCAAATAGAGATTGATGAAGGAGACCGTGAAAAGACAGCTTTCGTCACCCCTGATGGTCTCTATGAATTTCGAGTCATGCCGTTCGGCCTATGTAATGCCCCAGCCACGTTCGAAAGAATGATGGACAATCTGCTGGCTGGACTCAAGTGGACAATTTGTCTTTGCTACTTGGACGATATAATTGTCTATGCGTCCTCCTTTCAAGAGCACATGGAACGACTGGAAAAGACCCTTAAATGTATCCAGAGGGCAGGTTTATGTCTCAATCCCTAGAAGTGCCGATTTGGATCAAAGATAATCAAGGTATTAGGGCATTTGGTTTCAGAGGAAGGTATACGCCCAGATCCTGGAAAAATAGAGGCCATCATAAATTTTCCGACTCCAAAAAATACAACTGATGTGAGAAGTTTTATCGGATTATGTTCTTACTATAGACGCTTTGTGAGGAACTTCGCGAATAAAGCAAAGCCATTACACGAACTACTGAAAAACAATACTAGGTTTGTTTGGTCAAAGGAGCAAGATGAGTCGTTCCAGATATTTAAAGCGGCGTTGACTACAGATCCTCTTCTCGGCCATTATATAGAAGAAGCCGAAACACATCTGCACACAGACGCGAGTGGACATGGCATTGGAGCAATATTGATTCAAATTCATGAAGGAGAGGAAAAGCCAATCGCCTATGCTTCAAGAACCCTCAACGCTGCAGAAAAGAACTATTCTACGACAGAGATAGAATGTCTGGCCGTAGTATGGGCTATTTACAAGTTCCGGCCTTATTTATTCGGGAGGCATTTTACTGTAGTTTCCGACCACCATTCTCTGTGTTGGTTAGCCAATATAAAGGATCCATCAGGAAGGCTAGCCAGATGGGCTCTACGTCTTCAAGAATTTGACATTTCTATTGTTTATAAGAGTGGAAAAAACACCAAGATGCGGACTGCCTTTCACGAAACCCTCTTCTAGACACGGACGAAAACAACATTCCAGAGTTGATCTCAATTACCGACGTAAGGAAAGAACAAGAAAAGGACGATCAAATTACGAAGATAATCCAAGGTAGCCAATCTAAAGGCGATGGAGTTTTTAAGTTAATCGAAGGTATTCTTTACCGCAAAAATTACGATCCCATGGGCAAAATGTGGCTTCTAGTGGTTCCTAAACAGATGAGAATTGACATCTTGAGGGAAGCCCATGATTCACCGATGGCAGGACATTTGGGATTTGCCAAAACCTACGATCGAGTTAGAAAAAAATACTTTTGGCCCGGCATGTACAGATCTGTGAAACAATATGTGTCGCATTGCAGAGAATGTCAAAGGCGAAAAGGATCCACGGGGCGCCCACCTGGACAACTGGTACCAATCCCACCTGTAGCCCGGCCTTTTCAAAGGGTAGGAATAGATCTGTTGGGGAGATTTCCTGTTTCGAACAACGGCAACAAGTGGATCGTGGTTGCGACAGATTATTTATCTAGGTACGCAATTACCAGAGCAATACCTAATGGAAGTGCGGAGGAAGTTGCCAAATTCATGGTAGAAGACATATTGCTGAAGCATGGAGCTCCTAGAGAGTTAATTTCAGATCGAGGTCGAACCTTTATATCCAGAACATTAAAGGAAATCAACGACCTCTGCGGGACCATACATCGATTCACGTCAGCCTATCATCCACAGACCAACGGCTTAACCGAGAGACTCAACAAGACTCTCGCTGACATGTTGTCCATGTATGTCGATGTCGAGCAAAGAAACTGGGATGCAGTGCTCCCCTATGTCACCTTCGCCTATAACACCTCCCAACAAGAATCCACTGGGTTTAGCCCTTTCTATCTCATACACGGACGAGATGTAGAGACTCCACTTTACACCATCTTAGCCTATAGAGAAAACACCAGTCTGGAAGACTACGTGGAGAGTATGGTGACAAATGCTGAGGATGCACGCCAGTTGGCTCGGTTAAACATCTTACGATCACAAGAAAGAGACAAATCTCGATATGACCAGAGCCACAGACCAGTCCATTATCAGACAGGAGACCTGGTGTGGGTGTTCACGCCTGTCCGTAGACAAGGGTTGGCGTAGAAGCTCCTAAAGAGATACTTCGGCCCTTATAGGGTGAACAGACAACTCTCCGAGGTAACCTATGAGGTGGAGCCTTTGGAAAAAAGACCACGGCAACGGAAAACAAAAGATATCGTCCATGTCCAGCGGATGAAGCCTTATCGGAACCCAGAAGAGCAAATTCAGGCCTGAGAAAGAAGCATAACCTTATCGGAAAAATAGGAGGCAAGTTGGGAAATTCTTTTTTTTTAATATTATTATTATTATTAAAATAAAACATAAGCCTCCAGGGAAAAGTTTCTTTTAAAAATATTTTTTATTTAAAAAATCTCGAGCTTTCGGGCAAGTACGCCCTTCTACGGGAGAAAATGCTTTATATGATTAACACGCCAATGAAATATGATTTAAAATTAAATAAAGTCAATTTACTGTTAATCATATAAAGCATTTTCTCCCGTAGAAGGGCGTACTTGCCCGAAAGCTCGAGATTTTTTAAATAAAAAATATTTTTAAAAGAAACTTTTCCCTGGAGGCTTATGTTTTATTTTAATTATAATTCAAGGGATTATTTGATCGAATTATTATTATTATTTAAAATTAATTTTGCACTTCTAGTTCATTTCTGATTTTTGTGTATATAATTTGTTATTATATTGTAAAAGCAGCGGGTCGCTGCTTGCTTTTGAGAGGGGGGTAATGTCACTGTATAATATTTGCATATAAATCCATTGTTGTTATTTTGGCCGGCATAAAACTTTTGTAAATATGCAAATTCGTTAGTTTAGTATTTCTATTTCTTTTCTTCTACTCGTCTCAAGCAGAATAAACTTTCAATAGAAAACTACTGTTCGCGTGATTCCTAATACTTATTTACACGGAAATCCGCGACAATACATTTAAAATACAATATAACGCGGCTGATGATTGTAAAACGAAAATTGCAATTATACCGCGAATGTTTCTTCCAAACAAAAATCGAAATCTATTTTAAAGAGAAATAACGATTATTTCAAACTTTAAGGATGAAGTATGATAGGATGAATTGTGAAGAGTAATGACAAACGGAAAAATAAAAGTGTCCAGGGGCGGGAATCGAACCCACAACCTTCTGCTTACCGGGCAGGTGCCATGTCCACTAGGCTACCCTGGACGTATTTTTCCGTTCGTAAATAATATTTAAAGTAACTTATAATACATTTAAAATACAATATAACGCGGCTGATGATTGTAAAACGAAAATTGCAATTATACCGCGAATGTTTCTTCCAAACAAAAATCGAAATCTATTTTAAAGAGAAATAACGATTATTTCTAACTTTAAGGATGAAGTATGATAGGATGAATTGTGAAGAGTAATGACAAACGGAAAAATAAAAGTGTCCAGGGGCGGGAATCGAACCCACAACCTTCTGCTTACCGGGCAGGTGCCATGTCCACTAGGCTACCCTGGACGTATTTTTCCGTTCGTAAATAATATTTAAAGTAACTTATAATACATTTAAAATATAATACATTTAAAATACAATACATTTAAAATACAAATTTATTTTTCCGTTTGTCATTACTCTTCACAATTCATCCTATCATACTTCATCCTTAAAGTTAGAAATAATCGTTATTTCTCTTTAAAATAGATTTCGATTTTTGTTTGGAAGAAACATTCGCGGTATAATTGCAATTTTCGTTTTACAATCATCAGCCGCGTTATATTGTATTTTAAATGTATTATAAGTTACTTTAAATATTATTTACGAACGGAAAAATACGTCCAGGGTAGCCTAGTGGACATGGCACCTGCCCGGTAAGCAGAAGGTTGTGGATTCGATTCCCGCCCCTGGACACTTTTATTTTTCCGTTTGTCATTACTCTTCACAATTCATCCTATCATACTTCATCCTTAAAGTTAGAAATAATCGTTATTTCTCTTTAAAATAGATTTCGATTTTTGTTTGGAAGAAACATTCGCGGTATAATTGCAATTTTCGTTTTACAATCATCAGCCGCGTTATATTGTATTTTAAAAGATTATTATGTGGCTATGAAATAATACTGGCGCGTGACCTTAACATTCGAACGGGATCAATGGGCGGTTTTCACAATGTATTTGCGCTCTCTTCAAATATTTTCTCACAGCGTAATTCCAGTGATAAGATGATCTCTCCAAATGCAACCCATATTTTGTTGAGTTCCTCGACAATAGCTTACTGACAATATTAAATGGCAGATCGATAGCATATCAAAATGGCAATTTTACTTACATCTCAGACCGTGGCTCTTCGGTCTTGGATTACTTTGTGGTGACCCCCTTGCTTTTGGATCTAATTGAGAACTTCCAAGTCGAATGCTCTCCATACTCGGACCATCTCCCTATCACCTTGTCTGCCCTTATAGTGCCCGGTTCTGGTCGCAGAATTACTTCATTACAGTCGATGGTGAATTACTCGAAACACATACAAATCCAACACCTTTAACAATTTATAGATGGACACATGAGAACTAACAGTTTTTCTCGCAGGCACTAAATGAAATACACCTGAATTGGAATCACTCAATAGATAGCGCACAATGAGGCTTTTAACTGATAAAATCATTGATACTATGGGCAAAGCGGGGATGCAGAGAAGATCTAAAACATCGAACCCAAATTCAAAGCCCTGGTTTGATCGAGAATGTTATCTAACAAAAAAGAATACTAAATCCCATCTTAAAATCTACATGAAATCAAAAAAAGAAACAGACCGTGTTAACTATATTTCAAAAAAGAAATTCTATGCTGCATTAATTAGAGATAAAAAGAAAAAATACTACCAATCATTGCATGTAAATTTATCAAGCAATACTCATGACTCTAAAAACTTTTGGAAAACAATAAGCATTTATATAAAAAAAGAAGTTTCATTCAAGGAAACATATCGCTTCAAGAATGGCACCAATTTTACGACAAACTACTCTCATCTGAAACATCAACAGAATATATCCTTCCTATGTTAAACACGCTTTCATCGGATACAGGCTTATTGGCGGAAATTACAATGAAGGAGATAATAGAAGAAATCTCGCGTTTAAAGAACTGTAAGGCAGCTGGAATCGACGAGGTACCGAACGAAGCGATTAAGCTCCTTCCCCACAGTTACTTACTGTTACTAAAGGATCTATACAACAGAATACTAAGATCAGCTGTATTCCCATCCTCCTTCTCGAGGTCTATTATTCATCCGATTTTTAAAAATGGCGATTCTGATAATCCATCCAACTACCGCGGAATCTCACTGCTGAGCAATTTCGCGAAACTATTTATAGCAATACTTAGGTCCCGCCTAGTCAAATGGATTGAAACTAATGATATTATCCCAGAGAATCAAGCGGGCTTTAGATCTGCTCACTCATGTCAAGATCATATTTTCATATTGACATCTGTAATCCAACTTGCCCTAAGGAAGAAAAGAGGCAAATGTTACTCCTTCTTCGTAGACTTAAAAAGGCTTTTGACACGGTTCCTCACGCATTGCTATGGACAAAACTAGTCAAAATAGAACTGAATTACCGATTTGTCAACTTAATTAAACGTTATTATGAAGACATGACCGCTGCGGTTCGTTGGAACAATTCTATCACTGAATTCATTGAAATTCGTTCGGGGGTGCTCCAAGGTGACCCACTATCTCCATGCCTATTCCTACTCTTTATCAATGATTTGATTAAAATATTTGATGACTCGGGATTGTCAGGAATATACTTACCCAATTTCGGAAACATACACCTCCTCCTATATACCGACGATATTGTTTTGATCGGTGATTCTAAAATAAACCTTCAATTGAAAATCAATATACTGAAAACTTATCTAGAAACTAACTTACTAACTCTGAACGAAAACAAGTCAAGAATAATGGTTTTCCGTAATGGAGGAAAGGTGGCGCGTTCAGAAAGATGGTATTGGGGTCAAAGTCCTTTAAGTGTTACTTCAAAATATACGTACCTGGGCTACCCGCTAACCCCTTCGATTTCTTTCACTCAAGTTGCCTTAAATTATAGAGGCAGGAAATGGCCGCGATGGGTGCTGTAGGGGAGATTATTTTGAAGTCCAAGCTCAAATCCTTCCATGTAAGTATGAGATTGTTGGATTCTATGATCTTGACAGTCCTACTCTATGCGGCTCCAATCTGGGCACATGATCAAGCCTTAATCCTAGATAGAATCCAGGATACCTTCCTCAGACGTTTTCTGTGCCTTCCAAGCTATACTCCGGGCTATATTTTGAGGGCTGAAACAGGAAGAAACTCTCTTGATATCACAGTGAAAAAACTAACTTTAAAATTCTGGACTAGAATTCTGAAAATGGACGGCAGCAGGCTACCTTCAATATGTTTGGCACATTTGTGGGACATTTCAATTTTTTCAAAACATAATATCGGACTGGTAAAAAGTATAACAGAGCTACTTAATAACACCGGCTTCTCATGGCTTGTTGGATGTACAGACTTCAATATTCTACAAAGATACATCCCCCTAATTATTAGAACGGCAACCGATCAGTCCTTGCAGCTCGATTATGTAAGAATAAGAAAATCAGTACTCTACTCTCACTATAAATACTTTCATTCATCACCTACAATGGAATGCTATCTGAATGACAATATCCCCCTTACCTTAAAGAGAATCATTGTACAAGTAAGAAGCCTTTTTGTAGTACAGAGATTTAATCATGTTTCACTATTGAAAACTAAGACCATAAAATGCACCTTATGCAACGGTGAATTTAGTCTCGATTTTCCACACTACATGTTCTACTGTACGGCAATGGAAGAAGAAAGAGAAATTCTTCGTCAAGAGACCGGCTATAATAGCAATTCGCCTTATGTTTTAATGTCAAAAGTCGTAAAATCCAGACCCTTTGCATTCGCTTTTTATAAAAACTGGAAATCAGCTCAATCAAAATATTTAGCACAGACACCGGATCCAACTCGATAATTGGTCGAGGCCAATACCCAATACTTGTATATAACTACGATGCTAATCTGTTATTTATTTATTTTGTCCTACAGAGAGAATCCTGTATGGCACGTGTGCCCAATAAAGGCTATTGTTGTTGTTGTTGTAGTTCGTGCAGGACTTTAGAGTATGCGCTTTGGGAGATGTTTTTGTGCACGGCGATATCAATGATGTCTGGAGGTGAGTCATGAGTAGGTTCGTCGGGGTAGCTCACATCTAGGTCCATAACGTTGATTGCGTTTTGGAGCCTTCTCCAGCTTGGGTTAGTGGTGGTGGAACCCCAGGAAGGATGTTTGCAGTTTAGGTCCCCTGCTATGATGGTCGGTGTGTCCGTTGAAAAAATGTTATAGATATCGGTTTTTGATCTAGATAGGTGTTTGGTGGTTTGTAGCACGAATACAGGTTCATATTCACCCCGTTTTTGTCTTTGATTGAAATTCCTGTTGTTTCCAGGCTTGAGGTGGTGGCATGAATAGGTGCATGGCTGTACTTCTTGTGGATGAATATGGCAGTTCCACCACCTTGTCCGGTTAGTCTGTCGTTGCGGAGGGTGATGAAGTTTTGAATCCTCATTTTATGTCACGGCTTAAGCCAGGTTTCTGACACTAGTGCGATGTCGTGGTCGTTCAGGAATTCTGAAAATTGTTGTTTTTTGTTTCGGAGACTACACGCGTTCCAGTGAACGATTCGAAGGCTATTTTTATACAAATTTTTGTGATTCATTTACATATAAAGGTGTCTACAACGTTCTTCATGATGTTTGCTATTATTGCGGGGTCACTGAGAGCCTTTTTGATAGCGCTCTCTAGTTGGTTGACCTTAGTGGCTGAAGGAGGATTGGGACGTTCTTTATTAACATGTGGAGTTTTGTTCTTGTTTTGAATGGGTTGGGGAATTTCAGAAGGGTGTGGACCTATAGGGTTGGATTTTTCTTTTTCTGTATTGAGGTTTGGTTTCTGATTATTTTGAGTTTGGGGCACTCTATTTATCTTTCTGTATAGTGGGCAACCACGCCAACTTGCTGTATGCTGACCCTGGCAGTTTGCACATTTAGGTGGGACTTCTTTTTCTTTTGTGCATTCGGATGTGAAATGATTTTCTCCACATTTTACACATTTGGGAGTTTCCCTGCATTCAAACTGAGAGTGCCCAAAGTTTTGGCACCTATGGCATTGTCCGGGGCCTTTGGGAGCCCTGTAAGCCTCGACTTTGCACTTCATGTCGCAGAGATCTGTGATACTGTATATTTCCTTATTCCTTGCAGTCTTAGGAAGGGTTACCTGGATTAGTGGGAGCTCCTCCTTTGTTCTTGAATTTCGGAGTCTTGCGATTTTGGACATCTCAAATCCCTTGTTTTCCAGATCCTCTTGTATTTCGGGAAGGTTGATGCAGCGGTCGAGACCTCTGACGACCACTCTAAGGCACTTTTCATCGTCTAGGATCTTGAAGTGGAAGGTGTAGTGGCGATCTTCCAACCACTTGGTAGCTGTCTGGTAGTCTGTTGTTGTGTGAGTCTGAACGTTGATGTATCGGCCTGATGTGTAAAATTCTGGCTTTTGTTTTGTACACTTGACAAGACCATCTCTAAGGCCTGACCATTCCTTAACTCCGCTTATTTTAATTGGTGGTATTCTGATCTTGGGGTTAGGGGTGGGGTTGTTATTCGATGTTTCGTTAGGTTTCTTTGATGGGTTCGAGTTTTTATGGTTTTGTTCATGATTTGGCATTTTGTTTGGTGTCACTTCGATTTCCATTTCGACTGTTTCTGCTTCATGAGGTTTTTCAGGCTGTTTCTTTTGTAATTTTGGTTCAGGATTACCTTGTGACCTTTGGTTGGAGCACCAGGTTGGTTTTTGCGTTGTTGTTTCTTTTGCGGCTACTGGTGATTTTTCTCTTGGGCGCTTCGCGGAAGCTTTTGTAGTATCGTGTTCTAGGTAGTTTGAGCGCAGTTCGCAAAGTTCCCTTTCGCAAAAGTCAATAAAATTTATTAGCTCGGCAAAGGTGGTTTCGACCGCGCCGCAATATTTTTTCAAAGCTTGAGAATCTTCATTTTTCAATTCTGGGCATTCTGGCAGTTTCCAAATTGAATATTTACGGGTGCCTACCGGGAATTTGGGGTTGGTAAAATTAGTGTTGGGGACTTCTGGTGCAGGGGTGTCTTCCATGGTTCGGGTTTTTCGCGTGGGACTCGAATTTCTTCAGATAGCAATAAACATCGCTATGACGCCCATCACAGAAATATAATTTATCAGCCTGGAGATCTTGTATGGATCTTTATTCCTGTGCGTAAAGTGGGATATTCGGAAAAACTAATAAGACGTTACTTCGGCCCATACAAAGTAACCCGAAAAATTTCTGATGTGACCTATGAAGTTGAAACATTCGGAAACCAGCAAGGTCGTCGTAAAACAAAAGATTTAGTTCACATTTGTAGGATGAAACCTTATTTAAACCCAGAGGACCAGGAGGACCAGCTAGAAGAGGACCCAGAAGATGACTCGACAAACTTCCAGGAAGAACACATCCCAACTGAACGAACACAACAACCACAGACCCGCGAAGAGATCTCAGGCCCTATCACCCGTTCTCGAGCCTTGAGACTGAGGATGTAAGTCTCCTTCTGAGCATCGGGTCGATGCTCTTTATAGGAGGAGGCTATGTGGCGAAGAAATATTTCATTATTTAATTTAATATTATTCAATGAAAATATATTCAACAGATTATAAAAATATATTACTCTGTATTTGTGAAATCATCTTTAAAATATTTATTTGCTTGCTTGCTTAAGATTCTCTAGCTGTAAATATTTTGGCTGACTTGTTAATAATTGTCGACTCGTCGCTGTGACGTCATCAATAAATACTTTTACATCTTAGGATATTTCAAGGCTTGATTTCTACGCTACAATATCGTTTAATATGATATTATTATCATCATTTCTCAACCCCAGAATATCGGGTAAAATATTTGGAATATTTTTGAAATGTGATTCACAGCGGAATCCGGAATTTCTGCTTTATATCAAAATGTTTATAGACTGCCTGAACATAATACTCACTTGCTTTATTCTTCACAAAGCCCAAACAAAAATATTATTCAAAACGTTACGGAATCGCAGTACCCAAAACTCTTATAAAAAATATATTTAATCTTGCTCATAATTTATTATAATTAAATTATGTAAAAATTAACTCTTTGATAAAAATAGGCTTTCTTAAAGATTCTCCAAGAACATTCTTATCAGCCAAATATCAATAATTCGCCAAAGCCTTCAATAAAATATGATACTCATTAAATGCCCCTCGACGATTCCACTAAGGAAGAGTCTGAAGATGTGTGGCCTTGCCTCCTAATTCAATTGTAATCTCTCTTTAGATTTTAGAGAGACTTACCTCCAACATATAGGATTGTTGCTATGCAGTTCGTGTATGGACAGTCCAAATACTGCTACGTTCAACGTCTATTTTATTTCTACCAAGAAAGACACTGTAATCCAGAGAAGAAAAACTTCAGCTCACAAGGTTTACAGTAACAATTAATATAAGCACTTAAAGAGAAGCAAGACAGAAAAATAATATACATATTTTAACTGTCCAGCAATGGCCGCAGCCTTGTAAAAAAATTGACATGAACCCAGAACAGCAGCTTTACACACCCAAGATAGAGGACATTGTGACTGCTGTGATAGAGATGTATGGAGACATCCGAGGCTCTTTATTTGGCACGACAACAATAATTGCCTGGACTTAAAGCAGCTGAAGGCTGGCAGAAAACATGAGAAAGAATACAATGGTAAAACTGAATTTCTCACAACCAGGATTTAGTGGCTACAACGCAAGTGCAGTCACTAGAAACCAAAAGTTACAATCAAGGAAGACAATAAATGAACCTGTAAAACTATTGAAAGATAATTAAAAGCAAAAATGGATTATTGACAACATCTACATGTGATTTTCTATTTGATATCTCTCCGTATCAAAATGAACCGTAAAGAAAAGATCCAGTACTGATAGAAACTACATCACATTGAAATCAATTAAAAATTGATTTATTATAAAAAGAATCATACACGGCAAATATAGTTCAAATTTCTTATAACATATGTCGCGCTAATGTATCATGATTAGAAATGTAGAACTATAAGTAATTAAGAATCTCATTCATTCTGAATAATTTACTTTATGTTTCAGATATCTAGGTGTGAGAGAATTTAATATTCGTAATAGAATTAATTCAAGACAAAAACAAACAATTTTCAACAAAAATGGTGGATACGTTGAAAATGGATACAATTTGCTGACAACATCAAAAATATACTTAATTCTACATACAAAAATTTGAAAGAAATTACAGATTTTCTCAGCTACGTTAAAAATCTTAAACATCGTGGGATAAGTAGCACGAAGTCGTATCACTTTAACGAATACATGGAAGCGATGGAAAATAAATTTTCAGTGCAACATTTCAAATGCAAAACAGGGAATTATCAACATTGTGTTACTTTCTTTCAAGGAAAAAATTTCTCCATAAAATATTTTAAAGATGTTAAATATAAGTCAATCGCTAAACCATCTTTTACATGTTGAGACATTATGTGACTAATTCAACTACTTATAATTTTGACACACGGGAAAATACATTCCAACAATTAAATTGATAACTACTCAAAATTATTCGCAAACTTGATAAAATTCGAAACCGACACCAAAAAAAATACCATAGGAAAAAAAAATAAAATCATTGGTATAAAAGTGAAAGTAATAAGCAGTGTGTGTGTGTGATAATGTCTTGGAATTTATCAATTTTAATTTAGAGCCATACTTTAAAACAAAATATTTTGAAAGAAAAACCAACTTTTATTTTCTCCAAAACAAAATGGAAGATCAGAGAAAACAAACAGCTCTCTCAAGGAAGGCATCAGATCATGCATGATTGAAGCAGAATTGCCTAATGAAGTTATAGATGAGCATAAATACACATAAAGCCGAATTCCAACTAGACACAACAAAATTTCACACCAGAGGAGCTATTATATAATCTCCCAACAATGGAAGAGAGTCAAAGTAATTTTTTTGTCTGGCGTTAGGGCGGAATATGATTTTTAAATTCACCCGATCAAATGGGACTAACCAAACAAATGAAAATCGTATATAATCTGCAATTCTTGAGATTTGCTTCTACTGAAGCTAGAAATGTAAAATTTGCTGAAAGTAAAAAAAAAATAGAGTTAAGCTTCTTAATCAAATAGAAGATGAAATAATGCAAGATCTTGATTACTTGGAAGATATCGAAAGAAATTAACACCATCTGAAGCTGAAGTAACTATTCAGAAAGATGATTCATTCAACAACGGCACCGTGTTGATTTGAGGAATGAATCTAAACCAAAATATTTCCTTATACTCTATTTTTTATGAAAAGGAGGAAGGAAATTACCTGTTCAGTGATTCAAACTATGGAGACAGATTATAAACACAAGTGTTACAAATATATTACACACATACAGATTTATTAAGACCACCAGTCTTATACAGATTCACCACAGGGAGAAAGGAAGCATAGATGGAGCTCCTGTACTCCAGGCAGCGCAGAACCCAACAATAGCCTACAGGTATGACGCATGTCCAGTGGCCACACCATGCATACGTCAAGGTTAACGTATCACTGAAAAAGCTAATGTATTACTATACCTTAGATATATGAAGATGCAATGTCTTCTGCTGATAAAACACAAGACGCATCAAGAGCTATACTAAAAAATATTAATTCAGTGAAACAAAATAGGATCTTCTTTCTACTTCTAAATGGCTCAAGACAATGGAAGGTAAGTGGATGTACCATTAGCCATAGCTCTGATTTAACATTACCGAACAAAGCCTGTAGCTCTTGACTGCAGCCAAAGATATGGAAATGGTTAAACAGAAACACCTGTATAAGAAATGAAAGTATTTAAAGCACGAATGTTTCTTTTTTTTTTTCAAAAATCTAATTTCTACTGTCCTTACCGCGATGAAAAATATTGGGAGTGTTCACCACTGATAAGCCAAGCCCTCCCGATATTTTTTGATCGCAGTAAGGACAGTAGAAGTTTGATTTTTGTTAAAATAGAAACATTCGTGCTTTAAATACTTTCATTGCTTATCTATATACGGCCCGTTATCACTTGTAACTTATCCAGATAACTGCCTATATAACAATGAATAGTTGGATCATACATTATTGTGATGTAGAAACTGCTTTCCTCTCTTGAAATTCATATGAATGTTTTTATATAGACTGGTGGCCAAAGGTTACAATTAGTATTTCATTATTCCTATAAAGTAGGTTTCATAAAACATATATTTATATTTTCCGAAACATTTTTGTGTTTTCTTTTCATATTGTAAATACTCTATAATATTGTAGAACGATGTTAGACAAATTTTACCGCAAATGTTTCTTTTTTCGTTTTTTTATTTATTTTTTTTATTTTTCGTTTAAAAAAAAAAGAAACATTTGCGGTAAAATTAGTCTAACATCGTTCTACAATCATAAGCCGCATTATATTGTATTATATATTAACTCTATAATATGTTTATTGATATTTAGGGATGATTAATGGTCAGAGCTCTCAGAAAAAATTAGATTTTTACAAATGTTAAAACAATTTACTCACTTAATAATGGATGTGCTCCCCTCTTACAGCAATACATTCTTGACATCTGCTTCTCATACTCTTTACTAGGTTGTTAATCAGTTCAATAGGAATTAGAGTCCATTCTCTTCATATAGCAGCCTTTAGCTCATCAAGGCTTCTGGGAGGGGGACAAAGACCGGCTACTCCTCTTTCAAGGGTAATCCAGGCATGTTCTATCGGATTCAAACCCGGAGACCTGGATGGCCAGTTCGTTTTTTTGAATTCCACTGTCTTGAAGATACCGAGTCACCAGGTTCGTTCTGTGGGGACCACAGCATTATCGACCATTAACACAAATTCTGTGCTGTCTGAATGTATGTGCTACTGGCACTGATGGAAACTTATTTCCGTTGTGAAGGAGAACAGCTTTCAAACTAACTTTTCAATGAATCAATAAATAAACGCCACTCTTCCGCATTATGGTCATGACCAAGCGCTTCCATTAGTCTAACAACATCATTGCAATACTCTAAATTATTCTCTTGTGAAAATGAGTCTTGAAATTGAGCTTGTCGCTTGGGAAAGAAGAGCATACCTTTGTGCCTTTGTGCAGCAGATTCAAGCCTTTTAACCTAGAGCCTAAAGCTTCACTCTGTGTTTTGTATTAATCTAATTCACGTACCAGGGCTTTCAAATCTCCTTGAGTTAATATATGAATTTCAGGTGAAGCACCTGTTTCAAAATTTGTGTCATCCGACTTGTCTATCTGAATCATCGTCATTAAATATTTCCAGAAGGCTGTGGTACAGGTAAATATTACTATGAGGAACCGGTCTCATAGCATAAGGCAAATCTGGATATTCACACAACGGTATGTCTTGATGTAATACCTGTAGTCTTTGTCAAACAGAAATAACAGTCTGAAGAATGGTATTTATGTTCCCTCTATATCATGTAACCGCAAAAGATATTTGACGTTCACCTTCAATCCATCCTGTAAGATGCCGAACACAAATTACACAACAATAATGAGGAACCCAAGTCTTATATTGGTCATCGACTTTACAGCCAAAGTGAAGTTCATGGCACTTTCTGATGAGCGGTGTAAAGTTTCACCTTTGAAAGTTAATTCCCCACAGATGTAACAGAAACTATCAGGAATATTAATGCAACACCTCGGCATATTGGCAAATTTAGTACTCACGACTTATAAAAGCAATTATATAGAGAAAACCTCACTTTAAATTTACCTGTCACTCTCACTTCTGCTGAAACTCTATTGAACAAGTCGTTTGGTTCAATATAAATCTATATCAAATCTCTAATATTCATCAAATAACATTCTAGAGCTTGTTATTATTTTTGGGTTTAAAAGAAAAGTAAAACAGATTACATTATAAAATAAGCATATTTTATTTAAAATTTAATAATTAAAAATTATTTAAATTAATATTTATATATGATTATAAAAGCAAAAATAAATTAATAATAGATATAAAACAAAGCCTTCAGCTCCACATATTAACTTTTCCTTTCAAGAATGAAGCGTTTGCTAATGTAATGATGTTTAAGCAAAAATTGCTTGCCTCATATTTTATTGTATATACCTTTACATGATATCTGGCAAAAAGCAAGGGTGATGGAAATTTTCTGACTTCATTTTTGAATTCAGCGTGAAATTTTCATTACAGAAATACCTTCGATGTTTCTTGTGGGAAAGAAAAGGTATTTTTTGTAGACCTGTGTTATCGAACCGGAAGGACCAGACAGGAAGACTAGCGATATGGGCTTCAAAACTCCTAGAATATGACGTTATGTTGTTTACAAAAGTGGCCGAAAAAACCAAGATGCCGACTGACTTTAAAGAAATCCTCTCCAACTTGAATCAGAAGAAACAAACAATGATGACACTGATGATATACCCTCAATAACTGCTCTGACGTGCTTCGAGGCTGAACAAAGAAAAGACCCAAAAATTAGTCAATTGATAGAGGAAACAGAAGTATCTTTTGCTAAATCGAAAGGATATGAGCTGCTAAAAGGAACTTTGTACAAAAATAATTTCCACCCCCTAGGAAACCAATACCTCATGGCGATTCCCAAACACCTGCGCTTAAAACTAATAAAAAGTCTGCACGACTCTCCTACATCAGGTCTTCTTGGATTTTCGAAGACCTATGAGATAGTTAAAAGCAAATATTACTAGCCAGGACTTTTCCAAGACATACGGAAATATATCGCTCATTGTAAAGAGTGTCAAAGAAAGAAACTGACAACTCAAAAGCCACCCGGAGACTACTTAAGCCCATTCCTCCTGCAAACTCCCCTTTTCAGAGAGTTGGAATAGACCTCCTTGGAAGATTTTCCAAGTCTGATACTGGTAATAAGTGGATCATAGTCTGTACAGACTATTTAACCCGATTCGCTATTACCAAGGCCTTACCCACAGGAGAGGCAAAAGAAATTGCCAAGTTCTTGATGGAAGATGTTGTCCTCAAACACAGAGTCCCCAGAGAAACTATTACGGATCGTGGACGAGTATTTCAATCAAATATGTTAACGGAACATACTAACCGGTGCTCTTCCATACACAGGTTTACAACAGCCTATCATCCCCAGACAAACGGCTTAACGGAAATACTCAACAAAACATTAGCTAACCAACTGGCAATGTATTTGAGGTCCGAGCAGAAAGACTGGGATGTTATCCTTCCCTACGTCACTTTTGCCTACAACACGGCCAAGGAGGACATGACAGGTTTCACCCCGTTTAGACTGGTCCATGGACGCGAAGCTGAAACGATTGTAGACACTCTTTTCCCAAATCCGAATGAAGATCTCCAAGAGGAATACAGTCAGAATATTGAAGCAAGAGTTGAAGACGCTAGGCAGCTGGCACAATAGGGAACTTCGAAGGCCCAAGAAATATAAAAAGTTAGATACAACTCCAAACACGAAGTAACAGACTACAGCGTCGATAATCTCGTGTGGATTTTCACACCAGTATTAAAATTATCATAAAAACTCATGAAAAGATATTTGGACCGTACATGGTGACCTACGAAGTCGAATCTGCGGAACCATCAAGCCGGACGCGGCAGAAAGGAGACCTAGTCCACGTACTCGGGATACCATGACCAGGTGGACCTGTTCAGGTAACTTGGCACAGCGAGACGCTGTTCACCAAAGAAGGAGACAATATAATAAAATAAATAAAGCTTCCATAAAGGGGGCAATATGTCAATGAATAATTAATTAAATAATTATCACTGATTAAAGAAATTAACCTGCCCGTGGATTGAATTAGCCCCACTTCTGTCTCATGTAACTTGTAGATGATTTTTATCCTATCTGTATAACCAATGTTACTTGTATGTAATGTTACTTATATCTTATTGATAAAAGACATTTTGTTTATCTTAATAAAACGACCCCTCGTCATCACTACCGTGAAAATATGATAAATATCATAGAAGAGACATTGTATCTGAATTTAATTGAATCGCTAGAAAAATATTTTCCCCAACGTAAAGTATTATTCTTTTAGATGGTTAGTTTTTGTTCAATCGCTCTGTAAATTGTCATCGTGCGTTCTACATGTTCTTGTCAAGGTAGGGATGTTCATGTGTCCTGCTAACAGAAAGCCTTTGTTGTAGACTGCAGGAGGTCATGTCAGCCATCTAGGACAACAATGGATTAAACAGTAACAATTGAATGCGGATGGTGACAAGACATTTGTATTGATGTGGTATTTTATAGAAATCTCTCTACCAATAAAATATGTTAGTATACCTCTCTACACCATAAATATGTTATTTCTCTTCTGGCTAAGATCAAAGTGTAGTATGTTCAAACCATTTGATGGGATTTTCCACCACCTCTGCAAAGGTCCAGAATAAAATTGCCACAATGTATATCAGCTTTGTATTATTCGTAATTACCGTATACGAACTTTGATTTCGGTTTTCCCTCTGACAAGACAAATTTACAGACCCATTGTTGAGATTAGTAAACAAATCTGTGAAATATGTTATGTTTGAACAAGTTGTTTGTTTTTAAAATGGTAATGGCTTAAAGTAAAGGCTAAAACTTTTCTCACATTTTTAGTTAGTTTGTTTATGCCTCTCTTTTTATTTGAATAATAAGTTTGTTTGAATTAATAAAGCTGCATTAATGTGAAATTGAAATTTGCCTACAACACTCATGAAGATGCCTTAAATAATCCTCAAAGAATATATAGTTCATTTTTATCTCCTAATCTGAGAATTCATTAGAAGTAATTAATAGTTTATTCATCTTTATCTTTCAATGAGGTGTGTGCGACTCTTTGCTAGAATTAATCCCTGTTATGTGGCACGTGAGATATCTGTGCAGTTGGTAAACCCAGCCATTCCCTGATATGTTGTACATCCATGAAGTTCTCATCATCCAGGTTTCTTCTTACAATCTATATATCTCTTAAAGAGATTATTGAATAATAAAATATATATATATATATTATCTAAAAACTCAAATATTTCTATATTTTAAAAAATATATATTTTATTTTATTCATTGATAATTTTACTTTTGTTATCATCGTTTTTAGAAAGACTTTCAGTTTTGTTGTATAGTTTTGTTGTAAATATGCGTAGTTAACATATCCTTTTAAATCACTAATATATGATTAACTTTATAAATTCTATATAATGTGAACTAACTAATGTGTAATATTTCCTCAAGTAATTGAAAATAAAAGCTACTTGACGGTGATTAATTATATTTTTTTATCACGACTGCACCTCAACCTTATCGATCCTTTTGTCTTATCAACCCTTTATCTAACAACAACGAAAAAAATATTCATAACATATATATATAGATAAATGTCATGATACACAATTTCAAAGTAATAATAATATATTTATAAAACTATTTTAGAGGCGTTATATTCTTTTTAAAATAAAAACCGCTGGGAGGGTTCACCACTGATGAGCCAGGCCCTCCCTTCAATTTTTCCATCGCAGTAAGGACAGTAGAAATTGTTTTATTTTAAAAAGAATATAACGCCTCTAAAATAGTTTTATAATTTGATAACAGATGGCGCTCTAGTACATCGTAATAATAATATATATACAAAACTTCATTAAAAAATTGTAAGAGAAAAAAAAGTTCACTTTTAGATTACTTTATTCTATTTGATTGAAGAATATCTGCTTCGTTGCCCCAGTTGTTGTTTTTTTTTTTTTTGTTGTTGTTGTTGTTTTTGGACAAGCTCATGACGTGTCAAAGCCGATTTAAATGCTTTGTTCCGTTGTTAAATCTTGCTGTTAAACATTTTGAATACATGTATTTATTGATACATTCATAATAGCCATCAGCAACTTTCAGTTGCACGATAAGGACATCCCTTTTTCTTTTTTCATAATTCATAATAATCGCCTAAAAAATAATAATATAAACTTATCTCACTCATTATATTTCCCTTTTTTCTTCATTAGGTTTTAAGTTATATATATTTAAATAATAAAATTACGTTATTCAAATGAAAGTCAATTTATTCCGTTTCAACTTTTTATAAAGAATTTCCAATAGTTATTTATACCAAAAATAAAATAATTAAAATGGAATAATTGCAATTAATTAAAGGCAAAATATCGTTAAAGACGGGCCACAAATCTCAAAATGGGGGGATTTGACAAGAGACCACGTACCATGTAGATAACTGTAAAAGTCTTGTCTCGACAGGGAAAATCCCTTAATATTTCCCAAATACGTGACCATTGTTTCCATATTAAACATTTATTTTTACATTTTAATGCATCAAAAATATATTTTTCGTGAAGTTGGCGTTCTGCGCTCTATGAACCTGGGTTATATATATGAAAAAAAAATAATATAAAAAATAAAAATGACAGGTTTGATATTAAAACTAAAGAAGGCATATCCTGACCAGGAGCACATGTGCTTTTTAGATGGCAGAGCGCCATCTAGTGGAACAGAAATCAACTAAACGTTGACTTAGCCTGTTCCTTGATATTTGGCCAACCCATTTTCTTGATAATAGCGAGAGAGCCCTGCCTCTGCTTCTTGTTGTCCGCGTGTGGGAAGAACATAAACACTCGCCTCACGTACACGACTGCCAGTTTATCCATACGTCGGCAGGAACATTTGCAACAATATTACATATATATATATATGTTATATTGAAATATTTTATTTAAAAATGTTATATGTTAAATTGTTATTTTATTTAAAGTTATAATTTCATAGATATAAATACTCTGTTTTAATCGACCGTCAGAGGTCACGCTACTACTATATAAACTGATTGTTGTTCTTCCCCGTTGGCCGACCCAAAACATTTGTACATTATGTAAATACGCTTTTCTTTTTTTATTCTTACGCCTTAATCCAGGCAGTACTTTAATCTAATTATGTTTTTCATATAAATCACTTAGCTCAATTAAAGAAATCTCTAATATCCAATATCATTATTATTCTTTCAAAATTTGAGCCACGACTGCACCACCATTACAATAATCCTCAACATGATCAAAATACAGCAGAAATCATATCTTTTTTTTTTAATTTAATATTAGCCGACAGGATATTTACCTGTTTATTTTTTCAAAATGGCAAAAGCAAAATTTTTCAAACTCAAATATGCAAATCTTCCAATCAAAAATAACTTTCTCCCAATCAAAAATAGTTCATTTCAATCAAACATAGTTCATTTCAATCTAAAATAGTTAATCTCATTTCAATAGCTCATTTCAACCAAAAATAGCTCATATCAACCAAAAATAACCTACTTTTCCAAGACATAGCCCAATTCGAACAAACATCTCTCTCCACAACCAAACATAGCTCATTTTTAATTATGAAAATCAAACATAGCCATCTCCAAACAAACATAGCCATTTCCAATCAAACATAGCAACCTCCAAGAAAACATAGCCATCTCCAAGAAAACATAGCTATCTACAATCAAACATAGCCATCTCCAAGAAAACATAGCCATCTCGAAACAAACATGGCCATCTCGAAACAAACATAGCCCAATTCAAGCGAACATAGCCAACTCCACAATCAAACATAGACAACTCCACAATCAAACATAGCCAACTCCACAATCAACCATAGCCTTCTCAACAAACATCCATAGATTCAACCAGTCATCTCCATCTACAATCAACTCCACCCATCCTCTGCAACACCAGTCATCTACAGCCAAATCCTGCCCATCATCCATTTCAAGGTACTTTGTATCTACATTTTACATAATTTACCCCGTTTTAACTTTTTCTCTATTGTTTACAATAGTTTTCAATTACTTATTTTCTTATAGTTACATCCCTTTTGTGTCATTTTTTAAATATATTTGCCATTTAAAATTTAAAATGCTTTATTTTCTCTGCATATTTATTTCTATATCTCTGCTAAATATATCTCTTTCCATACTTTACCATTAAATATTTACAATTAAGTTGAACCATTAACACCATATGCAAAACAGTCGGCCAAGAAAACAACAACAAAATAACATTACCTATTTCCCATATCTTCAATATTTTATTAAGCTATCTTTAACATGTTTTAAAATCATATTGCCACTATATTTTTCGTTAATAACCACAATACCTTATAGCTTCACATTTTCATCTTATATTTCAAATTCCCAAACTTTTAGTATTTTGATATTTTCTCATTTAAACTCATTTCACAATGTTTTTATATTTAAAATTTGCATTTTTACTCCATTACTTATTTCATATGTAATTATCTAAAAGCGTTTCTGCCAATATGTAAATTTAGCGAGACCAACCTATGTAAATTTTAAATTTTGTTTTTGTTCACCTTGATTATTTTTTTCAATGCCCATTCTTTATTCTTAACATTAATTTCATTTATATTTACATGTCCATTCCTTGTTTTCACATTTGCCTTTTGTACATAAACTTTGTCCCAACTTCTTGCTTTTCACAAATGCCCTTCTTCTTATAATCATCAAATGTTGCCACCTATCCTTTACCAATGTAATTATTTTATTTTCAATGCTATCATATTTAAATTTTCATTTATATACTTTTGTAATTATTCATTTTATTTTCCTTTCTCATTTTATAATTTTGTAAATATCATTCTCATTTTATTTTCCTTCCTCATTAATAATATATGCGTACCATTTTCTCATGTCATTTCCAATCTATTGGTTCACAACAAGCCAATACGATTATGGAAAACCACCCTTTTATTTCTCACTTTTGTTATAATCATGCATTTTATTTTTCCTTCCTCATTTTTAATATTATGTGAATCATTTTTTTCTCGTTTATTTCCAATCTATTGGTTCACAACAAGCCAATACGATTATGGAACACTTTTTTTTTCTCTTTACATTTTCACTCTTTACCACATTTTCACTCTTTACCATATTTTTATTATTATTCATATTATGTATCATTTTGTATTTCCTGTCTATTGGTTACCATCCAAAAACCAATATGATAAGTGAATATCACCTCACCTTTTCTTTCCATCAATCATTTTATCTTTTTTTAAAGCTATATTTTTATCACTTTACTCTTAATCAACCCATATTGTTTTCTTCACAGGGGGGAAATGTTATATTGAAATATTTTATTTAAAAATGTTATATGTTAAATTGTTATTTTATTTAAAGTTATAATTTCATAGATATAAATACTCTGTTTTAATCGACCGTCAGAGGTCACGCTACTACTATATAAACTGATTGTTGTTCTTCCCCGTTGGCCGACCCAAAACATTTGTACATTATGTAAATACGCTTTTCTTTTTTTATTCTTACGCCTTAATCCAGGCAGTACTTTAATCTAATTATGTTTTTCATATAAATCACTTAGCTCAATTAAAGAAATCTCTAATATCCAATATCATTATTATTATTTCAAAATTTGAGCCACGACTGCACCACCATTACAATAATCCTCAACATGATCAAAATACAACAGAAAATCTCTTTTCTTTTATATAATATATATATAGGTAATATGAACTAGAGCTATAAGAATTGTAAGGATGTTGTCCGAAATATATATTTTATAATATTTAAAATAATATATTAACCAAATTTTAAAATAAAATGATAAATTTGTGCATTTAAAATTCAGAAGACTGATAATCAAATATAAAAAAATAATATATAATTTATAATTTTTTCAAAATATTTTATTAAAATGCACTAAAAGAGGAGAAAATATTTGAGCTTCCGCCATTGAACAATTAAATTTATTTGAGTCAAAATGAAAGCGGTGGGAGACGATCATCGTATATTGACTGAAGAGGTGAAACATTCAATGAAACATAAAAACCTGTTTATCAGTAACTCCATATTAAATCATATTAAGTTTGAAATTCTTGAGGGTCGTCGCCCGAAGCTTTTATTTTGATCAATAAAGATCTAATTATATAAATGAAAAGACTTAAGCACCCCCCAATGTTTCATAAAAGAAACATCCGTGCTTGAATCCTTTCATTTTATTGATATAGATGGCGCGTTATTGCTTTGTACAGATCTAATTGTTCAATGGCGGAGGCTGGTATATTTATTTTCTTCTTTTTAGTGCATTTTAATAAAATATTTTTAAAACTATTTTTATTAATTATAATTAATATTTATTAAAATAATTATTTATTGATTTTTCTTTCGTTTTTCTTTATAAAATATTTTGTTGTTAAGAATTTGTTATTCTTAATTAATTAAAATTTTTCAGCCTAATATTCACCTGAAAGTTCGTAGATTCGCTTTTACGTTGCTTAAGCTGGTAAATACTCCATTGGGAAGGTTTTTGTGTCAGATTTTCACTTTCAAGGCAATAAGAAATAGTTTTAAAAGTAGAAATATTCATCTTCGTTTCTTTGAAGACTCTATAGAATGCTGCTTTAAATGCTCTCTCAATAAGATACTCACTCTGTTAGTACAACGAAAACTTTGACACCTCGTCTTATATAGGCTCATGTCCAGCCTAGAGAAATAAATATAAGAGATAATCAATAAATATATAAATAATCATTTTTGTATAGTCTTGAAATACGCTCCAGGAATCCGGGTTACTTCAAGATAGAGAGAGAGTCTTGGAGTTGAGTCATGGCAACCACTAAGTGTCTTCTAGTCATTTTCTCTTTCGTTTTTATCGATAATCTTGTGGATAATCTAATGGAAAGGACACCACCACCTCGATAATCTTGATTTTTCTGCAGAACTGTTGGTACAAGTACAACTATAACAATTACAAATATATTCTAACAATGAGTATATTTTTTATTTAAAAAACGCTAGCTTTCAAGCGTTAATCGCTCTTCAACGGGCTTACTATAATATCGACTTTATCCCACCAGAAGTATTTACAAAACAAATGCGCTCAGCGTGGATATTTATAACTGAACATTTTTATAACTGAAAATTTTAAATTGGTTTGTAATTTAACTATTTTATGGAATATATCTATTTAAATTTCAATCAGACAAGACTATCATATACCAATGAATCATAAGAATATTGAGTTATTTCGTTGATGTGAGACTTCCATTGCTCCAGTAGCTGGGAGAACACTACTCTTGATTTCATCTTCGCATAGCTCGCCTTTCAAGCAACAATCCTTCGTCCAAAACTCTGATCGACAGACTTAAAGAGGAAAGAGTTTATCGTTGTATCGAGTGAATAAACCACTTCCTCCTCACCAATGAATCCGAGTGACACCGTTCACTTCTTGTTCCATTTGACAAATGGGTGTTGACCCGCCGTGAGACAATGAACATAGGACAATAGGAGAGAAATGATGAAATTACGGCGTTTTTACTTTTCTTTGCGTGCACGAAGGGAATAATAGAGCAGCAGCAGCAGAGTGAGAGAATGGTATTTGTTACATAGGATGATTGATCACTTACTTGTATATACCGTATTTTGTGTATCATTTGGAATTTAGAGCTCCATTTATGTACAGGTTTGGCTTGAACATTGAATATTCAATCGTGTAGAATAACACTATGACCGTAAATTAGGACTAACTTTGACAGTCCATAAAACAAAAACTACTTGAGATTAAAAACTTGTTTTTTTTTATTACGTAGCCATATTCATGTAAAATGCAACAGTACATGTGTGCGCAGTGTAGTGATGAAGAGTAACCGAGAATTTGAAAATCGAGCTGCCATCATCGTTGCTCTGCGCGCCGGAAGGAGCCCCAAAGAGATAGTGGATTTTCTTAAGTTGCCCAAAACCACTATTTATCGTGTCAAGAAGCAGTTTGATGAGGCCGACAGTAACAAAGAGGGGATAGCTACAAGGAAAAAGCACTCGCGTCGATCGGACAGGGTAAGAGGCGAAGAATTTGTCAAAAATGTCAAGGAGAAGATTGATGGAAACCCTGGGAAGAGCATGAGGGCCATAGCCAAGGAAATGGACGTTGGCTCTATGACAATTGTCAGAACTATCCATGAGGACCTTGGTCTCAAGTCTTATGCCCTTCGGAAAGGTCAGTTGCTGACTGAGAATATGAAGAATAACAGAAAAGGAAAGGCTGCTGCCCTCCTCAACAACCTGAAACACGACTCTTTTGGCATGCTAAGGTTCGTCTCTGACGAAAAGAACTTTGACGTGGACCAAAAGGTAAATCCCAGGAATGATCGCTGGATCTGTAAAGACCCCTCAGAGATACCTGTCGTGATGCACACGAAATTTCCTGCCTCCGTAATGGTCCTTGGCGTTATCAGCAGTGAAGGTGATGTCATGCCTCCCCATTTCTTTGAGAAGGGCCTTAGGATGAACGCTGACACCTACATCAATGTTCTGGAGACCGTTGTAAAGCCTTGGATGGACATGGTGGCCGCAGGAAGGAAGTATGTCTTCCAACAGGACTCAGCTCCAGCCCATAAGGCAAAAAAGACACAATCGTGGCTGACACTTAACGTCCCTAGTCACTGGGGTCCTGATATTTGGCCCCCTAATTCTCCAGATTGCAATCCCCTCGACTACTATGTATGGGGCGTTGTTGAGAGAGATGTCAACAAAGCTCCTCATACCACCATCCAGTCTGTCAAGAAAGCAGTTCACACGGTGATGACCCAAATGGACAAGGTCATCGTCGCCAAGGCCTGTGCTTCATTCCGCACTCGCCTCGAGACTGTTGTAGCTAATAATGGAAACTACATTGAATAAATAAAAACTATATCCTTTTATCTACTACTGTGTCAAATTTCATTCGGATATTTTAATTTTTACTTGCAAAAAATTTCAGTTAAAATACCATTGTTGAAATTCCCAATTTACCTGGTACACCCTGTATATAGATCTAATTGTTCTGAAAATAGAACAATCCATATTTAAATCTTTGGATAATAAAAAGGCATATATTGGATTGAATAAAATATTTATTTGCCAATATTTCGGTTGGCTAAACGCCAACCTTTATCAAAACATTGCAATTTGAAGAATGAATAAAAGCTAATGCCTTGATAAAAGTTGGCGTTCAGCCAACCGAAATATTGGCAAATAAATCTTGTATCAAATCCAATATATTCCTTTTTATTATCTATAGATCTAATTGTTCAATGGCGGAAGCTGAAATATTTATTTTCACCTTTTTAATGCATTTTAAAAGGATCTTTTTCAAAAAATTATTTTTTATTAATTTTATTTATTTATTTAATTATCAGTCTCCTGAGTTCTAAATGAACAAATTTATTATTATATATTTTAAAATTTTGTTATTTTCATTTTAATTATTATAAATTAAATATTTCTGACAACATCCTCACATTATTCATAGCTCTAGTTTATACTTTCTATTTATTTTTATGGTAGGCCAGCCGTTCATTACGCCACACACAAACAGTTGTGCCTATTTTCTCCTTTTGGTATATATATGTGATGATTTAAGACCATGGAATTGTTGTAAATAATCCAGATATCTACTACCACATATTTCACCACGTAACTGTATATAACTTGTTATTTGCTGCAAATAGAAAGCATCAAATAACATCAATCTGTGCCGCGTAAGACTCTAATAAAGTATAGCAACTGTACAGATAGAAGAAATGGAGAATAACAGGAGAAAATTAAGGCTAAAACTAATCAGGCCTAAGTGAGAATAAGAAAGTAGGCCTATCGAGCCCAGTCCAATTTTTACGAGCTCGTGGCCCTCCTGAATGATGTAACTTTCCCCCGTTCACGTCCGAAAAGGACAGTGATCTGCCTGGACCCAGGGAAGCTATAAAAGGAGGCCCCAAGCCTCAGTTATTCAGTCTTTTGTTTCAGTCTTTGTTTCAGTCCCCAGTCCGCGCAGGCCGCTCCTATAGAGGTAATCCTTTCCTGCCTCCTCGTCCCATTCCTTCTTGACGTTCAGACGCTTCTTCTAGGAATCTCTGTTTGTTTATTTCACCTTTGGCCCAACTGTGTCGCCTTCCACCACGACTGCACGGTAGAGGTGACATCGAGGTTCGTCTAGCATCAGGTAACACTGGTCCCAGAGGTCCCAGGATATCACATATATATAAATTTTTATTCTATTCCACAGCATCACAGCCACCTAGAAATATGATATTATATACAGTTGCGTTTTTTTTTTAGCTTGATTGAATGTACAAAATTTTAGATTTCTGCGTGGTTTGGAAGAATATTAAAAATTAATCATATAATTTGAAAAAAAAACATAGAAATTAGTTCAATATAAACCATCCAGACCAGTTTTCTGGAACCTCAGCCGCTCATGATGTCAAAGAAACGGCCATGCCTATTTTTGTTCGTTTGAAAGGATATTCTCTTCTCTCGTCTATCCCCGGCCCTCGCGGCCACCTAGAAGTCTGAAATTTTATAGACTTTCATTGTTAGTTGTATTGAACTATTACATTAAATACCAAACTAGTACGTAGTCAGAAATCATATAAAAATTGATCACAAAAATTTACACGAAATATAGAAAATATAGTCCATTACGGACCATCCAGAAGTCTAGAATTTTGTCAATTTGATTTATCAGCTGTATTAGGTAATTCGACATTTTAAGAATTCTGTGTGTGTAGTCTGGAAGTATATTAGAATTGAACACAAAATTTGAAATTACACAAATATAGAAGTTATAGTGGTAGTATGGTAATATAGAAATTAAAACTAGTTAATTACCGACCATCCAGAAGTCTGATATTTTGTCGACTTGCATAGCCATCAAGTTTGAACAAGTGTTCCTAATTTCAGACTTCTAGGTGCTCTGTAAAATAAAATCGATTACAAGATTTGTAGACAGACAGGCAGAACGAAAGACAGATTTGCAAGTTAAATAAAAACTTTTAATAAATTGATGGCGCATAGTTTTGTGTTTATTTCAAGAAAAGAAAAATAATTAATAGATAAAAATACATTTTTAAAAAGCTTTTATTTAAATGCCCTAAAAAGGGAATAATAAAATGTTCTATCTTCTGTCATTGAGCAATTAGATGTATCTGAGTGAAAATTAAAGCGGCGGGGATGATCATCATGAATTTCGAACCTAATGTGATTTAATATGTAGCAACTGATTAGCGTTTTTATAAGTGTTTGCTATATTTTTATCTCTTCTCTAAATATGATCGTCCCCCTCCGCTTTTATTTTCACCCAGATATATCTAATTGCTCAATCACAGAAGATAAAATATTTTACTTTTCCCTTTTTAGTGCATATGAATAAAAGCTTTTTTTAATGTATTTTTATCTATTAATTATTTTGTTAGTTTTTTTAGTCATGAATTTACAAAACTTGAATCAAAAGTTCCCAGGGGGATTAGGCCGTAAATAGACAGAAGCCTGCTCGCGGCGGATTGGTCAATTCTTTGAAAGGAGAGTAACATAGACTTGAAAATAAATATAGAAATTCCTGGCCACTCCGACCACCCAGAACTCTGAAAATTTGTGCACTTGCATTGTTCATTGGACTGAGTGAGTATTATAAGTTTCATACTTCTATGTGATCTGGAAGTATATCAAAATTAATTTACCAAATTCTGAAAAAGATTTGGAAATTTGTCCATATCCAGCCATACTGACAACCCAGAAATCTGAAAATTTGTCAACATGCATTGTCATCTAATTCTGAAAAGTGTACCAAATTTCAGATTCCTACGTGCCCTAAAAGTATATTAAAAATCGATTACAAGATTTGTGGACAGACAGACGGACGGACAGGCAGGGAAGCAAGTTAAATAAATGCTTTTAAAAAGGGATCGGTTTACAATTCACAAAATTTCAAAGTTTTTAAAGAACCACAAAATTTCCATTGCCAACAATAAATAGTACTCGCTAATAGTTCTTGTTGGGGAAATTGTCAAGAATAACCGGACAATAACGACATATCAATTGATGAAAAACTTTCAATCTCTAAAGGAAGTGTTCTTAAACTACTTTCAGAACTTGGCTATCGAAAATTGTGCTCAAAATGGGTTCCAAAGCTTCTAACACGAGAAATGAGGCAAACTCGGAAAGAAATTTGTTTAGACCTAATCGAATCTTATCCAGGACCAGCTTCTGAGGCCTTTAAAGGAGTCATAATGTGTGATGAGACTTGGGTTTATCATTATGACCCTTCTTCAAAGCATCAATCAATGCAATGGACCATAAAATGTCTCCAGTCATGAAAAAAAACAAGGCTTTCTCTTTCCAAAGACAAAATCATGATCACGGTCTTTTGGGACCAAGATGAACTCATATTCATGGACATGCTTGGAAAAAAAATACTTCCATCAACAAGGAAGATATTGTAAATCATTAGAAAAGCTAAAAAGAGTCATTTCAACAAAAATGCCGGGCCTAAAAGACTGTCAAATCAAATTTTATCAGGACAATGCAAGATTTCACACCGCGCAACAGGCATTGGCTCAAATTTCCAGATATGGGTGGACTTTGATGCCTGGCCCAGCTTACAGTCCTGACATGGCTCCTTCCGACATCCACCTGTTTGGTAAATACAATAATTCTCTACGCGGTATAACATTTGAAAATGATGAAATGTTACTCCATGAGGTTAGAGGGTGGTTCAGAAAGCAAGATGTAGCATTTTACCAAAGTGATTTTGTGAGCTGGAAAGAACGGTGGCCCAAATATGCACAGATGGAAGGTGGATATATTGAATGATGCTGATATAGCTAATAGTTAGGTATTCTTATATTTAAAGTTTCATCTTTATGGTTTGTCAAATAAAAAAATTATTGATGATTGTGCTTTACTTATTGACCCAACCTTGTATTTAATATATTTGTCATATTTTACTTTTTTTTATTACAAAAAAAAAACACACGCTATATCCCGTGTAGATATTTACGTCTAAATGTTCAAAATATTTTATATAAACGTTCTCAAAGTATATATTCAAATCATTTCTCGTATTATATAGAATAAATGAAAAGATGTAAATATATATTTAAGTCCTCATCCTGTACATAACTTTAATGGCCGGGTAAGAACGGGAGAACGCCCAAATATTTGAAAAATTAGTACAAAAGTAAAATTTTACTGGGATCATGTGTTGATAAATTAAGGGAATTTACGGCCTTAAATGTCCATACCTTGATTTTTCAGGAAGCCTCAAAGACCAATTTTTTGGTCGTTGAGGTACAGCTTGCACCACGCTGAATGGGCCAACAGCCTAAAACGCGCGCATGGTTAGTTTTTCTTGATTAATAAAGAAAGGGTATTTGGACAATTTTGGAAAATCAACGATTAGTTTATATTTATTCCGAGAGATGGCGTAAGTCATCAGCACCTTTTAGTTGCACAATAAGGAGATCTTTTTCTCTTAATTTATCAACCTAGTACCAGTACAATTTCACTTTTGTACTATTTTTTAATATAATTAACAAAATATTGATGTCTCAAATCTACAGAAATTAGGCAGCAGTCCAACTGCAAAGAGCCACGGGTAGACATCAGTCAACGGGAACAAACAGCCAGTGGAAGGAGCCAAGAGGGCTACTGTCAAAGGTTCAAATGGAGACATCAAGAACTATGTGTCCCTCGGCAGAGCTGACTGCTACAGGGCGCGTCCCCAGGTGGTGGATAGGGGAACCACCGTCAGATATAAAGGCCAGTAGCGAAACAAGCAGAATACTCTGACAAATAAGAAGTCGCGGACCAACAGCAGCATTGTTAAAAGATAAGAAAGACCTCTTTAAAAATCCTGATTCAACTGATCCGGTTGATAGACCTCAGCACAAGGGCCCTCTCCAGGGATATGGAAGAGCTGCGTCTGTACTCGTGTTAGAGTCGGCAGTAAAGGCGTCTGCTTCCATGTTATAAATGGCCTCAAATTACAGGCAAAGTCAGACTTTCACCAAAGTGTGCCTGGATCATGGTGCCATGATCAACGAAAGCTGCACCCCTACACCCCATTCCAATGGAATTTATGTAATCTTTATACAAGATGATAAGAAACAACAACAGAACTACGTGTTCCCTGGAACCTGAGACAAGGACTGAACCTGTGCTCTGAATGAGCCCACCCCCAAAACAGAGGCCTCCATCAAAATAGTTAGGGGGTAGAAGAGATGTATATTATATAGTAAGATAAATTAAGAAGATATGTATTATAAATCTTCTCTCTCCAAAATTTATTTATTTAATTAATAAAGTTAATTAATTCATAGATTAATTTTTGATATGATCCCCAGGAGTCTGGGTTACCTATATGTTACTGCAAGAGATTAATTTAATTTTCACAGAAAATTCAATATATTTAAGTCATATCCTGGACATAACTCTCATTGCTTAATAATTTTGTTATGTAAATAAAAGTTAAGAATTTAATCTTAAAAGAGATGTTAGGTAACAAGTCTTCAGGAGTGGAACGGAATCGCTCCGAGATGGATACTGACCTTAAGTATCTCCATTTCAAATTAGTTCAAATTTCTTGCGCCTTCAATGCCGGCGTCAAGCAAATAAGCCAGCTCGCTACAAGGGCTAAAATAAACGAATAACTACGCAGAGACTCTATCAAACTCTTCACTGAGCACTGACATGCGCTAAGTTGTCTCTTCAGGAAGCCCATACTGGGATCAATCTCGCATAGTGTCGCTCCAACCCACTGGCAGAGACATCATCCAGACCCTCATATACTGAAACAGCAGCCATGACCAAATTCCCAGCGCCTGTCTCCTCGAAGGCTAAGTCCATCTATAACAACTTGGCAAGAGACTTCAAGTTATTTTATTTGATCTGTTATCTATATACGTCTATATTTTAAAATACAATATAACGCGGCTGATGATTGTAAAACGATCATACTTCATCCTTAAAGTTAGAAATAATCGCTATTTCTCTTTTAAATAAATTTCGATTTTTCGTTTAAAAGACACATTCACGGTATAATTGCAATTTTCGTTTTACGTCTATATTTTAAATACTAAATCAACTACTCCGCAAAAGGTTTCCTTTCTAATTTATTCAAATTGGCAAGCTTTTTGGAGTTTAAGAACTTTTCTACAGGATTTTCTTAAACTCGAAAGCTTGATAATTTGAATAAATAATAGTAGTTGATTAAGTAATTAAAATATTTTCCGCAATTTCAAATACGATGGAATAGTTTATATATCGTATATATAGTTTTATATAATTATATAATGTTTTTAAATAAAGTACAATACTTAAGATATTTATTATATAACTAGCGGATGTACCCGGCTTCGCCCGGGTTTTACCCGAGTAAAGGTTTGTCTAACGAATCTCTCGATAAAGTGAATATTTTTTCCCGGTCCCTTGAAAAATACTCGATAAGTTGAATTAAAATCAATATTAATTGGGTCCTTCGGTAATTGGAAGTTAAAGAAATAGTATCTTGCCTTGGAATTGTATCATTATTCTTGTCTCAAATAAATTGCCGTGTCATCCTGAATTTTGTCTTTCCTAATTTTCTACATTACAAAATCATCATTTTATCTATTCTACCAATATATATGTTGTAGATAAATGATAAAACTAACTTTGACTTGTGCGCAATTAATAGGTAGAAAATCTTACTTTTGATAAACTAGCGGACCCGCCCGGCTTCGCCCGGGTTTTACCCGAGTAAAGGTTTGTTTAACGAATATCTCGATAAAGTGAACATTTTTTCCCGGTCCCTTGAAAAATACT